>OY856409.1:943980113-944580113 GCA_963693085.1 Alisma plantago-aquatica
AATAAAGAGTTGTTCATGCTTCTATTTCAAAGATGTGATCTTGTATGGCAACGCAACCATATAATGATCTTTATATGAAGGGATCTAAATATGGAAGTTTATAACGTAAATACCAAAGGGTTATATTTGATGACTCCAATAATATTTAGCATTGTCACCTAGAGCACATATATTACAAATGCATTTCTAGATTCCATATTGATGTTTATCTAGACTTTTTTGGTTATTGAACCAACAAGAGACATGCAAGTCTTATTTATGAGAAAAATGACAAACCACCTCTCACTAAGTGTAGTGGAGAGAGTGAAAATTCTATTAAGCCTTATACATGTTGATGTATGAAGATCTTATAGAATAAATGCTAGGGGTACTTGTTAGTACTTCACTATATTGATTTATAACCTCATTCGATATGGGGTTTTTATTTAGTGAAATACAAGCATGAATCTATTGAAGTGTTCCATGAGATTATAAATGAAGTATAACTTTGATAAAATTATTAAGAAACTTTGATGTGATCAAATGTTGAAATACTTTACATCATAAGTTTGAGAATCTTCTGGATAGACTGTGATAGTATATCACAAATCAATTTGAACATGATGATGTGTTAGTAAGAAGGAATTACATCCTGATGGATCATGATGTGATTACAATTTAATCTAATCTTCTAATCTAGTTAAAGATACATGCTTTACACTAAAACTAAATACCATCTAAAATTGTTTAAAAGACATCATATGAGATATGATATGGGAGTGCCTCAATATGTCTTATGTATCAAAACCTATATAAAGAAATTAGTTTCTTGAATATTTTATCTACAAACTATAATTGTTGAATACTACCTTAATCCCAATTTGATAACAAAAGTGTTTTGTTGATAGGATATCTAAGTTCTAAAAGAATCAGTGGGAGTAAAAGTAGAACTCAAAAAGTTCAAGGTCAATAAGAGGTATAACGAGAACTAGGAGAATAACAAATTGTTGTGGAATCTCAAGCTCCTCATGTGACAAAGAACCTCATAGTTCTAGTAGAACACATCTGAGAATGAAGGATTGTGAATCCAACAACTCATAAAGGTTGGTCATGAGATGATGAGCCAACAAATCAACTAGAAGCTATTGAGAACCAAAATATGAGAAATGGCTTAAAGCCATTATGAAGTCCATGTACACTAGTAAGGTATGACCTTGGTAGTACCACCTAAAGGGGTAAAACCCATAGGGTAAAGTTGGGTTTTGTTGAAATGACCTACATGGATAACCTAAAAGGACATATTTGTCGCAAAGGTTTTCAAACCAATTCAAATTGTTGAACTTGAAGAAATTCCTTCACAATTGTCATGCTTGTTGTTTAGGGTAGTATATACTATGAGATTTGGAATATGATGATTTAAACCACATTTCTTAAATGGAATATATATGAAAGGATGTGTATGTGACACAGACTAAAGGCTTTATAACTTCATGAATGCAAATAAAGTCTATAATCTACAATGTTCAATCTTGAAATTGAAACAAGCATCTCAGAGATAGGATCTTTTGAGTTGACAAGATAATCAAAGAGTTTGACTTGAATTAAGATAAAAGAAGAAATTTATGATTACAAATGATTTAGTGGGAGCATATATGAATATTCCACTTATTGATGAGGAATAACATCTCAACACTATAAGTATTGAGATCTGGCATGGAAAACAACTTCAGTAATGAAGGGTTAGGTGAAACGTCCTATATGATAGGGATCAAGATCTATATTGATATTTCTTGAAAGTTTCATAACCTAAGTATGAGTGCATATATGAGCATGGTTCTGAAAGAGTTCATCATGAAGGATTCAATGAGAGAGAATCTATCCATGTTACATGGGATTAGTCTCTCATGAACCCTATGTTCCAATTCTTGTGAAGAATGGAAAGACATGGGTGAGATGCCATGTGCATTAGCAAATAGATCTATCATGTATGCTATATAAATGTACTCATCCCATAATCTTGTATGTATTGGACATGAAAAGATGATACTAGTTTCCAATGAGGGTCATTGGAATGTCATTTAAAGACATCCATTAGTACTTAAAGAAGAACTAACATATAAGTTGTTGGATTAGAGCAATGAGGAAGAGTTGGGTGTAAAGGGTTAAGTTGATGCAAGCTCTTGGAATGATAGAAAGTGAACACAATATAAATATGTTTAATCTTAAAGAAAAGAGTTGTTAGTTGGAAGAGTTCCAAACTACATACCATTATTTCAATTCTACAATTGAAGCCGAGTATCCTTGTTTCATGAACACAATAGTGGGTACTATATGGATCTAGAAGTTTATATCTATGAACTAAAAGATGTTCCAACCATTGATGACACAATATAGATATTGTGACAACAATAGAGCTACTTGTTAGGCAAGGAATATCAGATACCAAATTATGACTATTTTGTCTCATAGGACATGGCATATATGAATGAGATGAGGAACATGCAATGTACCGACTAATAACAAAATGTTGCTAACCAGCTGGATTAGCACTTGCGCAACAGAAACATGAAACATGATGGACATGTTGAAATAACTAAGAATGAGATTATTGGGTGATTGGCCCTAAGTGCAAGTGGGAGTCTGTTGGTATGGTATGCTCAGAGATCCAATGATATGATGATTGTAATGGCATATTATATAAACATTTGATAAATAATCATAAAGGTAAGCTTCCAATTTATTTTGTTTCACTCAGCTATGAGATACTGAGGAAATATAATGAATGCCTAAAGAATGACAATACTGAATGGTGTATGTCTTCAAGTACGTGACTTGAACAATGAGATTAGATAGATGTTAAGAGTATGTACATTCTTATTATGTCCCTAGTCACTTGTTACTGTGGAAGGTAGATAGACAGTAGTAACACATAAGATTGGAGTGTGCGTTGGTTGGTGGCAGAGTCTCATCAGTCGTTATGTGTGATATCAAACCAGACACATAAATAATTGTTAGGGAATAGTATATCAAATAGACCCACCATGAGAGTGACACATGGAAACCATATGTGGTGGTCATAGTCATCTCTCATAGTGAAGGTGGTGATTGTGGTTCTTAGACCTAAAATCACTACTTGCAACACATGTCGTTCGGTATACTTTGACATAATCCAATGTAACCCTAAATAAAGATCGCCATAACGGTTATGATTGGGTAGTTTTGATACATGGGGATGGACTGTGAGTGATGTAGATGGGATTTGTCCCTCCTAGTAGAGTTTGATATCCAAGACACTTGATAAGAGAGATTGAGAAATGCTTTTGCATGCACATGTGAATCAATATATGATATTGAGGTTACATATATCTCAGATTGTCTACTTTAGTTCAAGGAACATGGATTGAACATTGAGAGGATGATGATTACATACGTCGAGTTCATTCTGGATATCAGAGACAAAGGAATTATATGATCATTATAACACCTTACACAGATTGCAGGTTTAAGTTGTTCTCAAACTTCCCATTCACTTGGGTAGCACTAACGTGTAACTAGGCACCACTCTTTGCTTGTGATGTCATAAACTAGTTATGGACATTCACTGCCAACGTGACATGAGACCTATAGCGTCACACACATAGGAATTCACCTAGAAGAGGAGATTAATAATGAATGATGATTGAATTAATTAACAAAGTGTTTGGGTATTCAATTCTAGTAACAAATCAGCTGACTGGTCTCCCAACCGACCAGTTCAAGTGTTGAACTAACTGGTTGGAGTGTAAGTTGATTAGAAATTGAATTGGCTAAGTTCTTCCTAAACCAGGGGTGCAAGCCGACCAGTTCACCTATTGATCTGATTAGTTTGGGTTGTGAAATGACTGACTCATAAGAGCGAGACGCCCGATTCATGGAGAAATTTGATTACATCAAGGATTAGTGTTGATGCCATGTTATGCATTAATTGGATTCAAATTTCCAATTCATATGCAATTGGGAAACATGGAAAAACGGACAATTCACTCAGTGAACTAGTCGGATTGCATGTTAACTAACCGGTTCAGCACTCACATGATGAGAAAATTCATGATCTTCTGGTCCCTTCCACTCCCACATAGATTGGGAACCTAGGCCCTAAATCCTAGAAATATAGGGGTATCGGGGGCTTCGCAGAACAAAACTCAATTTCCTTTGACATTGTTGTCCTCTCTGGCTGTGGTAACCAATAGAGAGCCCGAGAAAGTCCTACCCAATAAAGGGAGGGATAGCAAGGGAGAAGCAATTATGGGAGAGCAAGTTGGTGACTATCACACCAATGGGAGGGTCAACTCCTTCCTGTCAGTTCTAGTAGAGCAACAAGAGTTCTAGGTGGTTCGTGTGGACTACTATAGAGGTAAGGAGGTTGTTGCCTGCCGCTAGGAGGACAACATCATCCCTCTGTTAGTGGTGAAGACCAAGAGCTATGCAGATGTCATCCAAGTGCAACTAGGAATGTTGCACTACTGCAATGAGTTATAGTCATTGGACTTGCTATAGGACCAAGTATGAACTCGTTAAACCATCCTTAATATTACATAGTTCTTGATGCGATCTTGTTATACATGGGGAATATGACGGTAAAATTTTTGTTTTTACTGCCTACTCTGTGTCCATATTTCCTTACATGGACATGCCCATACATCGATTGGATAGAAGGCCAGAAGATCATTTTAGACTACCAACTGACTGGCCAAGAGGTGAGCCGACTGGTTCAAGGGTTGAACCGATCAACCCAGATTGGCAAGCACAGATCTACACCAACATCATGTTCTTGCATGATATGTAGACCTAGGTGGTTATAATCCCTTTGTCTCTCTAAAGAATTACAGTAGCATGGCCATAACCATCACTAATGTTTATATTGCATGTTTACGGTGTGGGATATAACATGTATATGATACATATTATATATATGTGGTTATTGAATAATATATATACATTTATAAATATTTAAATCCATCAATCAAACATATTGACTTTAAGATATTTTGCATTAGAAACACACATAAAAAGCTTGATCGACCAAGCGTAGGTTATGCCAAAGTGTGGTGCACCATCCATGTCATGGAGTTGTGGTGGTAGATATGTAGGTTCTTCCAAAGCAGGGTACATTTCTATAGTGTTGGCTTTTAGGTTAGTCTTAACTGGGTTTCCTTGATGAGATTAACCACCTAGAGGCATGAAAATGATTATAGAAAGTAGTTGTACATACCATCTATCCAAGGATTGTATAAAGAAGTAATTGGAAAATGTGCCTACCTTAATGATTGATTATGGACGCTGGCATTGACTAGGGGTGTAAACAGTGCGGGTACGGTGCGGGTCTGGTCATACCCATTCCCATACCCATCTAATTTAGCGGGTCTGGTTCCGGTTCTAGACCCGCATAATACAAAACCCATACCCGCACCATACCCGTACCCACAATTATAGCGGGTTTGCGGGTAAGCGGGTATTATAAAACATCATATTCTTTATTTAAGAGAAATTATTATGTTCTATATATTTTAATGTAACAATATATTTTTATTATATAGTATATTAACATGCAATAGTTATATTAGATAATGATATGTTTTATACATTAACATTAATTGAGTTAATTATTTACATATGTGTAGTCATCATCATAACGTTTAACCTATGTAGAAAGTAATGTAAATTAGTAGACATTTTGATTTTAAGTTCACATATGATGTTCATTATTGTAACTGGAATAGTTAATTATTAATTGTATGACTAGTCTCAACCTTATTGTGGTTAGAGTAGGATATAATCTCAAGAATTATATTAGTTAGACTACTAAAGTATAATATATATACATATTATTTAAGTAGTTACTTATGTATAGAGGGTACACGGGTCTAGCGGGTCTGGGTCCAAGCATACCCATTATTGGACCCGCTTATATGCGGGTCCAAGGGTATGCGGGTATAAAAAATTAAACCCATGATGGGTTTTTTAAGGGTCCAGATTTGCGGGTCCGCGGGTCTACCTGTACCCATTTACAGCCCTAGCATTGGCCAGATAATAATTGAATTATTTTGGATCTAGCTCATTAGAAATTTGTGGGTTGCAATCTTTCAAATTGATAATTTAGGGTTATCAGTTTGAACAAAATAATGAGTGATAGTTAATAAAAGGCCTAATCAAACATCATCTATTTCATAAAAATCAGATAAAATGAAAATGATTTTTTGATAAACTTGCAAATTTCTCTTGTAGAATTAAATGGCAACACACAACAACACTTGTTCTCTATGACCAGTCCTTGATAAGGACAAGTTGAATGGGAATAACTTCCACGACTAGTTCAAGACGTTGAGAATTGTTCTCACAAGGGAGCACAAGATCTATGTCTTGGAGACACCAGAGCCAGAAGAACCTCTTCCCAATACACCTAAGGCTGGCAGGGATGCTTACAAGAAACATATTTAGGATGTCATTGATGTCAAGTGCCTAATGTTGTGATCCATGAACTATGAGTTGCAAAGACAGTATGAGAACATGGATGTTATTGAGATGGTCACACATCTTAACAACATGTTTCAAGGTCAGGCAAGATACAAGATATTTCATGTCTCTTATTCAAATGTAACATGACAGAAGGAGATCTAGTATGTCCTCATGTGCTCAAGCTCATTGGGTATGTGGAGAAGCTTTCTAGACTAGGATTCCTCTTGGTTCAAGAGTTGGCCACTGATGATATTCTGCAATCTCTGCCAGAGTCATACAGTTTGTTTGTCATGAACTACAACATGCATGGCATTGACAAGTCGTTAAAAGAGTTACTTGGTATGTTGAGAACAATTGAGGCACAAATTAAGAGAGACAAGTTAAAGTCTATGATGATGATCAGAAAAATAAAGGGAAAGTCTAAGGGAAAAAGCAAATCTAAGAAGAGTTCTAAAGCTGGTCAGAAGCCCAAGTCTTCAACACTTAAGGCAAAGGGAGGAGTAAATAAGGGAGGTAATTTTCACCACTGTCACTAGCCTGGACATTAGAAAAGGAATTTCCCTCTCTACCTGGAAGAATTAAAGAAGAAGAAGGTGGAGGAGGGGATATAAGCCTCTACTTTAAGTATAAATATTAAAAGATAAATCTGATTACTTCTTCATCTTGGGTATGTGATACCATATGTACATCTGACATATGTTGATGTGTTGGATCCGATAAGAAGTAAAGCCTTTATGAAAGGACAAGGATGGACTGTGTGGAGTAAGAGTTGCTACAACTTTAGTCTACATTTGAAATTTATCTTAGCCCATTGGGAATGTAATAGAGTTAGATGGACTGCTATTTCATTCTGTCAATGATAGAAACTTTTACTTTATGCATCTTGTAAATACCTAAAGGATTACAACTGATAAACCCAAACAATCAATATTTATAGCATAGTCATCTATAGCACACATATGAGAAATGCATTTTTAGAACATGTTCATCTAGACTCTTTTGGTTATTGAACCAATAAGAGACACACAAGTCTTATATATCAACAACATGACAAACCACCCCTCACTAGGTATAGGTGGAGAACAAGCATTCTATTAGGACTTATACATAATGATGTATATAGACCTATAGAATAAATGCTAGATATAATTATTTGTACTTAATTATATTTACCGATGATATAGTGATATGTATCCATTAAAATATAGATCTCTTGAAGTGTTCAAGTAGATTACATGTATGAAGTACACAAATTCCTTAGAGGTGTTAAGATACTTTGATATAATCAATGTTGAAATAATTTACAGGAAGAGATTTGAGGACCTTTTGGAGAGACTGTGATAGTGTATCACGATGAACTCCACCTAAAGCATGATCATGTAACAGAAAGAGGGAATCACATCATGATGAGTCATGATGTGATTATCATATAATCTAATCTTTTAATTTCCTTTTAGGCATATGCTTAGCACTTATACAATGTACCATCTAAAATGGTTTAATAGATAACATATGAGATATGGTATGGGAATTTCCTGATATGTCTTAAGGATTGAAATGTATACAAGAAAATAGTTCTTGGAAAGGTTTAATAAAAGAAATGTTAATTTGTTGAATACTTCTTATCTCAATCCGACAACAAAAGTTTTTGTTGATAGAATGGCTGAATTTCAAAAGATTTAGTGGGTCAAAGTATAACTCAAAAAGTTTGAGATCAACAAGAAAACATTCAACCTAAGGAGGTACAATATGGACAATGAGAATCACAAATAGTTGTGGAATCTCAAGTTCCATCTATAACACAAAAACTCATAGTTCTAGTAGAACACATATGAGGTCAAAAGATTATGAGTCCTATAACTCAGATAAGTTATGAGCCGGTCATAAGATGATGAGCCAACAATCAACTAAGAACTATTAAGGGACCAAAGTCTGAGAAATTGCTTGAGGCCATTATTTCCAGAATGGAATCCATGAACACCAACAAGGTATGACCTTAATAGTACCACCTAGAGAGTTAAAACCTATAAGGTGCAGTTGAGTTTTCATAAGGAAGACCAAATGGATGACATAAAAGGACAGATTGGTTGCAAAGGTTTTCAAACCAGTTCAAAGTGTTGAACATGATGAAATCCCTTCACCAATTGACATGCTTACTTCTGCATCTTAACAAGACTATGTGATTTGGCATATGGAGATTAAAATTGCATTCCTTAATAGGAATAATAGAGAGGAAGTGTACATGACATAGTCTAAGGGTTTTATAACTCCATTAATGCAAATAAGGTCTACAAGCTACAATGTTTGACCCCGAGATGGAAAAAAGCATCTCATAGTTCATATATTTTGATTGGACAAGAAAGTCAAACAAGTTGACTTGAGTCAAAAGATGTAATTTGTGATTACAAAGGATTTAGTGGGAGCATATATATATTCCACATATTTATGAAGAATAATAACTCAATATTAAGTATTGAAATCTAGCATGAAAATCACCTTTAGTATGAAGGATTAGGTAAAGCATCCTATGTGATAGGAATTGCGATCTATAGAGATAAATCTGGAAAGTTTCTAAACCTAAATATGAACACATATATTGGCAATATGTTGAAAGGGTTCAGAATGAAGGATTCAATGAGAGAGCATTGGTCCATGTAGATGGACTTTAACTCTCTCAAGAACCTAATGTTCCAATTCTTGTGAATAATGGAAGAGATGCCATATGCATTCACATTTGTATCTACCATGTATGCAATGTAATGTACTCATCCCATTATCTTGTATGTATTGGACATGACAAGATGATATTAGTCAAACCTAATGAAGGTCATTACAAAACTATATGAATACCCATTAGTACTTGAGAAGCACTAAGGATCCGTTGTTGAACCATGGTAAACATGAAGAGTTGGGTGTAAAGGGTTACATCAATGCAAGATTATGAAATGACAGAGAATGATTGCAATGTAAAACTGTGTTTAATCTCAATAAAGAGTTGTAAGTTGGAAAGTGTTCTGAACTACAAACCATTATTTTAATTCTATAATATAATTTGTATGTCCTGGTGTTATGAACATATGAATGTTTACAATATGGATCTAGAAGTTCATATAGAAAAACTTATGAGATGTTTAAACCATTGATAACATAGTAGAAATACTATGACAACAATGGAGATACTAGTTATGCAAGGAATATCAGTTATCATACTATGACAATTCCATCTTATATGAATTGATGTACAACAGAGAGATGTGAAACGTGCAATATATTGACTAAAGGAAAAATGTTGCTAGCCCGCTAGATCAACACTTGCACAGTAGAAACATGATGGACATTTTAAGATCACTAAAAATGAGATTCATGGGTGATTGGCTCTAAGTGTAAATGTGAGTCTGTTGGTATGTATGCCTAGAGAGCCAATCATATGACGATTGTTATGGCATATTATATAAGTGATTTGATTAATAATAAAGGCAATATTTTGATTTATTCTATTTCACTCAGTTATGAGATAATGATGAAACATAATGAATGTCTAAAGAATGAAATTACTCAATGATGTATGTCTTTAGGTATGTGACCTGAACAATGAGATCATACATATGTTAAGAGTATGTATATGCGTTTTTGTTATGTCCCTAGTCAGATGTTATTATGGAAGGATGATAGATAGTAATAACATATAAGAGTAGAGTGTGCATTGGTTGATGACAAAATCTCACCAATCATGATATGTGATATCAAACCAAGCACATAGATACTTGTTAGAGAATAGTGTATCAGACAGACCCACCTTGAAAGTGACACATGTAAACCATAATTGGTGGTCATAGTCATCTCTCATAGTGATGGTGGTGATTGTGGTTCTTAGACCTAAATCCACTACACTCATCACATGTCGTTCAGTGTACTTTGACATCATTCACCATAATCTTAAATACGGGTTTTCATAAAGGTGATGATTGGATATATTGTGACACATGGGGATGACTGTGAGTGATGTAAATGAGATTTGTCTCTCCTATAAAAATTAGATATCCTGGCCACTTGATAAGAGAGACTGAAAAATCATTCGTATACACATGTGAATAAATATATGATATTGATGTCACATATATCGCAAACAGTCTGCTCTAGTTCAAAGGAACATGGATTAAACATTGAAAGGATGATGATTCCATGCCTTGAGTACAATACAGATATCAAAGACAAAGGAATTATACAATCAGTGTAACACATATCACAGGTTGTAGGTTGAAGTTGTTCTCCAACTTTCCAATTACTTAAGTAGTAATGATGTGTGATTAGACACCGCTCTTTGCTTGTGATGTCATAAATGAGTTATGGATATTCACTACCAATGTAACTTGGAACCTATAGGGTCACACACATATGATACACTTGGAATAGAAGTCCATTCATGAATATTATAGTTTAAAAATTGTTACGAAAGAAATATGTATTCAAGTTAAACAACATTGGTTGAATATTGACTGATTGGACAAGTGAACTGATCGGTTCAAGTGCTGAACCGATTGTTTCAATGTATCAGGTCAATTGAACCAACTTTGGCAATTCTAGATAGTGAAACAACCGATTCAGGAAGTGAATCGATTGGCTCAAGTTCATGAACCGACGAGCTCAGGTTGTGAACCGAGCGGTTGGTGTATCAATTTGATCGATTCGATGATGTGTGTTGATGTCATGTTATGCGTAAAATCAGATATTAATTGTCAATACAATTGTGATTGGCAAACATGATGAAACGACCATTTCAAGGGTTGAACTGATTGGCTCATATGCCAACCGATGGGTTCAGCAGTGAACAGATTGTTTTTTCACTCGCAAGTTGCAAAAATTCTGAAATTTCGGTCCCTTCTGCTCCCACTCAGACTGCGAACTCGGACCCTGACTCTTCTATAAATGGAGGGGTATTTGGGGCTTCTCAGATAACAACTCGACTGCCTTTGACAATTGTTTGTCTTCTCTGGTTGTGGTAACTGAGAGAACCCCAACAAGTCCTACCCGATAAAGGGAGGGATAGTAAGGGAGAACAATTATTATGAGAGAGTAAGTTGGTGACTAGTATGCTAACATGAGGAGAGAACTCCTTCTTGTTTGTTCTTCTAGAACGACAAGAGTTCCTGGTGGTTCATGTGGACTACTCTAGAGGCGTGGAGCTTTTCCCTCTAGGAGGACAATGTCAACCTGTTGTCTGCGGTGATCAATCAAGAGGTCGACGTAGACATTGTTTGAGTGTGACTTAAAGAAAGGACACATAACACGATGAGAGAATAGTCATTAGACTTACTCTAAGACTAGGTATGACATCATAAACTATCTTTGTCATTAGATAGTTGTTTGCGCGATCATATGTTAAAAGGGAATATGGTTACAACCCCAATTTTGCATGTGTTTTCATAATTGAAATATAATGATTTTGTGAATTTGGATTTAATTGAAAAGTTGTACGCTTTACTTCAATGAAGAGATTTCTTTGCAAATCTCCCCTACATTAGGAATTTCATGGTTCCTATTATTATGTTAATCCAATAATAGATAAAAAGAGAAGAAAAGAAGAAAAGTTCAAGTAATGGGAAAAGATACATGATAATGGATATTAAGCACACGTATTTAAGAGAAATACTTGGAAATATCTAGATAGTGGCATTAATGGACACAATTGAGTAAATCATTTACATATGATTTCTAATAAAATAAATATGAAAAGTGGAAAAAGGAGATGAAAGATAGTGAGAAATCCTTGCAAAAGAATATTTTAATAAATAAATAAGTGAGATAATGAGAAATAAATAATATAGATGCATCTAGAAGGATAATAAGTATCCTTAAAAAGGAATTTCGAAATCTTAGGATTTCTTGGGATTCAAGGAGTCCCAATGAATGATAAGAAAGAGATAAAATCAAATACAACATTATTAAGGAGGAAAGTTGAGATAATGATGAAAATATAAGAAATATGTGGAAATATGGATAATGGAATCATTATAAATGAGATTTAGTCTCCACATGGTTTCTAATGGTAAAAAGAATCAAAATAAAGAAAATAAAAGATTAAGAGAGAGAAAATATGCTCAAAATATGCCTTTTTATGAGATAACTTGCACATGAAGATAATTCCATTTCCCTTTTGGAATTTGGGACTCAAATTTGGTATATGAGTAGATAAAGTTAATATAAAGGTTACCCTAAAATTTGGGATTAAAAGGAGTCTACATTTGGGAGATACAAATTTTCTTTAAAGGAATCCTAAAATGAGAGGGATGCATACATATTACACTGTTTTTCTGATTAAATCATATGTATATATATGAAAAGGGAAGGATGCGCATGTAGAATCCCAATACAGAATGAAGGAAGATGGGGACCTTCCTCTCCCCATATATCAAGATTCTTGGCATAAATGGATTTCAAAAGATGACCATCATTTTTGAGAGGTCCAGGCGATCCTGATCATCACAGGATTGGGTACCTGTCCTGTTCAGAACAAGACTTCCCCAAAATGGGGGGAAACACAAATGGATACTCCCTATATAAGGGAGGGGCTACAAACCGTGTGCAACTTCTCTAAACATGTCGTCGAGTTCACAAGGAGGAGCCGAGTGATTTTGAGCAATCAATCTTGGAAGGGACCTCGATCTGTACCCAGATTGGTTCCATATCTCGTCGGAGAAGAGCTTCTCCGTCCTGGTGACTTCAACCAAATATGGAACAATGGAAGGCATCAGATGGTTTGGAGGGGCTAGGCGGAGGCAAGGCAACCCTCTGCAGAGGTGGAGGTAGAGAGATGCTTGAGGTCAATGCCCGGTTGACCGAGCTCCTGGCACTGTCTCACGAGCGTGAGGCGGGCGTGAGGTAGGAGACAGGTAGGAGTAAAATTACTCCTTTACCATCAAGTGCACAGGAACAACAACAATAAACGCGGGGGAAAAACCATACAACCACCCAGCGAGCGCCTTGCTCACAAGGAGCAGGACAGTCGGTCGACTGAAGTCAGCTGATTGAGCCAACCCCCGTAGACAAGGAGGGCAAGCCTCCAGGCTGACATGGTGATCTCCTATTGGTCGAAAGGTCAAATAAAGACATTTTATATATTAAAATTGATCAGGAGAATGAGAGGAATCTGTGATGGAGTGGACCTTTTGGAATCCTTGAATGTCCAATGACATATTGGAATTCACATGTTGACTTAACTTGAGAACTCCAAGTACTTTGATAAAATATGGATGATTAGTTGTCTTGACACCAAGAGTAAGATCCCTAAGTTGATTCCTTTTGGATTAAATTGTTTATTGGTCAAGTAGTGGATACTTGGGATTTTATGGGATATAGCTTGGATGATAATAAAGCCTTGGTCAAAGTTTATTAATCATATCGATATTCCTAGATGAAGCTGTGCAGGTTCAAAAATGAGACAATAAGGTGTATAAATCATGTATGATAGGTAAAGGTTAACGTATGTTAGCTTAGTCTTTTATTAGTATCTCTATCACGATGTAGTTGGTTTGTATGTGGGGTCTGTGGCTCAGTAGTAGTGATAGATTCTAAATCCAAGGGTAGCGCCACCCAGTCTTGAAAAGCCATGGATCGACCTGTAGCTAGCCCCAATATGGGCAGTAGATGATGGATCTAAGGGTAGTTTCTTGCCATCAACCTCCCAACCTTTTTGGCTGAGACGTGGGGGTGATCGTGACCCACCAGGAATTCCACGACCACCTAGGACGTGCGTTGAGGAGGGGGGAACAGAGGAGGCGGTTGGCCTCGCCCCCCCTGATCAAATCCATCCTGACCCCGACTCTGTGGCAACTGGTGGAGCATAGACACATAACGATCCCTTTCCCTTAGCTGTTTCTCCAATGCAGCGAGTAGGTCATAAGCAGGAGTAGGACATGGAGGTATAGAGGCAATCAGAGAGAGATAAGTACTGGAAAATGAAGCTCGTGTTGAGAGGACTTCATCCCCTTCAATCATGTCATCTACCATGGTGTTTTCTTTGGCCAGTGAGGTGGATCTTGGCCGGAATTGAAGTCGGAGCTTAGAGGTGGTCTGCAAGATGTGTTCAACGTTATTTGAGAACTGAGGCAAGTTCTGTGAGGTGCTCGCAAGCCTTCTGGAGATTCGGATGCGTGTGAGGAGGAGCAGAGGCACTTTGCCTCTTCTCTCCGCCATGCCAGAGCTTGGCGGCGACGCCCTCGTGGTCTGAGGGATCCACAACCCAATTGAGAAAGACCTGTAGCCACAGAATTCCTGGAGGGAAGCTCGAACCTAATGGAGGTGCTAGAAGGGTCTTCTGAGGAGAGTGTTGCTGCTGATCCCTCGTCAGAAGGAAGCCACGCGGCGGCTGCATCGCGAGAACAAAATCCCGCATAGGACTGATCGCGAGGAAGGAGAAGGCGGATCGATCCCAGAACCAGTCGGTCCAATAGAGCCAAACCAGGAGAACCAACCAAACTGGCCGGCCCAAGCGAGAAACAATGCAGTCCTAATGTGCCACGTGGCGCATCTTGGTTGGACGAAAAAGGTAAAATCCCCATATATGCTCAGATCTTCTTTAATTCGTAGAAAATAGCACAGTGATCAGAAAAATAAGTACAATATACCGAAATTCTCAGAAAAATGCGTAGAATGCAGTGAAAGCATAATATCTATCTTTTTATGCACTAATATCAGTTATATAATATAAGTTTTGAAATGCTCGTTTAATGGATAATAAATAGCAAATGATGACATAAAATCATGGAAAAATATCAGTAAGTCCATAATTACATATAGAATGCATATGATCTCAGATATGTTCATGTTGATGCACAAAAGCATATAATTTGATTAATATGGCTAATTAGGGTTAATAACACTAAAGATAATGCAATAAATACATGCATGCTCAATAAATGATGATATTTACAGAAAACCCTCATATCTGTAATTGGAAGATAATATATAAATATGAGATCAGTTATATACACGAAATTATTATTACATAAAGATGAACCTTGATACATGTTATGAAATCCTAATTTTGGTTAATGGTGTAACCTAGGGTTAATTAATGTGCACAAAAAGGATATTGAACCTAATGTTCAGATGATGAACTTTGATAATGAGATGTAATCTGGATTATGACATCAGTAAGATAAATCTAAGACAATAATACAAGTAATGATGGGAATATCCTAATGAGATAAGTAAACCCTAATATGAACACGATTAGGGTTAAGATGAGATGTAAGATGATGCGAACATGATGATAGTATATGATCTTGTCTTGATCAGGGTATGAACAAAGATATAGATGACATGAGGAATATGTGATTAGGATGTCTCTTTGGAAGGCACGCCTTTACCTCTTACTTGGCTTATTATACAATATGCTTGTGTTATATTTGTAGTAGAATACTTGGCATATGGTATTGGATGAAGTGATTGTACTTGTATGATATCTTGCTCGATTTTCTATACTTATGGCTATGAACACTTGAAACATAATATATCTGTTCCATTATATGAAAGCACTATATCTCTTTGGTAATCATAGGGCTAGTGAGTGATCTATCTCTTTGGTAAGCAGATCAAATGTACAATGATCTATCTCTTTGGTAAGCAGATCATAAGGCCTGAATGCATCTATCCCATTGGTAGGCAGATGCACGAGCATATAATGGAAAATGAGCTTAAAATATGTGTTCTCTTTTGTTAATATACATCTTTGTGCAAGTATATGATTTTCTTATATGTCTTCTATTATTGCCAAGTACTAGTTTTATCTTATTGCCAAGATATGATGAGAGATATATAAAAGACACATAGGCGTACTCAGTACAATATTCTTGAATATTGTGCTGACGTGTACCGCATGTAATCTTTTGTTTAGGTTGTGGTTATGCTCTTGAAGATCCAGGATAGTGAGAGTTGTGTGGAGAACTGATGTACAGGTGGACCTGTTGTCTTAAGATCCTATAGTTTATTGTAGTACATGTATATGTACAGTTGTTGTTCAATATGTAATATAAAATGTTGTAACAATTCATGTTGTAATTATATGTTGAATGGTGAACATGTGTGTATGGTTTTATTATTGTTCATGTACATGTGCTACTGTTGTTTCCTTTTGACTTCCTCTGATTTTCTTCTTCTTAGCCTTATGTAGGATGTTTAAATTAGGATTCTCGCTGAGGTGAGTGTTTCAATTTGGACGTCGCACATCAGATTAAGTTTTAGAAAATATGGGGACGTCACAGGTGGTATCAGAGCATGAACAATAGAAAAGCCTGACATTTGCTCATTATGCAACACACAACTAAAGAACCTTGAACGTTAATAATCTTTTAGGGTAAGTTAGTCGTCTTTTAGAGACTAGATCTGACCTAGCCTCTAGGTTAGCACCTAGATGTCTAAGAACTAGGTCTAGACTAGTGCTTGTTGAGTAGCAAGTCCTTAGATGTCGTTCTTTCCTTGTAGTGTAGCGGTATGGGACGTTGCACTATTTGGAAATGACGTGCATCAAGGGAAGAGAAACCCTAGACATATTGTATACATTGTCTAGAGTAGCTACACTAGTCTACCCCTTGTTCTCACCCTTTTCACTAGTTTTCATGACACTGGACTCTTTACTATGTGTGGGACACTCGTTTCTGGTTTTGGTTTTGATTCCAAACGAATCGAACCTTGATAGTTTTCTCTGACGCTTGTTTTATTGGAGAAAAACTATATAATATTTTATTATGTATATGTATTACAAAAATGTTTCCCCACATATGTATGAGTAGGATGTGATCATGCAACCTAAGTGAAAGTGAATGACATCAGTCTAGAAGAGAGAGTAGTTCTAGATTAGATGTCCAGAGCCTCGTTAGAATATATGATAGATGGAATAGATGAAATAAGCTATGATGTGAGTCTTACATAGATGAAATAAGATGGTTATGACGATCTATGTTTGTCTTTGAGGACATAAGTCTAGTTTTGAGGATTTGAGATAAGTTTTGATGATGCTAGTATATATATGCCTTTCTAAGATAAGTTAAGATAAGTTGTGGGTCAGCATGAGCCTCAAGCTCTTTTACAAAGGAGGACCTCTAGTGTTAGGACCAGTTTTGGGGTTAGCTCAAGAGAGAGAGAGACCCACAGGGAGAAGGTCAGAGAACCTAGACTCCATGATATGAGAAATATGTGATATGAAATGTCCTAAACTAGAATACTCCTGAGTGATTGAGTTGAGTTGCTTTACGCATGATTTCTATAGATTTTGTTGAACCCTAGATGTCCTTGGGAGGACCAAACTATTGGTATGTATGCCCTGAGAGCCAATCATGGGATGATTGGTGGGATACATTAAGATTGATTTGATAAACATCAAAGGCAAGCTTCCAATTCTTTCTGGTTCAGTCATATGAGATAGTGATAGAACAGATTGAATGTCTAGAGAATGACAATACTCAATGACGTATGCCTTCAGGTTCATGACCTGAATGATGAGATCATACAAATGCTAAGAGTTTGTACATTCTTGTTATGTCCCTAGTCGGATGTCATTGTGGAAGGTAGATAGACAACAATGACACACAAGACTAGATTATGGTGTTGGTTGATGACAGAATCTCATTAGTCATGATATAGAGATATCAAACCAAACACATAGGTACTTGTTAGAGAACAAGTGTACCGGACAGACCCACCGTGAGTTTGACACATGGAACCATGACATGGTAGTCACAGTCAGTACTCACAGTGATGGTGGCGAGTGTGATTCTTTGACCTGAAATCACTACACTCAACACACGTCGTTGGGCACACTTTGACATTATCAAACGCAGTCCTGAAACATGGGTTGTTATAAAGGTGATGATTGGGTGGCTTTGACACATGGGGCTTTTGAGAGGTGAGTGATAGATATGGGATTTTTCACTCTTGCGAGAGTTTGATATCCATGGCCACTTGATGAGTAGGATTGAGAAAGGCGTGCACGCATGTGTGAGTCAGTATGTGATACTGATGTCATAACATATCTCTTCCAATCTACTCTGAGATCAAGAAAGTGAATGAACGTTGACAGGATGACTGTTCCATGCCTCGAGTTCATTTGGGATATCAGTGACAAAGGAATTATACATTCACTGTAACACCATTCATGGATTGTAGGATTGAAAGTTGTTCTCCAACTTTCAACTTTCACTTGGGTAGCATTGATGTGTGACTAGGCACCGCTCTTTGCTTGTGAAGTCATAAGTTTTATGGACTTTCACTGCCAACGGGAAATGGACCTACAGGGTCACACACATAGGATTTAACCTGGAAGAGGAGTTTTGTCCACAAGCAATGTTTAGATTGATTACTAAAGGAGTTTAGTAGTTCAATTAAACACTCAATTAATTGATAGCTCAATATCATAATGTTCAAGGTGTTGGACACATTGATTGGAGTATCGAATTGATTGAAATCACAATTGAGTGATTCTGCACAACCTGTACTCCCAACCGATCGGTTCAAGTGTTGAACCAGTCGGCTGAGGTTGCTGAACCGGACGGCTCAAGTGTTGAGCTGATCGGCTCAATCCCAGGGTGAACCGATTGCTTCAAGTGTTGAAACGATCGATTCAACTGGTGCAACTGAGCAAGTTGGGAAAGTAGGATTGGTGAGAATTTTCCTTTCATTTTAATTTCCCAATTTGATTGGAAATAGGATTGGTATTCGATACCAATTAGAAACAAAAGAAGGAAAGTCAACCAAGAACCGACCAGGACCACCAACCGACCGGTTTACTTGTGAACCGACCGGTTCAAGGGTCCCAACCGATTGGTTCAGGTCCCCAACTGACTGGTTCACTTGTGAACCAATCAGTTCAGGTTGCGAGTTGGTTGCTTTTGTGGAAAATCGCGAACCCTTCTACTCCTGCTTTTAGTCCCACATTGCCCGGGATAGAGAACCATGTCCCATGACCCTCCTATATATAGGGGTATTGGGGGCTTCTCAAAGTACAACTCAGTGCAACCAGTTGCTCTGCAAAGTTGTCATTCTCTCTGGTTTTGGTAACCGAGAGAGAGCTCGAGCAAGTGCTTCCCGCAAAGGGAGGTGCAGCAAGGGAAGGACAACTGCAGTTGCAACTGGCAGCAGGAGAGTGTGTTGGAGACTAGTACGTCAATAGGAGGGTGTGACTCCTTCCACTTCCTTGTGGGACAAGGAGTGTGGAGTTCCAGGTGGTTCGTGTGGACTACTTTAGAGGTGGGAGGTTTCTGCCGCTCAGGAGGACAACTGTCATCCGATAGTCCGGTGTGACCAGGAGCTGCACAGACACCGTCGAAGGCCGGATTTGAAGACCGTGCAAGGCGTGAGGTATTGTCGCTGAGCAAGCCTCGAGACAAGGTATGATTCCACAAACCATCATTTCCTATTATATAGACGTTGACGCGTTTTCTTGTTTCGGGTTTTGGGGAGAAATTTTTGTTTCCGTTGCCTTCTCTGCCTCCCCTAAAACCCAACAGTGGTATCAGAGCCATGTCAACTGCTCTATATTTTAGGAATATCGATATGATCGATTTTGGTTTGTGGACTTTATTTATTGCATACGATGCGAATAAAATTGGCTTTATGCATGTCCAATCCTAAATCCACAAATCCCAATTACATATATGATATGTATTATTAATGCACTCGATACGCGTCGCCCTGAAATGAGTTTTGTGGTGGATGTATAGCGTGATTATGGGCAATAAACCCTATCTGTGATAGGTTGTGTGTGGTTGCTTGCATCTCGGTCTGTGCACCGATCTCCCTTCTCCTATTCCTGATGTAACTTGAAATAATTCGAGATTCTTTCCTACCTTTTCTCCCCCCGAATGTAACTCAGGGTTTCCCTTTTAAGCAATGTAATATTAGGATAGATTTTATTTCCTGTTATGTCAAAGAAGGCGGACATCCAGACGACAGCTGAGACAATCGGTTCAAGGCGTGAACCAGACGATCAGTTCAAGGAGTGAACCGATCGGTTGATGACCGGTTTGAGGAGTGAGACGAGCGGGTGGCGACCATGATGAGATGCACGATGACCAGGCGAACCGATCGGTTGGAGGAGCCAACCGATCGGCTGGTGGCACCCAGAAGACCGGCCAAAGAGAGCAGATCATTCATGGGATGAGTTGATCAACTCGGATGGCAAGGCATAGAATTCATCTTGTACAGGTTGCATGTGATGTAGACCTAGATGATCGTGATTCCTCTTGGCTCGAGGAATCACATTAGGATGGCCATAATCATCGCTTTTATCGTTTGTGCATGTTTTCTATGGGATATAGCATGTATATGATACGTACTATGTATTGTGGTGATTGGATATGTATATGTATATAAAAACCAAATCCCTCATTAAAATATTAAGTTTTAGATGCCTTCCAAATGCGACACACGTGAAAAGCTTGATCGACCAAGTGTGGGAACGCCCTAGCGTGATGTACCATCTATCTCGTGGAAGCGTGAAGGATGAATGTGTGGGTCTGCCCTAGCAGGGTGCATATTCATCGTGTTTGCTTTGGGTCGGACTTAACAAGGTGATCTAGATGGGATCTAGTACCTTGAGGCATGGAGATGATCATGGAAAGGATTTGCATATGACATCTTATCAAGAGTTGCATATGATGCAATTGGCAAGAGTTGCGTACTTGAGAGATCTATGTTGTGGGTGACAGCCCTAGCTGGTCCATGACTTAGAGGATTTCAGGATCTTGGCCACTAGAAGGTTGTACACTGTAATCTTCCGAATTGATGGTGAGGGCTATCAATTTGAAGCAAAATAGTGGGAGCGATAATTAATTAAAGGCCTAATTATATCGTCAAATTTTTCAAATCAATCAAATAAGTCAAAATGAGTTTTTGGACTAAAATTGCATATTTTCCTTTTTTTAGTACAAATGGCAACAAACAACAATAACTTTTCTTTACGATCAGTCCTTGACAAGGACAAGCTAAATGGGACAAACTTCCACGACTGGTATCGGACATTGAGAATTGTTCTCACTCGGGAGCGAAAGCTCTATGTCCTGGATACTTGACACACTTTTTACGTGCGTAGAAATGCAAGTGTACGCGTCAATGTAATATAGGCCTTTGGAGGCCTGAGTCAAACTTAGGGATATGTGAATTGTCAGAATATTGATTGCCTACTTCTTGATCGACCCCTTTGAAGCAGATGAAGAAGAAGCCTTGGTCTTCTCCCATATTGTCTGTTTCTCTGCCATTTCTTCTTGTTCGGATTCTGAATCTGTTTCTTCTAAGTGGTCTTGATTGTGGCCTTCCTCGTCGTCAGGTCCCATCAGTGGAACCTCTGGTGCCTGTTGCGTGTAGTTGGTACTACGCGTCTGCACCATACACAGTACCTGCAAAGTGAAAATTTTAGGTTAGTACCGTGCTTGACGATTACAAAATTTATAGAATATACTCTGAATTTTTAAAATGGTAAAAAAAAATAAAAATGTGGCCTAGAGTGGCCGCTTGCAGCACTCGTAGTGCCGACAACTTGTCGTATCCCCGACAACGGCGCCAAAAACTTGACACGCTTTTTACGTGCGTAGAAATGCTAGTGTACGCGTCAATGTAATATAGGCCTTTGGAGGCCCGAGTCAAACTTAGGGATACGTGAATTGTCGGAGACTACTACTAACTACTCGCAATCAGCTAGACCGATTAAAAAGTTGAGAGTTGTTGTTAAATTAAAAGAAAATGAAATGAAAACAAAACAAAACAATCGATTAAATGTTTGGTTTAATCAATTGAAAATGAGATCTTTAGGAGTGTGGTTTCACCGTGGGTTTTCATTGTATTAAATTCTATGTAGTCACTCAAATTTATCTCTCTATCTGGGTACTGGCCTGAAATCAGAATTGTCCACTGTCGTGGTACAATTCACTACCTATGTCTAGGTCGGTTCCACCGTCGTAGTAACCTATACCCTAAACTAGGTGCATTAAAAATGATCTCTCGGTGTCCACCATTAATCTTACACCACCTTGTTCAAGGGATTTGTCAATTAATGTGAATTTTGTCTCTTTTCAACCATTAATTCTTCTTTCAAAGTAATTAATGGCATTAGATTATTATTATGGTGATCAAGCATAACAATATAATTGAGAAAACAAAGTTATACCACAGATTTAAGAGATAAGATATGAATTACTATGATAAAACTGTCATACAATGAATTCCCGGGCTACTCCCGATCCTAAAGACAAAGGGGATTAGCCCCGCATGTTCATCTCAGAGCAAAATGTGGAGTAGAAAAAGGGAAACATGGAGAAAAACGTGATTGAGTGGTGACACCCCTGAACGGAGAAGATCCAAGCGATCCTTGGTGTAGAACACGCGTTCTCCCGCCTTTCGGTGGTGGAAATCATCTTCTTTGGCGTCTGGAACGTCTGGGGCGTGCTTCTGGGCTCCGTTCTTCTCTCTACACCTTCTCGGGATGTGTGTAGTGGCTAATCACCTCCTCCCTTGCTTTTGGTCGCCGTCATTAGGTATAATCTCTGAATTAGGTCGCCAAATTACCACAGCCGTCGGATTTAGTTCAATCTGGAGCAAACATGTATCTGACGGTGTCGATACCATCGACGCGAGTCGATGGTATCGACCCTGCACTGTATCGGCTGGATTTCTTTTCTTTTCTTTATCGCGACTGATGCCACCTCGATACCATCGACGCGGGTCGATGGTATCGACATTCATAGGCGTCAATTTTGTCCTTTTACCGTCGCTGTAGCTCTACTAGTCGATAGTATCGACATATGTGTCGATAGTATTGACTCACTTTTCTGAAGCAACCTGATGATATCTCAATACCATCGACCCTCATGTCGATAGTATCGAGATTTTTCTGCTCTTTGCGGCTGCAACCTGTGGTCTGGTCGATGGTATCGACCCCCGTCGATGGTATCGACAGAAGCAGATACTTGTTTTTCCTGAAATTATAACATGAAACCACATAAGCCTACACAAAACGTATTCTTGTAATAATTTGTGCTCAAAATACTGAAATAAGGGATATTTGACATAGATAAGTATCATAGACCAAAGTAGATGAATTATGCAACATTAACCACAAAAATGACTAATAAATGCATAAGACACATATAAAACAAGCCTATAAATGCGACTCAAAATCATCGCATCAATACTCCAATTCCAGAGGAACCCGCTCCTAATGCACCAAAGGCAGAAAGAGATGCTTACAAGAAGCATTTTGATGATGCCATTGATGCAAAGTGCTTGATGTTGTGTTCCATGAACCATGAGTTGCAGAGACAACATGAGAACATGGGTGTCATTGAGATGATTCAGCATCTCAGGAACATGTATGAAGATCATGCACGACAAGAGAGATACAATGTTTCTAGGGCGTTGTTCAAGTGCGTCATGACAGAAGGAGATCCAGTTGGTCCTCACACACTCAAGATGATTGGGTATGTGGAGAACCTGCAGAGACTGGGATTTCCACTGAGCCAAGAGTTGGCTACTGATGTGATACTGCAATCGTTGCCAGAATCCTACAGTCAGTTTGTGATGAACTACAACATGAACAACTTTGATAGGCCACTGTCAGAGTTGTTGGGCATGTTGAGGACAGCCGAGATACAGATGAAGAAGGACAAGCCTAAGGCTGTGATGGTGATCATGAGCAAGAAAGGCAAGTCCAAGGGCAAGGACAAAGCTAAGAAAGGTTTTGATGCTAGCCAGGAGTCCAATCCGTCTTCAGCTCTCAAGGCCAAGGGAGGTGTGACCAAGAAAGGAAATTGCCACCATTGTCAAAAGCCAAGACACTAGAAAAGGAATTGTCCTCTCTGTCTGGAAGAACAAAAGAAGAAGGAGGCTACAGACGTCTCTACTTAAAGGTGTCATGAAAGTAAACTTGTAACACTTTTTGAGGTATATGATACCAAGATGTAAAGTGTAAAGCACTCATAATTGGGGCAAGTGTTGCCGCCATAGATAGGAGTACTTTAGTTTATTTTCAGCCTATAAAGCATGTAATACAGTTATGAACTGCTATTTTATTTTTGCCAATAGATAGAAACACCTTATTTTGCATATTGTAAGACAATGATGGCAATTAATAAAGTTGATGTTTCAATCTTAAAGATATGATATTTGTGGCAATGCCTTGTTTATCTTGTGATATTTGATATGCATAAGATAAAATGATACCTAAAAGCATCAATCATGAGAAATTCATTTCTAGTTTCCATATGATGGATAGATCTAGACTCTTTTGGTTAGAGAACCATTAAGGGACATGAATATCTTGGACATGATTAATCAATCTTCACTAATGGTAGTGGGAGAATGATTATCCAATCAGGTATAATAGATGTGATGTATTTACATACCTATTAGAATAAATGCTAATACTTCAAATGGTGTTTAGAGAAATACCAATATGAATATCTTGAAGTGTTCAAGATTATCATAGATGAAGTACAAATTTGGTAAAGTGTTAATTCTTGATGAGATCAATGAATGAAATACTTGGACCAAATGTTTGAGATCCTTATGAGTGATTATGATAATGTATCATAGTGAACTCATGATTAAGGCATGGTGATGTCTAAATCAAGAAGGAATCATACTCTAAGGAGTTAGAGAATGATTATCAAATAATTGAATTCTTCTTAATAAAAGAATACCCCACACTAATAAAAGAAATTAAGAATCACAAGGGTTGTGAGTTCTTATATCCTTAACAAATACACCTTAATTATCTATGTGATGAGTTTTTCATATGATGAGTCAACTATCTAGATGAATATGAGGAATCACATTTTGAGTTATGGTTTATGACCATTACATCCTAAATGACATCCATGTGAACCATAAGGTATGACCTTGATGGTAGAACCCATTGGATAAAATCCATAAGTGCAAATGAGTCTTAAGTGTTAAGACACATGGATAACATTTTGAGAAGGATGATGCTTGTTGATTGTAACTTAAGGACTAAGGCATTTGGCATATGGATACTAAAACTGCATTCCTATGAGGAATAAAACAAGGATGTGTACGTGACACAATCTATAAGGTTTATGAATCCACTAATGCAAATGAAGTCTATAAGTCACTATGGACTAATCAATGTGATTGATTGAGTACAAGCAACTCGGAATTGGATCTTTACTTTGATGATATAGTCAAAGGGTTTGACTGATATGTCAAAGATAAAGAAGGGATCTGTGATTTAGTGGGAGCGTATTCACATTTCACATGTTGATGTGAAATGGAAATGTTCTAGAATGGAAATCTAAAAAGTGGAAATTATCCTTAAGGAAGATAGAGATGTTTCCTATGTGATAGGAATAGAGATCTATAGATATAGTTCTCGAAAACCTCTTGACCTGAAAAGGAGAGCATACATTGGCAATCTGTACTGAAGTGTTCAGTATGCACAGATTCAGTGGGAGAAAACTTGTCCATGCTACATGGAGTTAGTATCCCAAGGCCAAGTGTCCAATTCTTATGAAGAATGTGAACACTAAGAATAGATATGGATCTATCATGTATGTAATCATCCCATTATCTTGCATGTATGGACATAGCAAGAATAAAATGCATTCATCATCTTATATGTACGACATGACAATATGATGTGCTCATCCTGATAACTCGTATGTGGGACATGACGAGTGGATGTCTGTCTACTTCCAATAAGGGTTACTGGAATACCATAAGTACTTGAGAATTACTAGTTCTATGGAGATAAGGAAGAGTTCAATGTAAAGAGTTACATTGATGCGAACTTCCGAAAGGACAGAAAATTAATCGCAAATTATACATAGGATGTATAAAAGTGAAAAGTTTGTTGATAATTGGAAGTGTTCCAATAAAACCATTCAAAAGGAAATGTCGAGTATCTATGCATTAGAGAACATCAGTAGATACTATATGGATCTGAAAGTTCATGAGATGAACTTATAGATATTCCACTCATTGATGACAAGTATGGAATCCTTGATCATGCAATGTGGCCAAAGGTTAGCAAAGGAATACTAGATCACATATTATGGAAACTCCATCTCATACGCATGACGTACAGTGAAGAGATGAGAGACATGCCATTTATACTGACTTTGGCAAGGTTTTGCCATTACTCACTATGATCGCACTAAAGCACAGTAACATGTGGGACATGTTTGAAGATCACTATGAATATGATTCAATGGTGATTGGCTCGCAGTGCAAGTGGGAGTCTGTTGGTATGTATGCCCTGAGAGCCAATCATGGGATGATTGGTGGGATACATTAAGATTGATTTGATAAACATCAAAGGCAACTTCCAATTCTTTCTGGTTCAGTCATATGAGATAGTGATAGAACAGATTGAATGTCTAGAGAATGACAGTACTCAATGACGTATGCCTTTAGGTTCATGACCTGAATGATGAGATCATACAGATGCTAAGAGTTTGTACATTCTTGTTATGTCCCTAGTCAGATGTCCTTGTGGAAGGTAGATAGACAGCAATGACACACAAGACTAGATTGTGGTGTTGGTTGATGACAGAATCTCATTAGTCATGATATAGAGATATCAAACCAAACACATAGGTACTTGTTAGAGAACAAGTGTACCAGACAAACCCGCCGTGAGTTTGACACATGGAACCATGGCATGGTAGTCACATTCAGTACTCACATTGATGGTGGTGAGTGTGATTCTTTGACCTGAAATCACTACACTCAACACATGTCGTTGGGCACACTTTGACATCATCAAACACAGTCCTGAAACATGGGTTGTTATAAAGGTGATGATTGGGTGGCTTTGACACATGGGGCTTTTGAGAGGTGAGTGATAGATATGGGATTTGTCCCTCCTGAGGGAGTTTGATATCCATGGCCACTTGATGAGTAGGATTGAGAAAGGCGTGCACGCATGTGTGAGTCAGTATGTGATACTGATGTCATAACATATCTCTTCCAATCTACTCTGAGATCAAGAAAGTGAATGAACATTGACAGGATGACTGTTCCATGCCTCGAGTTCATTCGGGATATCAGTGACAAAGGAATTATACATTCACTGTAACACCATTCCCGAATTGTAGGATTGAAAGTTGTTCTCCAACTTTCTACTTTCACTTGGGTAGCATTGATGTGTGACTAGGCACCGCTCTTTGCTTGTGAAGTCATAAGTGTTATGGACTTTCACTGCCAACGTGAAATGGACCCGCAGGGTCACACACATAGGATTTAACCTGGAAGAGGAGTTTTTTCCACAGGCAATGTTTAGATTGATTACTAAAGGAGTTTAGTAGTTCAATTAAACACTCAATTAATTGATAGCTCAATATCATAATGTTCAAGGTGTTGGACACATTGATTGGAGTATCAGATTGATTGAAATCACAATTGACTGATTCTACACAACCTGTACTCCCAACCGATCAGTTCAAGTGTTGAACCGGTCGGCTGAGGTTGCTGAACCGGTCGGCTCAAGTGTTGAGCCGATCGGCTCAATCCCAGGGTGAACCGATTGCTTCAAGTGTTGAAACGATCGATTCAACTAGTGCAACCGAGCAAGTTGGGAAAGTAGGATTGGTGAGAATTTTCCTTTCGTTTCAATTTCCCAATTTGATTGGAAATAGGATTGGTATTCGATACCAATTAGTAACAAAAGAAGGAAAGTCAATCGGGAACCGACCAGCACCACCAACCGACCGGTTCACTTGTGAACCGACCGGTTTAAGGGTCCCAACCGAATGGTTGAGGTGTCAACTGACCGGTTCAGGTCCCCAACCGACCGGTTCACTTGTGAACTGATCGGTTCAGGTTGCAAGTTGGTTGCTTTTGTGGAAAATCTCGAACCCTTCTACTCCTGCTTTTAGTCCCACATTGCCCGGGATAGAGAACCTTGTCCCATGACCCTCCTATATATAGGGGTATTGGGGGCTTCTCAAAGTACAACTCAGTGCAACCAGTTGCTCTGCAAAGTTGTCGTTCTCTCTGGTTTTGGTAATTGAGAGAGAGCCCGAGCAAGTGCTTCCCGCAAAGGGAGGTGCAACAAGGGAAGGACAACTACAGTTGCAACTGGCAGCAGGAGAGTGTGTTGGCGACTAGTACATCAACAGGAGGGTGCGACTCCTTCCACTTCCTTGTAGGACAAGGAGTGTGGAGTTCCAGGTGGTCTTTGTGGACTACTTCAGAGGCGGGAGGTTTCTGCCGCTCAGGAGGACAACTGTCATCCGACAGTCCGGTGTGATCAGGAGTCATCAGTCCCGGTGTGACCAGGAGCTGCACAGACACCGTCGAAGGTCGGATTTGAAGACCGCACAAGGCGCGAGGTATTGTCGCCGAGCAAGCCTCGGGACAAGGTATGATTCCACAAACCATCATTTCCTATTATATAGACGTTGACGCGTTTCCTTGTTCTGGGTTTTGGGGAGAAATTTTTGTTTCCGCTGCCTTCTCTGCCTCCCCTAAAACCCAACACAAACCCTAGAGATAGAGAGAGGCTGGTTATATGTGCATGTGAACATGAATATGAGTGTCTGCCATCCGGGTGAGGGAGAGAGCCCAAGACCCTAGAGGAGGTAGCTATGTTAGTTTCTATGAAGCCTAATGCTCGGGTTGGTGGTTTCCCACATAGGAATCTAGTGGTGTATATAAGAGAGTTTTGGGTAAGCATGTTTCATGGGTAGAAGACCTGTGATGAGAACATCATGTCATAGCATGTTTTGGTTTGTGCTTATGTGGCTCGAGCTTGTAAAGCTATCACTAGTGCCAATGAGGTAATCTGATAACCCTAGATCATAGAGGGAAGATAAAGTTGAGATCATGTGGTACTCATAGAATTGAGTTAGCTCAGAGAGTCTGATCATGGCACTGCCCTCATGGTATGGGTTAGAGGAACCTCTTTTGGCCTAAGTAAAGTTTTGAAATATGAGCCACTTGTATAAGTTGGTTTAGTACAACCGTGATATAAAAAAGATAAAAATGTGATATGATATTGATGACGTGATATATAGACATGATATAATGGAAAACCTAGAGATGGTTTAATAGACATCAGTGCATAAATGGTTAACCTTATACATGAATAAAGTGAAAATGATGGCTAATATTGTGATGAAATCACTAGTAAATGTTTTAATTTATTATGAGCAATGAAATAAGATCATATGCATGAAACATGTTACATGAGGTGTTAATCTTAGTGTTTAACAAAGATGAAAAAAATACAGTTTGACAGTTAGCACAACATAATGTTTATAACACCTTGATATGATCTAGATGGATAAAGTGGGTTAATTATAGTTAACTCCCTCCTAAAAGGCATATGTTAATGATGAACATGTTCTAACAAAGAACTAAATAAAATGTTGATTACACCTCGATAGAGAGTTAATTTTAGTTAACTCGTTTAGAACATGGAATATGATGTGAGAACCCTAATGCAAGGGTAAAGATAAGGATGCAACCCTACCATATGTGATATGTAATGACATAACCTAAGTTTCTAAATCCTGAGTTTAACCTTGAATGTAGTGTTTGTGAACCAAGATGGTTGTAAAAACCCCTAATAGTGCTTTCGATACATGGTTCTAGGTAACCTTTGCAGATATTCCATGTGGATGAGAGCAAGATAAGGTTTTCCCTAGAAGTAAGATTATGGCTTACTTTCGAGGACGAAAGTTCTTTTAAGATGTATATGATGTGACAAAGTAGGTTTTCTGGCTTAATTTCGAGGACGAAATTGTTTTAAGGTATGTAGGATGTGATGGAGTGGACCTTTTGGAATCCTTGAATGTCCAATGACATATTGGAATTCACATGTTGACTTAACTTGAGAACTCCAAGTACTTTGATAAAATATGGATGATTAGTTGTCTTGACACCAAGAGTAAGATCCCTAAGTTGATTCCCTTTTGGATTAAATTGTTTATTGGTCAAGTAGTGGATACTTGGGATTTTATGGGATATAGCTTGGATGATAATAAAGCCTTGTTCAAAGTTTATTAATCATATTGATATTCCTAGATGAAGCTGTGCAGGTTTAAAAATGAGACAATAAGGTGTATACATCATGTACGATAGGTAAAGGTTAATGTATGCTAGCTTAGTCTTTTATTAGTATCTCTATCACGATGTAGTTGGTTTGTATGTGGGGTCTGTGGCTCAGTAGTAGTGCTAGATTCTAAATCCAAGGGTAGCGCCACCCAATCTTGAAAAGCCACGGATTGACCTGTAGCTAGCCCCAATATGGGCAGTAGATGGTGGATCTAAGGGTAGTTTCTTGCCATCAACCTCCCAACCTTTTTGGCTGAGACGTGGGGGTGATCGTGACCCACCAGGAATTCCACGACCACCTAGGACGTGCATTGAGGAGGGGGGAAACAAAGGAGGTGGTTGGCCTCGCCCCCCTGATCCAATCTATCCTGACCCCGACTCTATGGCAATTGGTGGAGCATAGACACATAATGATCCCTTTCCCTCAGCTGTTTCTCCAATGCAGCGAGCAGGTCATAAGTAGGAGTAGGACATGGAGGTATAGAGGCAATCAACGAGAGATAAGTACTGGAAAACGAAGCTCGTGTTGAGAGGACTTCATCCCCTTCAATCATGTCAGCTACCATGGTGTTTTCTTTGGCCAGTGAGGTGGATCTTGGCCGGAATTGAAGTCGGAGCTTGGAGGTGGTCTGCAAAATGTGTTCGACGTTATTTGAGAACAGAGGCAAGTTTCGTGAGGTGCTCGCAAGCCTTCTGGAGATTCTTGGAGGGAAGCTCGAACCTAATGGAGGTGCTAGAAGGGTTTGCTGAGGAGAGTGTCGCTGCCGATCCCTCGTCAGAAGGAAGCCACGCGGCGGCTGCATCGCGAGAACAGAGTCCCGCTTGGGACTGATCGCGAGGAAGGAGAAAGCGGATCGATCCCAGAACCAGCCGGTCCAATAGAGCCAAACCAGGAGAACCAACCAAACTGGCCGACCCAAGCGAGAAACAACGCAGTCCTAATGTGCCATGTGGCGCATCTTGGTTGGACGAAAAAGGTAAAATCCCCATATATGCTCAGATCTTCTTTAATTCGTAGAAAATAGCACAGTGATAAGAAAAATAAGTACAATATACCGAAATTCTCAGAAAAATGCGTAGAATGCAGTGGAATCATAATATATGTCTTTTTATGCACTAATCTCAGTTATATCATATAAGTTGTGAAATGCTCGTTTAATGGATAATAAATAGCAAATGATGACATAAAATCATGGAAAAATATCCGTAAGTCCATAATTACATATAGAATGCATATGATCTCAGATATGTTCATGTTGATGCACAAAAGCACATAATTTGATTAATATAGCTAATTAGGGTTAATAACACTAAAGATAATGCAATAAATACATGCATGCTCAATAAATAATGATATTTATAGAAAACCCTCATATCTGTAATTGGAAGATAATATATAAATATGAGATCATTTATATACACGAAATTCTTATTACATAAAGATGAACCTTGATACATGTTATGAAATCCTAATTTTGGTTAATGGTGTAAACTAGGGTTAATTAATGTGCACAAAAAGGATATTGAACCTAATGTTCAGATGATGAACTTTGATAATGAGATGTAATCTGGATTATGACATCAGTAAGATGAATCTAAGACAATAATGCAAGTAATGATGAGAATATCCTAATGAGATAAGTAAACCCTAATATGAACACGATTAGGGTTAAGATGAGATGTAAGATGATGAGAACCTGATGATAGTATATGATCTTGTCTTGATCAGGGTTTGAACAAAGATATAGATGACATGAGGAATATGTGATTAGGATGTCTCTTTGGAAGGTACGCCATTACCTCTTACTTGGCTTATTATACAATATGCTTGTGTTATATGTGTAGTAGAATACTTGACATATGGTATTGGATGAAGTGATTGTACTTGTATGATATCTTGCTTGATTTTCTATACTTATGGCTATGAACACTTGAAACATAATATATCTGTTCCATTATATGAAACCACTATATCTCTTTGGTAAGCATAGGGCTAGTGAGTGATCTATCTCTTTGGTAAGCAGATCACATGTACAATGATCTATCTCTTTGGTAAGCAGATCATAAGGCCTGAATGCATCTATCCCATTGGTAGGCAGATGCACGAGCATATAATGGAAAATGAGCTTAAAATATGTGTTCTCTTTTGTTAATATACATCTTTGTGCAAGTATATGATTTTCTTATATTTCTTCTGTTATTACCAAGTATTAGTTTTATCTTATTGCCAAGATATGATGAGAGGTATATAAAAGACACGTAGGCGTACTCAGTACAATATTCTTGAATATTGTGCTGACGTGTACCGCATGTAATCTTTTGTTTAGGTTGTGGTTATGCTCTTGAAGATCTAGAATAGTGAGAGTTGTGTGGCGAGCTGATGTATAGGTGGACCTGTTGTCTTAAGATCCTGTAGTTTAGTGTAGTACATGTATATGTATAGTTGTTGTTCAATATGTAATATCAAATGTTGTAACAATTCATGTTGTAATTATATGTTGAATGGTGAACATGTGTGTATGGTTTTATTATTGTTCATGTACATGTGCTACTGTTGTTTCCTTTTGACTTCCTCTGATTTTATTCTTCTTAGCCTTATGTGGGATGTTTAAATTGGGATTCTCGCTGAGGTGAGTGTTTCAATTTGGGCGTCGCACATCAGATTAAGTTTTAGAAAATCCGGAGATGTCACAGAATCCATTAAAAATAGATTTAAAAGCTAATTCCTCTTGCAATTTGAAAACTAGTAGAAGTTATCAACTTAAATGCTTTAATGATTAAGAAACCCTAAATTGAGATGATTAATGTATTAAGAAGGGTTTTATAGATGATTAGAGTTGATATTAGCCTATTAATTATAAAAAGGTACATTAAGAACAAAAAGGATGAACTTTGCATGCAATTGGTTTAATTTGGAGTTCCATGTACATAAACGAGCTTTAATGGGCCTTGAAACCCTAATGTTAGTAATTTTGACTCTTAATGGCTTTAATTGTTCAAATTCATGAATAAAGCTGAGATATGATGGTTCTCAGTTATTTCGAGTATAAAAGTTCCTAATTGTGGATAAATACCCTTAATATGGTAATTAGAGTTTTCTAATGGATAAAGGTGGAATTAATGATAAATAAAGTTCATATGTGAATTAGATCATAATGAACTATGAGATGTTAATATGGAAGGAACCAAAGATGATAATTAGGCCTAATGATCTTGTCATGAATTAAAAGGATAAAAATGATAGTTTTAATGTAAAAGAGCATAATGGACTTAATTGATGTTTAATTGTGCCTTTAATATGAAATTAAGGTTATATGTTGTTAAAAGGTAACCTTAATATCTTTCATGAAGAATAGATGAGATAATTAGGGTTTGTGAGTAATTGTATAAAATTAGGGTTTAAAATAGTATAAATGAAGAGAAACCCTAATTGCAATGGAAACCCTAAAAGTGGACTAGAAACCCTAGAAAGCGAGCTAGGTTTAATAGATCTTGATGGCATAATCAATGATAGGAAATTGTATGCATATTTCAAGATCTCTTTGTATGCTTGCTTGCCTATTGGATTTCTTGCATTGATTGGATTAATTTTGTCTCAAATCAGCCTGACAGGTATGTGGTTAATTATGGTTAATCGCATTAGTTTCTCGAAGAGTTTCCCAGATGATTCATCACATTGAATGCAACTTATCAGTTTGTATGTTCATACTTGCAAATCATAAAGTCACTATGATTATCACAATAATAATAGAAGTGTGTATTCTCGCACCTACATGCCACCCTGATGGATGATGCCAAAGGTCAAGCCCAGGAGGGAAGACCAATGGGCACCATGAGTGGTGACCCCAGACACCAAGCTTGGGATTGAGAAGATGGTCTTTATCGAATGACTAATGGGCACCATGAGAGGTGACCCCAGACACCAAGCTCGGGATTGAGAAGGTGGCCTTAAGTCATTGGCAAAAGAGAAACCCTAAGGTGGGTATGCCAGGGTTAGGGTAAAAGCGGTGGGGAATGTCACACTGAAAGCGTAATTTGACTTGTTAATTAACTTGATTGTGATATTTAGATTGTTAGCCATATTTGTAAAATTTTGGTTGTCCGCACACACCGACATATTCCTATATGTTGACCGACGTTTTGTTTGTCAGCGTTTTAGGTACAAATTAAAAGGACAAACAGTAAAGTGACATATTGTGAAATTAAGTGCAAGGAGGATTAGTTAGAATAGAGTCCAGATGTGGATAGAAGTTTGATATCTAAGTTTTTGAAAAAGGTATGCAAAGTTTTATTTTATTCCAGCTTTCAGTTTAGTTTGGTAGAATTTTATAATTATTACTGATTATTTGTCAAACCTTTGATCATGTTAATTGGGATAACGGCTCTGACCTTCGGGTCTCCCTTAATTGGGGGCTACCGGGAGGCGGGGTCATTACAAATATGGTAGTTAAATTTTTATTTACATTGTCCATTATGTTGCAATATTTCTCTACAAGTTCACCTAAGTGAAATGATGGATAGAAAAGGTGATTACACTCAAGGTAGTATGACAAACATGGGTTATATTTGATTGTTGAGAAATATATGTTAATATCATATATGCACATTTTTATATGCACCTACTAATCTGTTTATTTTTTCGTCACCATTTTGGGTAACTGACATATTAAAGACATAGTCGTTCAGATGAAATCAATTGAAGATATTAATGTTAATATTAAGGAGGACTAGTTAGATATCTTAGTACATCTTCTCATATATATGTTAATTTTCTTTGATAAGTTCATGTAATTCCTTAAAGGAGTATCATTTAAACATTTGTATTCATTTTAAAATTCAATTAATAAAAAATAGTGATTATTATTTTTTAGATTTGGATCCTAAAAATTTGAAGTAATGATTCTCGACTTTATAACTTCTCTTAATTGGATGATACTCAAAAGTAGAGGTTGTTACACATTATCTGCTGTAAGAAACAACCTATGCCTTGTTTAATCAGGACCAACAAATCCTTGGCGAAAGGGAGATATAGCATGCTTCTCTCCTAATCAGAAGTAGCATATCAAAACTCCACATAGAGGGGAGTGACAAGCTCCGAATAGATTCCCTTAAATATAAAGGTGAAATTAAATGGTACGGTCATCCTGTTTGAGCTTAATGCTCTTTCAACCAAGGACTATTCGACCATAAAACATACACTTACTCAACCCAATACAATAGCTAAAGTTTACATTTCAATCCAGAACTTAGTCCCCAATGTTTTGGAATTGCTTGGCTCGACCATATGAGATTCCCATGAGCTGATTCTCGAAAAAATAACTCGACTCTGGAGTGTTCAACATTGACTAATATACGAAACCCGGGTTAAACCAAAACTACCAAAGTTTCATCGCCATCGAACCGAACATGTAAAGCCGGTGCCCGCTTCGCTTCGAAGACAACAGAACCGGCCAAGGGCGAACTCCACATGAACGAAACCTTACATCACAGACCTTCCTCTCTCCCTCCCTCTCTTGCCGCAGTTCTTGGACGATTGGACCTCCGCCGCAGACGCCCCATCTGTCCTGCCGATGGAGAAGCACGGTCCGGCACAGCTACTCCTAGTCGCGCTTCTGATGGCGGCGATTGTCACCCCGGCCATCCCATCCGTCATCACCTCTGCAGCCCCGCCACTGGACTCCGTCCTGCCGGAGCCCTTCTCCCCACGCGACCCGCCGACTTCCTGCGTGGCCGAGCTCGTGGCGCTGTCTCCCTGCCTGTCCTACATCTCCGCCCCGCCGAACTGCATCGTCTCCGCGCCATCTGCCCCGTGCTGCGACTCGTTCTCCCTCCACGCTCTCTGCGGCAGCGTTGGCGGCGGATGGGACATCGCCGGCCCCGCGTGCATGTGCCACCTCGTCCGGGATCCGATGCTTCTGGGGTTCCCGGTCCTCACCGACCGCGTCGCCAGCCTATTCCGCACCTGCGGCCCCGCCGTAGCCGGAGACGTCCTCACCGGCGCATTCCTCTCGCTCTGTCAGGGTAAGAGGGCCAGGCGACTCGGTTCTTGATGGGTTCTTTAGTCGATGAATCTGGCATATATGATCTTTCACCGTCACCGCATCTGAGATGGTACAGTCGTTTGGTCGTTCTGCAGCGCCCGGGACAGAGCTGCCGCCGCTTAGGACTAGCCCTGCCGTCGGCGATGGAAGCACACCGGCGAATGCCAGCAACTCTACCTCCAATAATGGCGCCGGTAAGTGTGGAAGAATCGTTCTTTTGCATGCTGCACGCGCAATGTGTTCGAAAAAAACCATCTTTTTCGTTGTAAAATTCCAAATTTCAAATTAGTTTCCACGTCCTGGCGCAGGTTCACCGCCGGCGTTCGTGCGTCCGCCTAAGGTCAGCAAGGACCGCGGTCGCGAAGGCAAGTCGAAGACGACGGCATCAGTGAGCGGGGCGGCGCCGAGGATTGGGTGGACACCGCTCCTGGCCCTGCGGATACTGATACTGTGATAGGACCATCTCACGCGTATGTCACCGGCGCACTAGGGAGGCCGCTAGTTTACCTTTTTCCGTAAGGCCGATGGCCATCCTTAGCTGTCTTACTTTAGCACTTTTACTCTTCTGCCGTTGCAACAGACAGGGCATACGCCCTTGTAATGCGGTGTCCAGGTACAGCTGACATTCGCCCTTCCTATTAATATTAACCAATTGGCGTCTAACGATTATGCCAATTGGTTATCTTGCCTCCATTCCCCTTTCTTTGATTGGGACCTGCCCTCGAGCAGGAGTTTTCCACCATCATAGGTAGGCGCAGGCTACCTCCCCGCCCTACCTCTGCTGGTACGCCGTCTGAGCCTACCAAAGTGGTATCAGAGCCGGTCGCCCCGTCCACCTCCGAGGCCCCAAGCACATCACCCACCACCACCCCATACTGCCACCCATCCAAGCAACCCACCCCATCGCAGAAGATGCAGAATCAGGAGGATATGAAACTCATACGACAGTCGATAGCCCGAAGAGAATCGAGCAATTGTCTCAGAAGTTCGACACCTTGCTGAAGGAACTCGCGCACTGCCAGAAAATAGACCGTCAACGGCAAAAATAACGTCAGTTTAAAATATTGGACGTAATTAATTATCTAAAAGCGACACTTAAACGTTGTTGTCGTTACTGATATAACAGCAGAATTATTTTGTTATCTTTTCATTTCAAGGTTTGATTATAAAGAGGTTGTTATCATTAATATGGTGGTGGTTTTGCCGTAAAAGCTTCCAAAATAGACTAAGACCAAAGCTAAATATACTATCCCCAATTCTTTTGCCGCACCCGCACAAAGAAGCGCCGTCCGCGCGCGGTAGTCGCCTCCTTCTCCCACTCTTCCCCTCACTCCCGCAACAGCCGCAGCCATGAGTCCCTCATTCCCCGAGATTATACCTTCTGCAAGATTTGCTGGTCCTCTTTCTATGTGGAGCAGGCTGCTCCCCCTCCAACAAATTTAATCTCAACCCAGCATCATAACTTGTTTGTACACTTGTCATAAATCGAAATAAGGAGTAGCGTGCTCGTCTTTAAAAGAGGAGCAGCGAATCCGCACTCGATTATACCTAGCCTCAAGGGTTGGCGATCAGTCAGTACTGGCCGAGTTTTCACTCTTAGTTGCTTCTCCGGTCAAGGTCTGCGGCGGGTCTTCAGAATGGGTTGTCCTTGATAGCTTGGCGTCTCCAGACCAAGGTCATCGGGCATCTTCAAAGCAAGGTCATCGTGAGTGGTGGCGTCTCCAAATAAAGGTCGGTTGTGTCGTCATCCACAGATAAAGGCTGACTCTGTTGCTGTCTTCATATCAGGAACAATTGACGGTTTACTATCATGTAAACTAGGCAGCAACCCGTGCTTTGCACGGGCTAAAGAATATCTGTGAACATTTGGTTTGTATTTTACAAGCATCATATTTTTTCTCAGTGCAAATGATTTATTAAGAATGATAGAGATAAGACTAATATGTACAATATATACACTTGTAATGGGGTCCAAAACTGAAGAACAAAGATAAGACTAATTATGTACAATATTTATTTATAAGTTCATCCAGACTTTTCATTGTGAAATGTGATAAGTGGCTTTCTCACAACCCTTCATTACAAAAAGAGACATGACTACAGTTTAAGTGCAACTATTTGTCCGTTGGTGTAGAGCTACAAACTTCCCAAACTGCTAAAGATTTACCATTCCGACGTCTTTTTTCCTAAAGTAGAAAATGTGGAAAACAATAAAAAAAATAAGTAGCATATACAATAATAGAAGATGCAATTGGTTTATATTATGTGACATAATCCAAGCAACCGTACATGATGGTAATACATATTGTAAACTATTATACACGAGGTTAGAAAGAATATATTATCAAGTAAAAAAGATCGTCACAGCACAACAAATTTCTGATTGAAATAATAGCAAAATACATGAAGCTCAAAAGATATAAATGTCAAGCAGCAGAAAAAATGTGGGAGCTTGAAATCAGCTCAAGAAGCTTCTAGCCCAACCACTAAAGAACTCTCGTCAGCAAAGAATTAAGCCAAAACATTAGTTGTATACTGGTCCCGATCTAAGTTCTAAATTTTATGCTAAAATCAGTGAAAAAATATCTGAACTCACTTGAAATGAAAATTACATAACAATATTTAAAAGCCAGAACCGTCAAAACATACAATAATACTTTGTAGAGATCCTAATTACATATTATAATGGACTTAGATTTCTTCAAAAGCAGCAACACATATTTCATGTATTTAACTTTTGGAATATTGAAATGAATAGAGTTTATAGAAACAATTGTTTTTGTTCTTGCTTTTATTAGCAATGGTTTTTAGATGTCTACTAATGCAAGTTAAAGTACAAAACTTTCCTAATTGAATATGACAGATACTAGTAGTAGATACTGCAGACTAACTATGACAATGGATGAACTAGATGAACTTAATAAAAGTCAGTCGTTAAATGTGACAAACGAAGGTTTTAAAGAAAGACCTACAAAATTGTGTCTTTTGGGTGAACAAACAACAATTCAAAATAAAAGACAGTCATTCAGAACTTAATGGAACTGAATTTGTTAGAAATATGCAATACAAAATATGAATTTTAACCTTAATGAAGGAATGATGCATACAATAAGTGGACTAATAAGTAAAAAAAATGAAGCGCCCACTTATATATTTATATGAATGTAAACCATCACTGCATGCATAGATGTAGTGATGCAGAAAATGTCTTAAAGACCCATATGAAAACGCATAATATAAATTAATACCATTACTTCTCAGAGTTGATATCTTTATTGATAATTTGATATGGTTAGTTTAAATAGACTTCTCATAGATAGAGATATCACAAATGGAAATGACCATCTTCCTAGCTACCATCTGTTTGAACGTTCATTCAGAGTAACACATGTAATTGGTCTTATCTTTCTTTGTAAGAAAACACCCTATGTGTATGGTTAATTGCAAATGTGAAGACATTTTACATTGATGATGACAACATCATCCATTATTATGCCATATTATATTTACCAAAGAACTATAAATAACAAAGAAGAATACGTTGTGGTGAGTAGAAGTAAGAGGCCTGTGATTCCAGAGTGGATAGGGCCTCAGTCACCCATAATTAGCCTTTGAATACCCCCACCAAGAAAAAAAAGGGTTTGATACTTAGAATTACACTAAGAAACTTCAACAATATCCATACACGAATTGAAGAATTAAATGTTACCAACCTCTCTAAGGGATCAATAGAAGGTATTTTGGATTATCTCTCAATTATCTTGACAGCTTGTGCTGATTTGAAATGTGAGGAAATACTTTCTATTGAAAGTGGATAGAAGTGGACTTGGAAGCTATACTAAAGGATAAATAAAGGTAGTCTTGGTGTTTTGGTTGTTATCTAGGAGTGGCCATAGGTTGTGGTATGGGTAGTTGCAGGTGGCAAGGATTTAAAGGAGGCATTCTGGATTATTTTCATAGCTTATTACAACTTGGAGTGTTTAGGGAATCTTGGGATTGAAACTGAAGAGAAGTGGACTTGGGGGCTATACTCAGGTGCAAGTGAAGACATCTGAGTGTTTAGATCTAAGGTGGCACGTAGATTGTGGTATGGATAGTTAATGGTGGCATGGTTCCTAGAGGCAAGAAGTCTCGTTAGAGATGGAAACAGGGACATGGAGGTGTCTGGCATTGAAAAGAGTGCACAACCAATAAACTTGGGGTTGTTGGATTTGGCATTTAGATTCCTTTCATTCCATGTATTTTGGAAAAATTCCCAGCTCATGGGTATACACAGAACTAATAATGTTACCTAAAAGCAGCCATTAAAATCAAGGTAAAAAAGATACACTGGATAGTTATGGAAGGTATGTATTTGAATGGAGTTAGTGCTCCATCTTTACTTAGGCGTATAGTGATTATGCGATAGCATCTACTGCTCAAGTATGTTAAAGTCTGAATAAACAGTGGTCATTGATAGGTTGAAAGCAATGCAAAAAAGATACACTTGATAATTATGAAAGGTATGCATTTGAATGGAGTTAGAGCTTCATCTTTACTTAGGCATATAGTGATTATATCATAGCATCTACTGCTCAAGTATGCTACAGTGTGAATAAAAAGTGATCATCAATAGGTTGAAAGCCACATATACATGAATCTTAATCTTAACAAAGGTATTTGATGAGTACAATAAGTGGACTAATAAGTAAAAAAATGAAGTTCGATTTACATATTATATGCATGTAAACCATCACTGCATGCATAGATGTGGTAATGCAAAAAATGCCTTACACATCTGTATGAAAACGCATGAGATAAATCAATACCATTACTTGTCAAAGTTGATATCTTTATTGATATTGTTAGCTCAAATAGACTGCTCATAGATAGAGATACTACAGATGCAAATAACAAATAATCATCTTCCTAACAACATAATGTAGAAGGACACACAAAGGACAAACATGAAATAAGAGAAGGGGGAAGTGAAGAACATAGAGCACGATAAAGAGGGAGTGGAAGAACATTTTGGCAGCTATTAGAGTGGGAAAAAGAATAGGGGGACTAGAAGAAGCAGGAGGAGGATGAAAAGTTAGATGGAACTGGAAGAGAAGGCGGTGAATCCATCTGCTTCCCACCTCATGGTAGGTGCAGCAGTCCCTAAGGGGCCGTTTGGGTGCCCACTTTCTGATCACAGCAGTAGTTGCCATTAACAGGATTTGAACTATAGCAATTAATAAATGCTCGAATTTCATATTACATAGTTTGGATGATTATATATTTGAAAATACAGTGATCATGATTGCCTACTTCTAAACCACTTTGGTTGGTTGCATAGCTGACTTAGAATGATCCAGTATTAGAAACCTCTCATCTCAGGTACTCGTGGTTACCTCCGCCCCACTGTTGATCGGGTACAATGGCTACTCTGGGTTAGACGTCATCACGCACCACTATGCCCTTCTGGCAATCCTCGCCACCGTAACTGGCTCTGCTTCACCATCACTGCCGCATGCACCGGAGATGAACGAGATGAAAGTGGTCTACTGGGAGGACAACAAGATTGGGAAGGACACACATGAGACTGTTGTAGAGGAGAGGATGAGTACTGATAGCGATGGGTGGTGCATGGTGTGTCGTCATATATTCATCGACCAGCCTTCCGGGCTCCTGGGTCGTAGAGTGTTTGAGCGCGAGGAGGTGAATATGATGTGGTCGTCCTGGCACCAGGACCTCGACGTGGTTGGTCAGGGGGGAGAATGGGAAGGTGGAACCATGGAACAAAGGTGGAGGAGGGGGCATTGAGTCAAACAACAAGCAGAAAACCATGTCAGCCCAATAGGGAGAAGGGGCGGAACCGTTGCCTAGATTTGGACGAGAAGAAGGGCGAGGAAGAGGATAAGGCAGGGGAAATCTCGACGATGGAGCCACAATCCTGACCTTGACGACGGAGCTACAACCTCGGATCTGAAGCGACGATGTATCTGGAGGCATGGGGGCATCGTCAGCAAGCCATCAAAGTCTTAAGAGAAATCTAGCGGTGACGTCAGGAACTCAGTGGCGGCGGGTACTCAGTGTCGCCAGCAGGTCGATAAAGTCGAAGGAGAAATAAACTCAGCAGCGACGGGTACTCAGCATCATTGGGAACTCAGCGACATCAGGAATGTAGCCAACCCTCATGAATCCAGGGTCCTAGAGAGTTTGGGTGGTGTAGGTAGGTGGAGAGATGGATGGGGAGGATGAGTGGCAGTCGACGAAGGAGACGACGGTGGAGGAAGACGAACGGGAAAGGAGAAGAAGAGAAATGCGAGTCACGCGAGGCGTCGAGGGTGGAACCCTCGCTCGAGGGATTCTGAATCCCACCAGATCTGGAGGATTTTCTGAAGTCCGTCAAATGAGTGTGGGGGGGAATGTCGTAGTTCGACTACAATATTTACTAAATACAACTATAATTATCCAAATGATGGAAATATGATTGTGGTAGTTAGACTATCGAAAAGAAATACAACACTGTATTTAAATACTTCACCCAAACGGCCCCTGAATGTTTCAGTAGCTGATGGAGATGATATTTCTAATGATGGCTACTACAATTGCTAAAGAAAGGTGTCAACAACTTACATGTAGAAAATGAAGCTTAACTAACTAATATTAGTAGGGCAAGGAGTAGTGGAGGGCACGGGGTAGGGATTTGGATAGGGTTTGGGTTATTTTGTATGCTTATGCTTAAGTGTGTAGGGATGGTGTGTCTTGGATGTGCCCATGGAGTGTCCAAGCCATGTCCGACACTTCAATAAAAAATAGAAGTGGACACATTAGAAGCGTGTTCGCCACATGTCCATGCGTGCCCAAGGTGAGTCCATGTTGGACATGCATTGGACACAGACACAGAAGCCTCTGAGAAGTGTTTGCGCCCCCTAGCTTGCCACCTAGGCACACAGATTGAAAAGTTTGATGGATAGGTAGAATGACATGGCACATGGTGAGGAATTATTAGAAACCAAGTAATCACCACTACAAAACAAATTGATTAATAATTTATTCAACATTAAATTATCCATTATTACACTGTTATCAAGGCACCTAAGGTACCCCAAACTAGGTGTTTGAACTATTAAGAACATTAAATGATTGCCTCCGGCCATTTAGGCCCAAATCAAACCATTTATAGGCTAAATAAAAGCAACTAAGTCTGGATTTGGTCAAATTTGATCAACTTGAGGTCTGATTTAGGCCAAATCAGGCCAACTTTTGGAAAATTAGGTTTGAGTTGGGGGGAAATACATTTAGTTTAGGACAAACAAGGCCGGGTTTGGGGAAACATGTCTACTGAGGAAAATAGGTATGCTTTTGGGAATATGGTCTGATTTGGACAAAACTTGATCTCAACTTGGTAAATATAGGGTAAATTAGGCAAAGTTAAGTCTAACAAGTTGATGCTATGAAAAAATAGGTTAGGTCAATGTCAAATTAGGCCACATTAGGTCCAAATTAGATCAATATAGGTCAGATTAGGTCCAATATGGTTTAGTTTAGGCCATGTTAGGTGTGATTTAGGTTTAATATAACTGTTACAAACTTAAATAGAAGGATTATAAGTATGCATATAAAGTATCAAGTTGAATATATCTATATATATATATATATTTGTAAATGGTACTATAAATGTAATTTTTTATAGAGAAATGACTAGGCTCCTAGGCTTGCTAGACCCCCCTTTAGAAAAAGGGACCGTCTAGCCACCTAGAAAACTATGGGTGCATACTGCATAGTTGTAAATAATAGTTTTGATTTTTTAAGTTCAATAATAGATGCTTGTATTTTATTTTTGTAAATAACAATTATATGATTTTTATTTGTAGATAATGGTACCAAATAAGAAATGGATTAGTCGTGTTGACGACCGACTTGATGATCCAACATATGGAATTGGCGTTGATGAGTTTCTGGTCTATGCCTGCCGAAAAATAGGTGGAACTGAAATTAGGTGTCCGTGTGTTCGTTGTATTAATGCTTCTTCAATATCTTGTGATTTAGTGAAAACACACTTAATGGTTTATGGCATGATGAGGAGTTATACCTTATGGTATCATCATGGGGAAACACGACATGACTCTGATTCAAATTCTCAAAATGATGACAGTGAAGAAGAAAATGAAATTGATGATGAGATGTTAGAGCTACTTGAAGATATGCACCCAGACCACCATAATTTTCAGAGAAATGTGGAAGACATAGGATTTGACAACCATGATAGCAATGAAGAGGAACCTAACAATGAGACTCTAAGATTTTTTAGGTTGTTAGATGACCTCAATCAACCTCTTTATAAAGGCTCAAAGGGTTCAAAATTGTCTGCCTTAGTAAAGTTACTTCACATAAAGAGTTTAGGGAAATGGAGCAATCATTCTTTCACAATGCTATTTGAGTTGTTGAAAGATGAGTTGTTCCCATATGACTCAACCTTGCCCAACTCTTATTCTGAAGCAAAGAAAACAATCAAAGATCTTGGTTGCTCATATGATAAGATAGATGCAAGTGTGAATGATTGTATGTTGTTCTGGAAGGAAGATCATGTTCTTGATAAATGTAGATTTTGTCATACTTTAAGATGGAAACATGACAAGCGTAGTGGGGAAGAGAAACTAAAAGCAAACGGAAAGAAAGTACCATCAAAGGTATTGCGTTACTGTTATGACCTGTTCCAAATTTTATTGGTAAGCTTTATAATTTGAGCCTAATTAAAGTTATTTGAGTTAATTTATGTGCTCATGAGGTAGTTAGTGAATCATTAACTTGATTTAGTTGAATCAAGCACATAAGATCAATTAGTGCATAATTAAGATGATTAAGTTGAGTAAAGTGATTTTTGGATGCAATTGAGACTTTGAACCAGTAAAACAGAATAATTAGCATGCTTTCATGCCTTGGGTTTTGTAGTGGGCCTCATTCTTGAAGTTTCGCAAGAGAAATCATTCAAATTGGACAAGCGGGTAAAAAGTTATCACATTTTTACTTTTCCATGGACCCAATATGCAATTTTCCCAAATTTGTGGCTATTTCTTTTCTTTCATTTCTGTTCTCTTCCTTATCTCTTCATTTTCATGCGATCGACAGAAGCAACCGCTTGAAAGCGGCGCTCGAGAGAGAGGGTAGCGGGGGGGTTGTTGGCGATCCAGGGAAATCACAGCTTGGATCGAGCTCCGCCCACTCTTCTTCTTCTTCTTCCCCACTCCCTCCCACTCTTCTTCACCTTGCTGGCACCCTTGGACGGCGCCCCAAGCTTGGCGGATGGCCTGCAGCAGAAGCTGCAAAGAGCAGCATTCGACCAGCTAGCAGCAGGATGAGCTAGGCGACGGCTTTGGGCCTCCGTGGCTCTGATTAAGTGGCGCCTAACTCCTCTTCTTCTTCAACCTTCCTCTGTTTTGCCCTAGTGGCACCCACCTATAGGGTGGTGCCCCAACAGTAGCGCCGCACAGCAGCTGCACGGGGCAGCAGCTAGGCGCTTTGGGCACAGCTAGCACCTCCAATGGTGCTCTTTAGGTCCGAATCTGAGATCCAGGTGAGTTCCAAAGCTCCCAGCCGCGTTGAGCATCTTAATTGAATTCTCCGCCAACATGTTGTGTTCATAAAGCAATTGATGCAACATGACCGTAAACAGGAAATACCAAAGGTTGAAGAAGACCCAACGAATGCCCCGAAACAGGCCCTGGACACATCCCCGGACGAATCCGGATAGACCAAATCACTGTGAGTAGGAGTTCATTTAGTTATCATCATTTAACTCCTTCGTTGGAATTTTTCGGTAAACTGTGCATTTTTGCACTGGTATCAGTGGTTATCAGGCGTTTTATCAGTATTTGATGAAACTTGAATTTATTTTCTAAATTGCTCCTGTATGATTATACATGATCTAGAACAGCTTCTGATCAGTGTAGAACAGTTCAATGATTTTATTGGTGCAATGGAAACCAAAAGTGCTTAATACAATTACTGGAATAGAAATACTACACATGATTTCTTATATGTGAAGTAAATTACTCTTAGCAGTGCACTAAGATGTTCAATTGAATGAATTCAATATGCACGTGTCAAATTGACTTGAATTTGGGATATTTATGAATTTTAAATCTGCCTGCATGCATGATATAAGGATAGGGTGTTGCCATGTGATAAGTGAATGAGGTAACTGAAACCCTAAGAATAGGGTGTACAATGAATCAAGTATTTTGATATCAAAATTCTCAGAATGAGATGTGGTGATGCTTAACTGTTGAATTGTATGTTGTTTGTGCATTTAACTTTACATGCTTGTTCTCTTTGAGTTGGTATATGCATACTACAGGGTTTCTTATTTTCACAATACATATCTCGTGAATTGCAGGTGATAAGATATGACATGCCCTAGAAAGGGATGTTATTGAGATCATGCAGATATGTATGAAATGTTAGAATGAGAATACTTGTTGGGCAGACATGATATATGTTTGAATACCTGAGCTATGATGTTTTATATGATATGATATGATATGACAGGCTGTGTGATCCTTGTGAGAAATGTAAAATGAGTTATGATTTCTGTTTAAAATGTATCTATAATGTTAATGTTAGACTTAGGTGCCCTGAACACCGTAGAACCCCTTTGAGAGGTCTGTACCTTAGGGGTGAAACTCGTGTCCAACATCAACCGGTTGAGTAATTCTGGTGGCACGAAGACAGAAGGGTTATCCAACACCAACCGGTTGAGTAATTCTGGTGGTAACCCAGTGTTGACTCCCTGCGCCTGTGTGCTCAGGTTAGAGGAGGAGTCCAGAGCACTCAGGATGAGTGCAGAGAAGGCCGGAGAGCCTATGAGTCAGGCCGGAGAGCCTTTGGGTCCTGTAGCAGACCAGGACTGGCAGTCAGACTTAGCATTTTCCGGGTGTGTCGTTAAGTCTTGTACGGTGTGGCCGTAGTGCACTGCGAGTCTCATATGCAGAGTACACTGCATAAGATCAGGGCATAAGCTAAAATATGATCATATAGGTTCACAGAGTTCCTTATAAACGAAAGAGTTAAGGAAGACTAGAGCATAGTCTTCTAGTAGTTATTCTTTGGATGCAATATTTACATTCTTTGTTATTTCAATTATATTGTTTTAGAACTGCTCAGTGTAGTATTTCTTTTGTATATTAATCTGAATAATAAACTTGACGAGTTGTTTAGTGATAGTTAAATGAAAAACTATTCACTGAGCGAGTAGGCTCACTCTTCTACTCAAACATTTTCAGGTCAACAACAGCATCAGGAATCTGAAGGATCCTTTCATCCTAACGCTTAGTCTGTAGAAGGTATATGTAGTTAGTTTAGTTAGAGGTCTCTTAGTCCTTTCCCCTCGATCCTTGGGACATGGTGTGGGTGAGAGAGAGTGTGTATGTGGAATGTGTATAAAGATGTAAATTAACTGTTATGTTTACTTTCTGTTAAACAATGTTACATGTTGTAAACTCTGTTTATGTTCTCTAGCCAGTTTTGTTGAAATGCTTCCGCAATAGTTTATTTTGTTTTAGTTTACAGCAATAATCCGGATATCATTACGAGGTTTTAAAAAGAAAAAGTTCTCAGTGATTTGTTTATGTGATAATCCCTCCGTCGCGCCCTAATCTCGTGATTAGTGGTTAGTGTGAGATCGAGGTGTGACATCTTGGTATCAGAGCATAGGTTGAGTATATGAATACTCTAAGTCAAGGTCAGGGGACGATAAGAGACCAATAGGATTAGGACTTAGGTGTCTTCCTTCTAAATGCAATTTTCTAACAGGAAGTGTTCTGTTATACTATTGCAGATGGCAGGAAGAGGACGTGGTCACGAGAACCAAGTAAAGAGTTTATGTTGAATCGTCAGGGATCATTAGGGGTCGAAAGATAGATTTATAAGTGAGAAAGATAAGAAGTGATATTTCTTTAGCTCTGGGAGGTCTGAGTGTTTAGATACCCTGGCCAGGTGTCTGAATACTTAGATTGACCAGTATCAAGCTACTCTATCTATTCTTCTCTGGATGCCCTGGCCAAGTATGCAGAGGAAGGATAGGCTAGAGAGAAACCCTAGAAATCTTAGGGTTAAGAAACTGGAAATTTATACAGGAGTAAGAGATTAAACATAGGATGCGATGCAACTCTTGCTTTATATTGCTTATTTGATTGGAAATCATTAGAAATGCTCTTATATGTATGGATTTAGATTTTCAGTTTATAGAATAAATATGATTCTTTTATATTGTTGTGTGTCATGAAGAGATTTATTTATTGTTTATATTTTTTGTATTAAGTATACCAGAAGTTATGTTTAAATGAGTTTGCCCTAAGTGGATATTCTTTCCACATGTTTGAGATTAATAGGAGTTGGTTAATACTGAGTAGCTCTTGGCTTCAGGACTACAGGTTCGGCCTGGTCCGGCTGGCAGGATGCGTTACTGAGATCTAATGACTCCTATTAACAGTATAATAAGAGTAGACTCTGGATAATTTAGACCCGCATCATAGTGAAAAATGTATATACACTAAGATGTTGAGATATAAGGGAAAGATTAGAACAACTAAGAATTAGTTGGAACTGATATCAGAGACCCACCGTTGGAACCTCATATGAGCAATCCTTAATTGGAAATAAAGGAATACGACGTAAGGTTCAGATTAAGTTTAATGATTAGTATTATATGATTTCTAAATATGAGAATATGGAAAAGATATGAGAATAGTCTGTAAGGACTAAGATAGTAAGAATCAACCATGGAATGGATCATGTAATAAAGTAAAATACTTTTACGTACTTCAAAGCAAAGGGAAAATAGAAGAAAAGAGTTAAGTATACAATAAGTACATAGAAATAAAGAGCCTTATGTAAATCATAAAACCAGGACAAAAACTTAGTTGAATCAAAAGAAATGTTAGAAATGATGACCTTGATTAAGGAATGAGGATTATATGACATAATTGAGAGTATGAAATGTATATCTTTATTATGAAGTTTAATACATTCATACATACTACCTTTGGATTCTAAGTCTCTATGGACTAACAAACTAGTTCAAAAAAAAAAGAATAAATGCGTAATTTTGAAAATGAATGCATCATATATGATACATAGCTACCATGGTAGAGACGTCTAAGTGAATGAAACAATGACACACAATATGATGATGAAACCCTAGCAGGGTAAATTGAGAATGTAACTTATCTGGATGTTCAAGTAAGAGGAAGGAAATTCCAGTGATAAGATTAGGAAGACTTGAGTAAAACTTATGAGATCTAAAGTTTGATTTCAAACTAAGGAAGCAAAGTCACATCACAATAATGCTATGTTACTGATAAGGACCAAACCCTAGAATGTTTAGAGTTGAAGTAGTTCAAGGGATGTCGCTAGTGATTTGACCTTGAATACTAGTATCTTTATAAAACAAGATCATACGATTTGCACTATGAAAGGTAACCTAGCACTAATAAAATCCAGGGTTTAAAGTTAGCTAATCTGGAAGGTAGATACACAATATGAAAATGACTCGGAGAAAGAGTGAGATATAAAATTGAAATGTAACAAATGTGTTTTGAACAAAAGAAGAAATATAATATAAGTGAAGTGCATTATGAAATAAATTCTTACAGTAATAACAAGAAGTAAGTATCATAGAATGAGGAGTATTACCCGATATATGAACTGAAGTTAGCTGCTATAGTTCATGTTCTTAAGTCATGGCGTCACTATCTTTATGATGTGACGATAAATTGTCATCCTAGGAAGGCGAATGTGGTAGTTGATGCCCTAAGCAGGAAGTCTAGTTCAACAGCTGATGCATTTTCTATGGCATGTTTCGAGAGACACCTGCTAGTAGAAATGCGGAAGTTGAACTTAGACTTAGGGGTGACAGAACAAAGTGGTTTGATTGCACAGATGCAAGTCAAGCCTACTTTTTATGAGCATATCAAGGAACTTCAGTAGAATGACAGTGAGTTACATCAGATCATGCATGACATGACATGGGGTAAAGACCAGAGTTTAGGTTTCAGATGATGTTGTGTTGTATTAGCATGATAGGTTGTGTACCTGGAGCCATTGATTTGATAGAAAAGATTCTTGAGTAAGCACATGCATCAATGTACACCATGCATCCAGGTAACACTATGATGTACATGAATCTCAAGGAGTTGTATTGGTGGCTTGGTATGAAGAGGGATGTAGCTGAGTATGTGGCTAGGTGTAGTATGTGTCAGCAGTTTAAGGTTGAACACCAGAAACCTACAGTTACCTTGCAATCTCTTCCTATGCCTGAGTGGAAGTGGGAACATATCACAATGGATTTTGTGATAGGGTTGCCCAGGACACCTAAAGGTTGTGACTCGATATGGTGATTGTGGATAGACTGACTAAGTCTGCTCACTTTCTTCATGTTAAGTCAACCTTTGATGTCCTAAAGTTGGCTAAGATATACGTGGATGAGATAGTCAGGTTGCATGGTATTCCAGTTTCAATTATATCAGGTAGGGATCCTAAGTTCACATCCAGGTTTTTGAAATAAGTGGACAAAAGTTGAGATTCTGTACAACTTTCCACGTACAGACGGATGGTCAGTCAGAGAGGACCATTCAAGTTCTTAAGGACATGCTGAGAGCATGTGTTCTGCAGTTCAGAGGAAGTTGGGAAGAACACTTGAGCCTTATGGAGTTTGCATACAACAATAGCTACCATTCTAGTCTTGGTATGGCACCGTATGAAGCTCTGTATGGAAGAAAGTGTAGATCACCTGTATGTTGGTACAAGGTAGGTGAGAAAGAGATTCTTGGGCCAGAGATAGTGGATAAGACTACAGAGAAGATATATGTGATCAGAGAGCAGTTGAAAGCTGCACAGGACAGGCAGAAGAGTTATGCTGAGAGACGACGTAGACCTCTTGAGTTTGAGGTTGGTGACGAGGTATATCTGAAGGTTTCACCGTGGAAAGGAGTGTTGAGGTTTGGTAAGAGAGGCAAATTGATTCCTAGGTTTATGGGCCATATCCTATCATGTATCGATGTTGAAGAAGTGTTACCCTAGTACAGAGGAGATACTGAACCCAGAACCTGTCCAGCTCAGACTTGACGTGTCCTATGTAGAGGAATCAGAACAGATAATTGATCGGAGGATCAAAAAGTTTAAGAATATCAAGATACCGTTAGTGAAAGTTATATGGAGGAATCATAACCTAGAGGAATCCACGTGGGAGCTTGAGTCAGATATGCATAACAAGTTTCCTTTTCTTTTAGGAATTTCGGGACGAAATTCTTATAAGGGAGGGAATTTTTATGACCTGTTCCAAATTTTATTGGTAAGCTTTATAATTTGAGCCTAATTAAAGTTATTTGAGTTAATTTATGTGCTCATGAGGTAGTTAGTGAATCATTAACTTGATTTAGTTGAATCAAGCACATAAGATCAATTAGTGCATAATTAAGATGATTAAGTTGAGTAAAGTGATTTTTGGATGCAATTGATACTTTGAACCAGTAAAACAGAATAATTAGCATGCTTTCATGCCTTGGGTATTGTAGTGGGCCTCATTCTTGAAGTTTCGCAAGAGAAATCATTCAAATTGGACAAGCGGGTAAAAAGTTATCGCATTTTTACTTTTCCATGGACCCAATCTGCAATTTTCCCAAATTTGTGGCTATTTCTTTTCTTTCATTTCCGTTCTCTTCCTTATCTCTTCATTTTCACGCGATTGACAGAAGCAACCGCTTGAAAGTGGCGCTCGAGAGAGAGGGTAGCGGGGGGGTTGTTGGCGATCCAGGGAAATCACAGCTTGGATCGAGCTCCACCCACTCTTCTTCTTCTTCTTCCCCACTCCCTCCCACTCTTCTTCACCTTGCTAGCACCCTAGGACGGCACCCCAAGCTTGGCGGCTGGCCTGCAGTAGAAGCTGCAAAGAGCAACGTTCGACCAGCTAGCAGCAGGATGAGCTAGGCGACGGCTTTGGGCCTCCGTGGCTCTGATTAAGTGGCGCCTGACTCCTCTTCTTCTTCAACCTTCCTCTGTTTCGCCCTAGTGGCACCCACCTATAGGGTGGCGCCCCAACAGTAGCGCCGCACAGCAGCTGCGCGGGGCAGCAGCTAGGCCCTTTGGGCACAGGTAGCACCTCCAATGGTGCTCTTTAGGTCCGAATCTGAGATCCAGGTGAGTTCCAAAGCTCCCAGCCGCGTTGAGCATCTTAATTGAATTCTCCGCCAACCTGTTGTGTTCATAAAGCAATTGATGCAACAGGACCGTAAACAAGAAATACCAAAGGTTGAAGAAGACCCAACGAATGCCCTGAAACAGGCCCTGGACACATCCCCGGACGAATCCGGATAGACCAAATCACTGTGAGTAGGAGTTCATTTAGTTATCATCATTTAACTCCTTCGTTGGAATTTTTCAGTAAACTGTGCATTTTTGCACTGGTATCAGTGGTTATCAGGCATTTTATCAGTATTTGATGAAACTTGAATTTATTTTATAAATTGCTCCCGTATGATTATACATGATCTAGAACAGCTTCTGATCAGTGTAGAACAGTTCAATGATTTTATTGGTGCAATGGAAACCAAAAGTGCTTAATACAATTACTGGAATAGAAATACTACACATGATTTCTTATATGTGAAGTAAATTACTCTTAGCAGTGCACTAAGATGTTCAATTGAATGAATTCAATATGCACGTGTCAAATTGACTTGAATTTGGGATATTTATGAATTTTAAATCTGCCTGCATGCATGATATAAGGATAGGGTGTTGCCATGTGATAAGTGAATGAGGTAACTGAAACCCTAAGAATAGGGTGTACAATGAATCAAGTATTTTGATATCAAAATTCTCAGAATGAGATGTGGTGATGCTTAACTATTGAATTGTATGTTGTTTGTGCATTTAACTTTACATGCTTGTTCTCTTTGAGTTGGTATATGTATACTACAGGGTTTCTTATTTTCACAATACATATCTCGTGAATTGCAGGTGATAAGATATGACATGCCCTAGAAAGGATGTTACTGAGATCATGCAGATATGTATGAAATGTTAGAATGAGAATACTTTTTGGGCAGACATGATATATGTTTGAATACCTGAGCTATGATGTTTTATATGATATGATATGGCAGGCCGTGTGAGCCTTATGAGAAATGTAAAATGAGTTATGATTTCTGTTTAAAATGTATCTATAATGTTAATGTTAGACTTAGGTGCCCTGAACACCGTAGAACCCCTTTGAGAGGTTTGTACCTTAGGGGTGAAACTCGTGTCCAACATCAACTGGTTGAGTAATTCTGGTGGCACGAGGACAGATGGGTTATCCAACACCAACCGGTTGAGTAATTCTGGTGGTAACCCAGTGTTGACTCCCTACGCTTGTGTGCTCAGGTTAGAGGAGGAGTCCAGAGCACTCAGGATGAGTGCAGAGAAGGATGGAGAGCCTATGAGTCAGGCCGGAGAGCCTGTGGATCCTGTAGCAGACCAGGACTGGCAGTCAGACTTAGCATTTCCCGGGTGTGTCGCTAAGTCTTGTACGGTGTGGCCGTAGTGCACTGTGAGTCTCATATGCAGAGTACACTGCATAAGATCAGGGCATAAGCTAAAATATGATCATATAGGTTCACAGAGTTCCTTATAAATGAAAGAGTTAAGGAAGACCAGAGCATAGTCTTCTAGTAGTTATTCTTTGGATGCAATATTTACATTCTTTGTTATTTCAATTATATTGTTTTAGAACTGCTCCGTGTAGTATTTCTTTTGTATATTAATCTGAATAATAAACTTGACGAGTTGTTTAGTGATAGTTAAATGAAAAACTATTCACTGAGCGAGTAGGCTCACTCCTCTACTCAAACATTTTCAGGTCAACAACAACATCAGGAATCTGAAGGATCCTTTCATCCTAACGCTTAGTCTGTAGAAGGTATATGTAGTTAGTTTAGTTAGAGGTATCTTAGTCCTTTCCCCTCGATCCTTGGGACATGGTGTGGATGAGAGAGAGTGTGCATGTGGAATGTGTATAAAGATGTAAATTAACTGTTATGTTTACTTTCTGTTAAACAATGTTACATGTTGTAAACTCTGTTTATGTTCTCTAGCCAGTTTTGTTGAAATGCTTCCGCAATAGTTTATTTTGTTTTAGTTTACAACAATAATCTGGATATCATTACGAGGTTTTAAAAAGAAAAAGTTCTCAGTGATTTGTTTATGTGATAATCCCTCCGTCGCACCCTAATCTCGTGATTAGTGGTTAGTGTGAGATCGGGGTGTGACAGTTACTTTCCACTAAAGCCCCATCTTCAAAAGCTATTTATGTCTAGAAAAACATCTGCGCTAATGACATGGCATCATGATAGGCATGATGATGGGGATTTGCGTCATCCAGCTGATTCTTTGGCATGGAAAAAATTTAATGAAATTCATCAAACTTTTTGTGAAGATTCAAGGAATGTCAGACTAGGCCTAGCTAGTGATGGTTTTCAACCATTCAATAATTCTAAATCATCATATAGTATTTGGTCTGTTATTCTTATTCCTTACAATTTTCCTCCCTGGATGTGCATGAAGAAACCTAATTTTGTTTTATCCATGCTCATTCCCGGTCCTAGAGATGCTATTGATATCTATTTGCAACCTCTAACAGAAGAATTGTTGGAGTTTTGGAATACTGGTGTACAAACATATGATGCAACTACACACCAAAATTTTGATCTTCGGGCAGCACTTTTGTGGACTATCAATGATTTTCCTGCTTATGGGATGTTATCATGTTGGAATACTAAGGGAAAACTTGCTTGTCCATGTTGTCACAAGGGTACCTATTCAATTAGATTAGCTAATGGTGGAAAGGAGTGCTTCATGGGTCATCGACATTATTTGCCTTTAAATCACCAATGGAGAAGGAATAAATCTGCATTTGATGGAACTATTGAAAAGGGAAGACCGTCCACATCATTAACAGGTGATGAAATCCTTATTCAAGTACAAAATCTTGAAGGGAATATTTTGAGCATATGTTCCAAAAAATTATCTCACAAGGATGGGGGGATAATTGGAACAAGAAAAGTATTTTCTTCAAACTTCCTTATTGGAAAGATCTTTTGATACGACATACTTTAGATGTGATGCACATAGAGAAAAATATTTGTGATAGCATTTTGTCAACTATTTTGAATGTGAAGAATAAGACAAAGGAAAATTATAAATCTCATCTTGATTTGAAAGAAATGAACATCAGAGAACAATTACACCCAATAATGAGGGATGATAAAATTATTTTTCCTGATGCACCATTCACGTTGTCTCAAAAGAGTAAGAATAAATTCTTCAGATTTTTGAAGGATTTAAAACTTCCTGATGGGTTTTCTTCAAACCTTTCACAGTGCGTGAACTAAAAAGAAAATAAACTCTCAGGATTGAAGAGTCATGATCATCATATATTGTTACATCACATACTTCCTCTAGCATTGCGTGGACTTCTTCCTAAGGTTGTTTATGAACCAATTTTTGAGCTATCTCATTTTTTCAAGGTGTTGGGTTCTAAGTGCTTGAATATGGAGGAGTTGAAGCAAATTGAAAGGCAAATACCAATTACTCTTTGTAAGTTGGAGGAGATTCCCCCCCATCATTTTTTGATGTTATGTTGCATTTGCCTATTCATTTGGCACATGAGGCTATGCTATGTGGACCCATTCACTGTCACTGGATATATCCAATAGAGAGAAATATGTTTACAATAAAGTCATACATTCGCAATAGGACCTGTCCTGAGGGTTCAATAGCAGAAGAATGCATGAATCTTTGTTCAAGATATTTGCATAAAGTTGAAACAAGGTTCAATCGCCTTGATAGGAATTATGATGATGATGTCAACGAATCAGCAATGTTAACTATTTTTGCATTCAAGGGAAGAGGACTAGGATGCAGTACAACAAGAGACCTTGATGCACTTACGTTGCAGCAGGCTCAGATATACATCCTAAACAATTGTGAAGAAGTCAAACAATACATTGAGTGAGTCCTAACATCCTTTCATTTTTCTATTAATTGATAATCTTTACTTGACTTATGTTAACTTCATCACATAAGTTTTTTTATTAATTTATTGTAGAGAATATTATCAAATTCAAGGAGTTGATATGGAAGATATCCCTCTTACAAAAATAAGTGAGAATTTCATAGAGTGGTTTAAGATGAAAGTAAGAATTTTTATATTCATATGGTACAATACAAATACACTAGTTATATGTTAAAAATTATTTTATAAATATGATATTTTAGGTTGCAGATCAATATGAGAATGATAAAAGCAAGAAGATGGTTGAGCTACTTTCATTATCACGTGGTCCACTCAAATGTGCAATAAATTTTTATGGTTATGTAATGAATGAATACCGATTCCACACTAGATCCCATGATGGAAGACTAATGTCATAGTGTAGTGGAGTGGTTGTCGTTGGTGATGATAGTAGTGGGGGTAGAATAGATTATTATGGACAACTGACTAAAATTATATAATTGCAATACTTGGATTATAATAAGGTCGTATTGTTTAGGTGTGATTGGTTTGACATTTCTGATAAAGTTAAAGGAGTAAAGATTGATGAGTATGGTTTCACAAGTGTTGATTGTAGACGTATATGGAATACCATTGAACCATTTGTATTATCTGCACAAGCATCGCAAGTATTTTATGCAAATGATCACAATAACAAGGGATGGCATGTTGTTACAAAGGTTGATCCACGAGACAAGTTTGATCCAATTCACGATGAAGAAGAACAAGATGATGCAATCAATGTTGATAACAATAACTAAACATTTCCCCCCTTCAAGTAGTTGTTTTGTGAATGTTTCAAGTTTCATTATGATGTATTAGGCAACATTTTTGTAAAGATTATTTAATCTTATTATTTATGTTATCATACTTTATGCATAACATTGTCATTTACATTAATTCTTGAAACAGTCTACTTTTCAACAAACCCTGATGGTGGTGCAAGAAAATGGTTACAAGCACATCCAAACATGAGAAGGGTGTGATGGAAAAGACTAAAGCTAAGAAGTATATCCTCCCACAAAAATTAAGTATTATTGGGAAGAGTCATGGCCGTGGATTAGAGCTTAGAAGTTGTATGTCAAATCCTATAGGAGCTAGTAGTGGGACAATGCATTTTTCTTCCCAACGAAGCATCAACCATTCCCAATCTCCTACATTAACAAAAAAATATTCCTTTCCACTGACCGAAACTAGTCCACTATCAGATGGGAGTAATCCACCGCCAATAAATGATCCTTCCCCACCAATAGCAAATGATTCTATACCTCCTGAAGATGTTGGTGTCCAAAATGAAGGATGCAGTGCTACTGATGTGATGACTTCTCATGCCATCAATGAGATATCAACTTGTATTTTTACTACCCTTTACTTAATAATAATTGTTGTGCATATATTTGTTAGACTACAACCTTTTTAGTTATGTGTAATGTCCCAATTTTTTTTAAATTTTACTGGTTGTCTCTTTTCTATCTTGTAGGTTTTCATGTGTTAGACTACAACCATGAAAATTATTTTTCACATCTAGTTATTTTCCTAATATTTCACAAGCTATTTGGTGGAATTTTCATTCTTTCTTTGTTGTATTTCCTTCAATTGATATATTTGTTAACATTTTATATATGATGTAATCTGAATGGTATTGAATTTATCATCTTGATTGTAGCTAATGCCACTGAGAAGGTATTAAGGCATCGAGGAAGTAACAAATGTAAAAAGGTTGCTTGACTAAGGGAAGTAAACAAGATAGAAATCACCTTATATTAAGGATGCCATGTTGGGAAAAATCATAAGGTGTGGAGTAGACACTTGGGTAGGATAGTTCGTGATTGAAATATTTGTCCAATAAAGGTGCATTCTTGGAATGATATCAGTGAAAGGCAAAAATAACACATGTGGGCAGCCGTCTCGGTAATTACATTGTGCTTATTTGTTAAACAAAATTATTAAATGTTGTTGCATATTTATATTCTACTTGTTCTAGGACAATTTTACAAACAACAAGATGGAAGAATATAAAAGTCATACCTTGATACATCTAAAGGAGTTATGGGTAAAGTGGAGGGAAGCAATGTTCCACACCATTAAAGGGTTAGACATACAACAACTACTACAATGGAAGCCTATGGCAATTGAAGTTGAGACTGATTGGCAATGGCTAGTACAAGATCATTTTCATAGCGAAAAGTTTATGGTATTTTTTTGGAAAAATGACGCCCGATCATTTTTTCATTTGTTTCATATTTTTTATTTTTTTGTCATAATCTATCTATATATTAATATGACAGTAGGCATTGAGTAAGAGAAATACCAAAAATAGAGAAGGACTAAACAAAAAGTTACTTCATTGCACTAGAAGCATGCCTCTCAGAGAGATTTCATGGCAAAAGGTTGTCCATATCTATATGTTTTCTATATACATTTTCACATTTTTTATCATTTGTATATAACTAATTGTGGGAATATTATAGGGAGGAAAAGATGGGAAACCACCTGACTTTGGCACAATTTATTTTGAGAGCCACAAGAAGGGCAATGCATTAGCTACTACAGAAGTGTCCCAAGTTCATGTAAGTTCTAATCTACATGATCACTATCACTAATTTTTATTCATTTTTATGAATAATTAGTTTTTTTATAGGAGAAAATCATAAGTGTTCAACAAGCTGAGCCATCAGTCCTACCCGTAGAGGTCGTAGAGAAAGTGTATGGAGAATCACGAACAAAAAAATACATAGCTGGTTATGGTGGAGGAGTGAGACCTAGAGATGTTAGAGGACCATACAAAACAAAGAATTCATTGTTGGATGAGCTAAAAGCAAAGGATCAAGCATTAAAAGACAAGGAGGAAACCTTAAAAATTCAAGCAGAAACTCTTCAAGTAGTCAATGATGAAAAGCGAGCCACACAAAAGCGGTTGCGGAAAGTGGAAAAAAATACTTGATGTGATAGTCAGTAATCAAAATTTTCAGCAGTTTTTGCAGTGTAGTGAGAATGATGATGGTTCTGCCTCTTCCGGATCCATATCTGAAGATGATGATCTAAATTAGTTACAAGGTTATTTAATTGAATGATGAATTTATTTTCCTACTTCAAATTTTAATGGTTCTAATTAATTTCTTATATTATGTATGTTGTTGTCGTTGTTATCTTAATGATCGATATATTAACCTATACAATATGGCAGGGAATTATGGGCAAATTTGGGAAGGACGCTCAAATATTTTAAAGACAGTCAAGGGAGGACATTGTAATTTGATTATTGTTTTTTTTCTTCTACATGTGTAGTTTGAAATAGTTTTCTTTTCTGCATGATTAATGCAAAGTCATGAATCGTGATATTAATTTGTATGTTTTATGATGAATATCTATTGGTGTGAATGTAACATCTAAATCCATTTCTTTTCTTGGCACAAGATTGGAGAAGAGTGAGTATCACCCATGATTTCTTTTATAGCTACTTTTGATAGTTATCATGAGTAGATTAAAAAAATCCTGAGAAACACTTAAATGAGCCATCTATTGGTTCCCCATATTAAATGGAATAGCTTCCTAGTGCATTGCCAAGATATTAAACCATCCATCATTGTTTACATATATGATGATTCTGAAAATACAGAATTTCAATGGTTGCTTTTATAAGGAGATGGTATATCATAGGTCATGTAAGTTGTCTTGTATGTACTATATGAAACAACAATTACAAGTGTGGATACGTCGATGACTCAAGGAAAAGATATACCATCGGATTAAATCTTAATAGAGTGGGTTCCATTTCTATCTATTATTGTCTTCGTTTAAAATGTAAAGTGTGGTGTGTGTTTTTAAACTCTATTTTTTTGAAAGTATTTGGAGCTAAAAACGGATGAAGAAGAATGGGAAAGATGAAGAATCTGAATGAAAAGAGGTATAAATGTTTCTTTTATGTACGCTACAAGAAGCTAACTAGTTCTTGCAGACTCTAAATTAATATGTTTATTTTTTCATGTTGTTGTATTCATACAGGAAAGATAGGACAGAACAAGGAAGTCTGAACTTTGTAGGAGAAGACTTTGATGCAGTAGAAGGTGACATAGTTAGAGAGAATACACATGTCGATAACAATCAACTAACTACACATGTGGCAAGAGGGAATTTTCTACATGTAAGAAAGGTTAGTGTACCAACTATTGGAGGTCCTAAACTAGGAGAAACTGACACCATTGACTAGGAAGTAGGAAGAAATTTCTTCATGTTTATCATACATGGAACCATGTTCCTTCTACTTTTGTTTTATTCTTTCCAATTCCTTTATTTGGTTCCAATAAAAGTCATCTTATTTGATGCTCATTCTGTCTTATATGATTCATCCTGGCATTCATCGTAAAGTGAATGAGGTTCCACACAATGTTGTGCAAGACTTAACTCATCATGATCATTATTCAATGAGATTCATCGATCCAAAAGTACGTCTTGATTTATTGTTCTAGTCCATGGTACTATTTTTTTGGTGGAGTGTTTCATCACTTTATTCCAGCCATTTTCCTCCAGATAGTTGTACTATGTTCTTTCTATTTTTTTCAATTTGTATGATTAATGACACCAAAGACACAGTATGGTTTGTCCAATGCCTGTGAATGTGATTTACAATTACTTACAATAACCAAATTGCCATTTTTTTTATAACAGGACCCTCAATTCTCATGTAGGCTTCAGCTTGAGTTCACCGTGAAGAAAAAAGTGTTACCCAACTGACCCACAACAAGCAAGATCCTAGATTTCAAAGCTACAGTTGTTGAAAGCAACTGAGAATATCTATACAATATGACATTTGTAGTTTCTTAATCATATTCTCTTCTAACATTCTTTGGCCCATTTCATAAGGTATCCAACCTCCTCTCAATTTTCATGAAATTCATCATCGGCTGTAATTATAGAAGATGATGATGCTGTGTTGATTACCACACTGATCTTGTGACAACTTTATATTTCTCAACCTTTATTTTGGGTAGGAGAGCATGTGTTCTTCCTAAAGCCAACCAATGGCAACTCATGTTTGCTGCTAATGGAATGCAAAAACTGTCCGTTAAAAATTGAACTTGATTGCATTGAAGATTTAAGTTCAAAGAAGGTATGTGATTCCTTAGTCCATCTCTCTTGCTACAGATTTAGCATACTAATTCTATAAAAATTCCAATTCTTCTTTATGTGCTTTATAGTGAAAAATGGACCTCTTGAAATTTATATCCCTATAATCATACTCTGTACTAAGTAGTAGGTTGTCATCTCCATCATCAAAGTTAGACACAATACCAATTGAAGAGGATGGTTCACACTATCCTTCTACAGAGGCATAAGGGATTCTACTTCTTTTCTCAACATCATATTTCTCAACCATACTTTGTATATTACCTATAACCCTTTGTGATCATAAACCCCAACCGATTTCTATTCTATCACATTTTGCACTTTCTTCCAAGCAGTATTAAAATAAGTGCATTTTCTCTGATACATCAGCTAAGAAGTTTGACTGTTTAATTTAACCATCTTCGACCATCTCAACTATGTTAGATGGCTTCTTTCTTAGGTTTCCTTTGAGGTTTTTCTTGTTATGAAACTCTCCTACAGAAGCCCTCTAAAGTACTGCAAAACATCAAAGCCAATAAGGCTAGATGAAACATTTTGCATGTTGAAGGTGGCACAGTTACAGAGAATACATGTGCTAGGAACAATCGACTACATGTGTGGCTAGAGGAATCTTTTTGCATGTTAGATAGGTTATTGTACCAATCATTTTTCATTTTTGTAATTGAAATAATGTTTTGATTTTAGTTACACAAGTTCTTGAGTAACCATTTGAAACCATTTTTCATGTATATGAAATCCAATTTGAAATTGAATTTGTGGTCTGGCCAAGCAGCTCATCTTGTTGGTAGGAAGCACTTAGAGCTCCAAGCCATCCAAACTATTATGTATAGTTTGCCTCTACCAACATGTACTTGAGGACAACATAGGTGTTTTCTTCCTTCAAGTTGATCTATGTGAAGTGGCTAGCTCCATTCCTCTTGGCTAGCTCTGTCAAGCAGTCTAGGTTAGAAATAAATTTCATTCCTTCAATTATTAAAATATATTAAGATAGCGAGGATATCATCTTTTATTGATATAATATATATCGATAGATAAAACTACTTATGGATGCCTATTTTCAATGTCCCTTGTTGGTTAAATTTTGAACTCATATGAACCATTCATATGGTAGATAAATTATGTTATTGGCAATGTTGGAGAGACGACTTTGTGCAGAAACCAGGCATGCAAGTTAGGCTCGAAGTATGTGAGAAAGATGAAACCATATTACCATGGATCCTGTCAAGATTGAAGCTGTGACAAAGTGGCAATCACCGAAGAACCCCTCAGAGATACATAGTTTTCTAGACTTGGAGGCTACTATCAGATATTTTTATAGAATTTCTCTGAGTTGGCTCTTCCTATGACAAAGATGACACACAAGGATGCAAAGTTTATCTGGACTCCTGAGTGTGTAAAGAGTTTTTTAGAGCTGAAGAAGTGCTTGACGTCTGCCCTAGTGCTTGCTTTACCTGTTGAGGGTAAACCCTATGTTATATTCACCGATGCTTCTAAAATAGGGTTGGGATGCATCCTTATGCAAGAAGGACGAGTGATTGCATATGCCTCATGCCAATTGAAGCCTAATGAGGGTAATTGGCCTACTCATGATCTAGAGTTGGCTGCCATAGTTCATGCACTGAAGATATGGCGACATTACTTGTATGGGGTACATTTTGAAGTCTTCTGCGACCAGAAGAGCCTACGCTACCTGATGACGTAGAAGTACTTGAATTTGCACCAAAGATGATGGATGGAATACCTCAAGGACTATGACTTTACCGTCACTTATCATCCCGGTAAAGCCAATGTTGTTGCTGATGCTCTGAGTAGGAAAAAGGATGCAGCTTGTGCTTCTATCAGTTGCTTCTTATGGAGAGGCTTAGAACATGTCTCGAGTTGGAGACCTGAGCTACCTGTTGTCGGTGATGACTCTTCTGTGGAGAAGGTGAGAGTACAAATGGCTAGTTTGGCTATCACTTCCACCTGGATTTCTGAAGTTATTGCTGCACAGTTGGACAGTTCTGAGCTTGATGAGGTGAATATGTTGATAAAGAAACCACAATCTGAGTTTTCTATTGGAGTGGACGGTGCTATCTGCTTCTGTCATAGATTGTGGATACCTGATGTTGCTGGTATGAGACAGAGAGTTCTGAGTGAAGCCCATGGCTCTAAGTACACGATTCATCCTGGTACCACAAAGATGTACAAGGACTTACAACGGGGTTTCTGGTAGAAAAACATGAAGAAGGATATTGCTACTTATGTTGCAAAATGCTTGACGTGCCAACAGGTGAAAATTGAACATCAGTGTCCCGGTGGTCTTCTCCATCCACTTGAGATACCAGAGTGGAAATGGGAGAAAATCACTATGGGTTTTGTTACTGGGTTTCCAAAGTCAAAGCGTGGGTACGATGCGGTTTGGGTAGTTATTGTTTGCCTTACCAAGTCGGCTCACTTTCTTCTGTTCAAGAGAACCTACAAGGTTCCTGATATCGCACAGTTGTATGTTGACTGGGTTGTTCGCCTGCATGGAGTTCCCAAGGTGATAGTTTCTTATCGAGACCCAAATTTCACTTCTCGTTTGTGGAAGCAGATACAAGAGGAGATGGGTTCTGACCAATGTTTCAGTACAACATACCATCTTCAGATAGATGGCCAATCTGAGCATACAGTACATATTCTGGAGGACTTGTTGCATGCTTGTGTGATGGATTGGGGAGGTGTTTGGGACAAATACCTTCCGTTGGCTAAATTTGCTTATAATAACAGTTACCAAGCCAACATTGGTATGCTGCCATTTGAAGCACTTTATGGCCGACCTTGTCGTTCACCACTACACTGGGATGATGTGGGTGAATGAACACTGATGAAGAGTGATGACATGCAGATGATGACTGATAAGATCTGTTTGATCAAGAAGAAGATGAAGGTTGCCCAAGATCGACAGAAAGTGTATGCTGATAAGAAGAGATCTGATGTGAGCTTCTTGGTTGGTGATTATGTGTTCCTCAAGATAAAGCTAATTCACTCTATTGCAAGGTCTAAAGTCAAGGGCAAGCTGAGTCATCATTATGTGGGACCATTTGAAATCTTGGATAGAGTTGGGGAGTGTGCCTACCGCCTAGCTCTACCTCCCACTTATGACAAGATTCACAATGTGTTCCATGTATCTTTCCTGAAGAAGTATGTGAAGGATCCTACTCATGTGTTGACTATTGAACCTATTGAGTTACGAGAAGATCTGTCCTATGAAGAGTTTCCAGTGAAGGTCCTAGATTCCAGAACAGAGCAATTGAAGCACAAGGAGATTGAGCTTGTGAAGATTCTCTGGAAGTACCATGGTTTTAAGGAAACTACTTGGGAGTTGAAAGAAGAGATGTTGCAGACCTACCCCTCCCTCTTTTCTTGAGATTTCGGGACGAAATCTTTTTAAGGAGTGGTGTGTTGTAACATCCCCAATTCCAGGTACAAAACATCATTTCCTTTTTCTTTAACCCTTACTTTGATAAATACATCATGGAGATCATTTTTCATACTTTGCATTGAATTAGATAACTTTTGGCCATCAAACCCTAGATTGACTCGAGTTGGGTTCCATAGAGTTGAAGACATCTGGAATTGCTATCTTAATACCTCAATTAGCTAACTTATAAGAAATAGTGATGATCTAGATTACTTTACCCTAGATTTGTGAACTAGTATAGACTTGGGTATCATATAGGACAATAATCGAGTTTAGGTGGAAGGTTTGACCATCTTTGACCTTTAGACTTAGTTCATTGCATTAATTGAATGATTAATGCACAAAGGTTAAATTATATATATAGTAACCTCAAAATCCAAATCTAATCCCATAATTGAGTTCCTCACATCTTAATTAGTCAACCCTCAAAATTTGGGGTCTTTTGGACATCAAATGCACCCCCAATTAGACCCTATTAGACTATGTATGCTTTTAACCTATACTTGGTTGATTTATTTTATTTATTTGTCTCGTCCTGGACTTTGGTCCAAGGACCAGTTTGGCCCTTGTGAGCAGCCCAGTCTGGGTAGTGGGACTCAGTCGTCCCCTACCTTTGAGCTTCTTGCGGGTACTAGGCGTGTAAGGCCCTTGAACTTACTTAATGAGTTGAATGAGATTAATTACCATAATTGAATGCTTAAAACCCTAATTTAACCTTTTGATATATTTTGAAACCATGAGACAAGCTTAAGTTTCAAATTTGGTTCAATTTGGACATTGTTTGAGCAAGTTATGCAATTTTCTGTACATTTTTGACTTTTCTGTAATTTACCCAATTGAGGGGTTTTCTTTGCAATTTGTCACATACATTATGTTCCTTAGTTGTTATATTATCATTATTGAGATTTTTGAGCCATGAGGCTCCTAGTTTGAGCCATGGTTTGAAGGTGTTTTTATCAAGGGTATTTTAGGGTTTTTCCCTTCATGGATGAGCTACCTTTAGTAGCTATCAACTAAGGAATTATGTGATTGGCTGGGAATTTCTCCAAAGGAAAGCTAATTAGGTCTAGAGGGATGGTGGGAGAGCTGATTATGTGTGTGCTTATGTATTATTAATAATTTAAAGCCATGGACACTTGGATATATACTAGAATTTCAACTTCTTCTTTTTCTTAATATTAAAGTGTCATATACTTATCCCCAAGCACCAAAACGAGCCACTTTCTCTCCACCACCTCTCTCCTTTTCCAAACTTCGTTCTCCCTCTGTTCAGCTTCGAATTTTTCTGCCCAAGGAAGAAGAAAGTGGGGTTCTTCTTGGAAACAAATTCTAGGGTTGCAATTGATTCCCTTTTTGGGTCTATAAAGCTTCTTCCTAGTGATATTGACCTAAAAGTGTAAGTTTTTTCTTATTTCCTCCATTTAATTATGTTCTATTCTTCCTCCTACATCTCTCCAGGTCGGAACCCTGTTGTTCCATGGTGAAAATGACTCTAGAACTCAAAAACCCTTCCTTCTTGTTTCTTTTCTTTCTAGGGTTTTGCTTCTTTGTGGAGAGAAGTGCCTATTTGGCCAAGTTTAGATATGAATCTAGGGATTCCTTGCCTTATTTGCTCTAGATTCTTTCTGTTTGATATCTGAACTACTCTATAGAGGTGAGTTATATAACATTCTTCACTTATATTTCTTATTAGAAGCTTGTTAGTTCATGTTTATGCTTGAATGTGATGATCTAAGCATAGAGAAACCATGCTTGTTTAGAATTACGAATTTTTATGGTGTTCCCTGTTTTGTTCCAGTTCTATATGAACCTTTAAACATGTGTACAACCTTTATAAGGTGTAACCTGATCTGGGACAGGTTGATGGCAACAACCTACGGTGCTATGTACAAAACAATTGACGGTTCAAATTAGGGTTTTCACACTATTTCCTTCTCTATCACATAACCTATGGACATACCATTCAACAACCAATGGTGTTGCTATCTTGGAAACTGATGTTCATGATCAAGGGTGTTAAATGTATGGTGACAACCTATGGTCACCCCTTAGGTCAGGTTTTGGCTCAATTAGACATTTAATTATCATCCACTAAGTATTCTAATGATGTTATCAATCGATCTTGATATTGACTTAATATTTGATGGTGTTAACTGAATGTATTATCGATCTAGCAACCAATGGTGACATAATGATCACAATTAATGGTGGATCAGGTCATCACCATAGATGATGAATTAGGAATGTAATTTTATATTTGACTAAACCTTGAACCAATGGTTCCTTGGTTCAGTTGATCTAATGGTTAGACCTATACTTCAATTGATAACCTTGAACAATGAACCTGATCCAATGAATAATATTGGATGCTTTAACATCCAATGGATTAGAATAAATCATATGGTATTATTTGTGGGTCCTAGTGATGATATTTCAATGGTTCAATACCATTAATTGGTAGTCTTACCTTTGCCATTATATAGTTATATTTGATAAATCACTATAATAAGTGGATGCGTAACTCCAATGTGATCTAGCTTGTTATACCTAACCTTAATGTAATCATATGATGTTGATTGGTTATAATCAGACCTCTTGAATGATTAATGTGATAATGAATTACACTCTTCTTATGTTGAAACCACAATGTAGTATTATTTGAATATCATAGTGCCTTGCCATGTTACAATCTATGGATATACATGTGCTAATGATCTTTTGAGCCTTGTTTAAGGTATGGAATGATGATGATAACCTTACTATGAATAATGTGATGGTCTTAAAGACCTTTGGGCATGTTTGAAGCCATTATTGAGGTGAAATCCTCTTCATGTTCCAATAAGGGTTAAAACCCTGGAACTTGTGATACGATATTGGTATCTTGCAATAGTATGATGATAAGTGTGGTCCGTTAATTTGCAATGAATGATAGATGTGGTAGTGTGATTAAGATTTATATCTCAAATGTTTTATATCTTTTTAAGTTGTTATACATATACTCTTGTTAGAAAAGAATTAGGGTTTGAATGTCCACTTGTATGATAAAGCGTTAATGCATTCAATTGGCAGTAATTAATCAAGTGTAACATTAATCATGTAGAGCCCTGTGTCGTAGAGCCATCTTCAGTGTCAGAACTTACTGGATGGTGAAATGAGTATTCCCAAGGGAAACTCGGAGCGCATATTGTTGAGTATGGGGGGGTGGCAAGTTGAGGATATATCCTTGTCATCCACAATTGCAGGTTATGGAGGATCTCTATGGTCATGCCTCAGATATTTGATGTGATTGAGGATAGCTGCGGTTGTACCTCGGATTATAGGGTTTTGTATACCCTATTTTCTCGTGTCATAACTTGTACCAAGTACAGACTAGTTGTTATCAGTTGACTATATGTCACCGTTGGCAGTTTGACTGGTATGTCACTGCAGTTTACTCATACTGACTGAGGGGAAGAGATCTTAGGATACCGGCACTCCTAGATCTTATACGGAACTGAATAGCACTTCGCAGTGGTCAATTGGACTTTGAGTGGTACGACTCAAACTCCCCAGGGCATAATAATAAAAGATATAATATCGGCCGTGTAGTATAATTGCTAGGGTTTAATATGTATCACATTGGTTGTTTAACCCTTGTCTTGTCTTTACACTACATAGTTCTTACATGATGCAAACTTATGACAATTGTATAATTCTACTTGATGTTACAACTTATTTTCTTAACTTCTTAGTATGCTTAAACTGTTCAATCTATTCATATTATTTATTCAATATCCTAATTGCTCAATGTATTTAATGTTATAATCAATATATGTTGGAGAGAGTTATATCTCTCGCTGGGACTGGGTCTCACATGTGGGTCACCACATTTCTTTTAGGTGGTCACAGACAACGAGGTCGAGGTTGTTCTGTGGAAGTGACCAACCTGGTGATCAATAGATTCAGAAGGTTGGTTAGTTGTAGATGTTAGTCATAGATGTTAGTAGTAGAGTCCTAGTGTCATCCATGTACTCTCAGGTCCTGGTATGGGATGTGTTTTCTAGATGATATGTTTGTATCGACACGAGATTTTGGTATCATGCCAATGTTTGTAAATATATGGCATGTACATGGGAAGTATCTTTTGTATGCAGGATGTGACTGAGGTCTTTGGACCCATATGAAAATGCTTGTTACAGTATATGAGAATGGAATGATGGACCTTTTATAATTGTTCTAGAGTTTATTTACATTGTTGGAATCGGTTTTAATTGTTTCACATTTTTGACTATGTGATTAATTAGTAGTTTATCATGTTTTGTGTTTTTAAAAATCTCGTTTAGCGTGACGAGGTGTCTCAGTTAAGTTGGTATCAGAGCTCTAGGTTTACTGAGTCTACAGGGACATAGGACTTAGGTTTGAGTATGTTCTTATGTATCCAACATATCTGATCATAGTTTATGCTTATGCAGATATGTCTGGAGGACGTGAAGAACATGTTGAGAGTAGCTATGTTGCACCAGGAGGAGGTGCAGGGAGGCATGCATGTGATGAGAGAGTGCTAGAAGAAGGGCTAGAGCATCCCGCAATGCCTCATCTAGACCCGACAATGATTGCCAATCATGAGTTTCAGTCTATGTTTAGACAGATGATGGCCATAATTACACATATTGCTGACAGAGCACCAACACCTCAAGCTATGGAAGTCACCTCTAATGTGGAGTCCCAAGGTATCAGGAAGACATTTGAACGTCTTAGACGTGTTGGGGCAATTGAATGTGTAGGTACTTCTGATCCAGCAGATGCTGACATGTGGTTGACTGAGCTGGAAAAGGCGTTCAAAATCCTAAACATCGCTGAAGAAGACAAAGTTAAGCATGCAATATACTTGTTGAAGGGTAGTGTTGGCCACTGGTGGGCCATGGAAGAGGAGAAAAGGCCAGGAGTTGTGATAGGATGGGAGGAGTTTCGAAGGGAATTTGTTATTTGATATTTTCCAGAGACCTACCTAGATGAGAAAATCTCTCAGTTTGAGAAGATTCGTCAGGGAGCTATGACTATCAATGAGTATGAATCAAAGTTTATGGAACTTCTGAGGTTCTGCCCGCACATGGCATCAACAAACAAGGAAAGGATTCGAAGATTTGAGAAGGGTCTGAGTACGGAGTTGACTACTACATCATCGGCCTTGGAGAACAGGGAAAGGTTTTCCACCTTTGTGGAATCTGTCAGGAGGATTGAGAGGTCTTCCATAGAGAAGCGTGAAACTAATGCTAAGAAGCGGCCTATGCAGTTTCAAGGGCAATCATCTAGAGGCTTTAAGAAGCCAAGGTTTTTCCCACCGCTGTCACAACCAAGGTCAACCTTCACTGAACCAAGATCACATGCACCATCACATTGGACCCCGAGTCAGGGTAGAGGTCACAACTTTCCACCGGCCGGAACCCACAGTACATCATCAGTTTCAGTGACAGGGCCGTTTAGGCCATATCAGGACACCAGAACATGTTACAACTATGGGAAAGTGGGGCATACAAGACCTTATTGCCCTATGAAAGATGAGGAGGTGACTCAATAGCCAAGGCAAAGTCAAAAAGGTCCACAACAATGACAGTTTAGTAGTGGCAGTGGCAGAGGACATGGTCAGACATCCCAGGCAGGATCCTCTGGACAAGCAAGTAGAGGACGTGGATGACAATAGGTGACAACAAGGTTCTATGCCATGACCCAGCCAGAAGTAGTGGTCAAGCCATGAGTCGTGATAGGTCAGATGGAGTTATTTCATTATGATATGTTTGCTTCTTGTTTCATATCTGTGTTACTAGACCCAGGTGCGACACACTCTTTTATCACCAGAGAGGTGATAGATTGTTGTTATCTACCTGTTAGTCTTAGATCTGATAGCCTACGGCTAGAGAATCCTTTGGTTGATTCCACTGAGTTGCGAGAAGTGTGCCCTTCTTGTGTTCTTTCTTTTTCTGGACACAACATTTAAGTGGATCTTTTACCACTTGACATGCATGGTTTTGATGTAATCCTAGGAATAGATACCTTGGAAAAATACAAGGTAGTCTTGGACTGTAGTACTAAGGTGGTGACGTTCCATGATGGAGATGTATAGTGGATTTTTTAGGGTGATAGAAATATTCTTCCTACATGTTTGATGTCAGCTATGACAGTTGAGTGGTTGATGAGACAAGGATGTGAGGCTTTCTTAGCTCATTTTCTGGATACCAAGGCAGTAGGTCCTAGTATCCAGGAGGTACCAGTGGTGTAAGAATTTGAGGATGTTTTTCCTGAGGAATTTCCTAGCATTCCCCCCTCCTAGAGAGATTGAGTTTGAGGTCAATCTTGTTCCTAAAACACAACCCATAGCACAGTCAGCATATAGAATGGCACTAGCAGAGATGTAGGAGTTAAAGAAATAGTTACAAGAACGGTTAGAGAAGGGTTTTATTAGGCCGAGCACTTCCCCTTGGGGTGCTCCTGTGTTGTTTGTTAAAAAGAAGGATGGGTCAATGAGGTTGTGTATAGACTATAGACAGTTGAACAAGGTGACTATAAAGAATAAATATCCTTTGCCGAGGATTGATGATCTTTTTGATCAGTTGAGAGGTGCCACTGTGTTTTCAAAGATAGACCTGAGGTCAGGTTACCATAAATTGAGAATTAAGGCTGATGACATACCCAAGTCAACATTTAGGACTAGGTATGGTCATTATGAGTTTGTGGTTATGCCGTTAGGGCTAACCAATGCACCTACAGTTTTTATGGATCTGATGAATAGGGTGTTTAGACCTTATCTTGATCAGTGTGTGGTTGTGTTCATAGATGATATCCTGATATACTCCAAGGATAGTCAACAACATGAGCAACACCTTCTCCAGGCATTGACATTGTTGAGGAAACATAAACTATATGCTAAGTTTAGCAAGTGTGAATTTTGGTTATCTGAAGTGTCTTTTCTGGGCCATGTTATATCTGCAAAAGGCATTTGTGTTGATCACAAGAAAGTGGAATATGTACTAGAATGGGAACAACCAAAGACATCGACAGAGATCCGTAGTTTCCTAGGTCTGGTAGGTTACTACAGGAGGTTTATCAAAGACTTCAGTTCTATAGCGTTACCCCTAACTAGGTTAGCCAGGAAGGATGTTCCTTTTGCTTGGAATGACAAGTGTCAATTTTCTTTCCAGCTTTTGAAAGAAAAGTTGACTAGTGCACCGATGTTAGTACTGCCAGAGCAAGGAAAAGGCTATATTGTCTTTTGTGATGCTTCAAAGAATGGGTTGGGATGTGTGCTGATTCAGGATAAAAATGTGATTTCTTTTGCTTCTCGACAACTTAAGAAACATGAGGAGAATTACCCAACACATGATCTGGAGCTTGAAACAATGGTCCATTCCTTAAAGATCTGGAGACATTATATTTATGGAGAAAAGTGTCAGATCTTCACTGACCACAAGAATCTACAGTATATTTTCTCAAAACAGGAGTTGAATATGAGGCAGAGGAGATGGATGGAGCTGATTAAGGATTATGATTGAATAGACTACCATCCAGGGAAATATAATGTGGTAGTTGATGCACTGAGTAGAAAGTCATCTTCATCATCAACGGTAGATAATGCACAATTAAATTCCTTGATGTGCCATAAGAGAGACATGCTAGTGTCTCTTCGCCAGATGAATGTACAACTAGAAGTTTCCTTGCTGGCAGGATTGTTGGCACAATTACAAGTGAAACCTACCTTGAGACAGCAGATTCATGATGCACAACAAAATGATACTATGATATAGAATATCCAATCAGGGATTGGCAGTGAAAAGTATGATGGCTTTCATGAGGTAGATGATGGTACAATTTGTTACCATAATAGAACATCAATTCCTGATGTTGATGGGTTGAGGAAGATGGTACTTGAGGAGGCTAACTCCTCCATGTATGCAATGCATCCTGGAAGTACCAAGATGTACCAAAATTTGAAGGACATGTATTGGTGGCCAGTTCTAAAGCGTGATGTGGCAGAGTTCATTGCCAAATATCCAGTCTGTCAGTAGGTGAAGGCTGAGCACCAAAAGCCTGCAGGGACATTACAACCCTTGCCAATACCACAATGGAAATGGGATCATATTACTATAGACTTTGTGGTTGGTCTTCCTAGGACAGCCAAGGGTCATGATTCCATATGGGTGATAGTAGACAGATTGACTAAGTCAACTCATTTTCTGCCAGTTAAGACGACATTTAAAGTAGAGAAATTGACACAAATATATGTTGATGAGATAGTCCATTTGCATGTCATTCCAGTGACTATAGTTTCTGATAGAGGTCCACAGTTTACAAGTCGTTTTTGGGAGCGTCTACATTCAGCAACGGGAACACAACTGAGATTCAGCACAACTTTTCATCCACATACCGATGGCTAGTCTGAAAGGACTATTCAGACTTTAGAGGATCTCTTGAGGGCATGCATGCTGCAATTTCTTGGTAGTTGGGATGTACATATGACTCTGATAGAGTTTGCGTACAACAATAGCTATCAAAGAAGCATAGATATGGCTCCTTATGAGACTCTGTATGGGATACGATGTCAGTCTCCTCTTTGCTGGTATCAGACAGGTGAATATCAACTTTTGGGTCCTGAGCTAGTACAACAGACTACAGAAAAGATTAAAGTGATACAACAATAGTTGAAAGCAGCCCAGGATAGGTAGAAATCTTATGCAGACAAGAAATCTTATGCAGAAAACCGATGTAGACCACTTGAGTTCCAAGTGGGAGATAGAGTATATCTTAAGGTTTCTCCTTGGAAAGGTGTGTTGAGGTTTGGAAAGAAGGGTAAGTTGGCTCCTAGATTTATGGGACCATACCCTATCCTAGGTCGTGTTGGAAAGGTAGCATATAAGTTGGAGCTACCACCAGAGCTACATAGATTGAATAATGTCTTTCACATCTCTATGTTGAGGAAATGCCATCCAGATATTGACCAGACAATTCAACCAGTAGAGGTTGATTTAGATGAGGATGTCTCCTATGTTGAGGGTCCTGTGTTGATCCTAGATAGAAGGGTGAAAAAAGCTGAAGAGAAAAGATATAATACTAGTAAAAGTTTTGTGGAATCATCATGACATCGAGGAAGCCACATGGGAACTAGATAATGAGATGCGTAGAAAATACCCATCTCTTTTTGCATAGGATTTTAGGGTGAAATCCTTGTTAGGGGTTTATAGTTGTAAGGCCCTTGAACTTACTTAATGAGTTGAATGAGCTTAATTACCATAATTGAATGCTTAGAACCCTAATATAACCTTTTGATATGTTTTTAAACCATAAGACAAGCTTAAGTTTCAAATTTGGTTAAATTTGGACACTGTTTGAGCAAGTTATGCAATTTTCTGTACATTTTGGACTTTTCTACAATTTATCCAATTGAGGTGTTTTATTTGCAATTTGTCTCATACATTATGTTCCTTATCTGTTATATTATCATTCTTGAGATTTTTGAGCCATGGGGCTCCTAGTTGAGCCATGGTTTGAAGGTGTTTTTATCAAGGGTATTTTAGGGTTTTTCCCTTCATGGATGAGCTACCTTTAGTAGCTATCAACTAAGGAATTATGTGATTGGCTGGGAATTTAGCCAAAGGAAAGATAAGCAGGTCTAGAGGGATGGTGGGAGAGCTGCTTGTGTGTGTGATTATGTATTCTTAATAATTTGAAGCCATGGACACTTGGATATATACTAGAATTTCAACTTTTTCTTTTTCTTAATATTAAAGTGTCATATACTTATCCCCAAGCACCAAAACGAGCCACTTTCTCTCCACCACCTCTCTCCTTCTCCCAGCTTCGTTCTCCCTCTGATCAGCTGCGAATTTTTCTGCCCAAGGTAGAAGAAAGTGGGGTTCTTCTTGGAAACAAATTCTTGAGTTGCAATTGATTCCCTTTTTGGGTCTATAAAGCTTCTTCCTAGTGATATTGACCTAAAAGTGTAAGTTTTTTCTTATTTCCTCCATTTAATTCTGTTCTCTTCTTCCTCCTACATCTCTCCAGGTCAAAACCCTGCTGTTCCATGGTGAAAATGACTCTAGAACTCAAAAACCCTTCCTTCTTGTTTTTTTTTTCTAGGGTTTTGCTTCTTTGTGGAGAGAAGTGCCTATTTGGCCAAGTTCAGATCTGAATCTAGGGATTCCTTGCCTTATTTGCTCGAGATTTTTTCTGTTTGATATCTTAACTACTTATAGAGGCGAGTTATATAACATTCTTCACTTATATTGCTTATTAGAAGCTTGTTAGTTCATGTTTATGCTTGAATGTGATGATCTAAGCATAGAGAAACCATGCTTGTTTAGAATTACGAATTTTTGTGGTGTTCCCTATTTTGTTCCAGTTCTATATGAACATTTAAACATGTGTACAACCTTTATAAGGTGTAACCTGATCTGGGACAGGTTGATGGCAACAACCTATGGTGCTATGTACAAAACAATTGATGGTTCAAATTAGGGTTTTCAAACTATTTCCTTCTCTATCACATAACCTATGGACATACGATTCAACAACCGATGGTGTTGCTATCTTGGCAACTTATGTTCATGATCAAGGGTTTTAAATGTATGGTGACTACCTATGGTCACCCCTTAGGTCAGGTTTTGGCTCAATTAGACATTTAATTATCATCCACTAAGTATTCTAATGATGTTATCAATCGATCATGATATTAATTGACTTAATATTTGATGGTGTTAACTGAATGTATTACCGATCTAGCAACCAATGGTGACCTAATGATCACAATTAATGGTGGATCAAGTCATCACCATAGATGATGAATTAGGAATGTAATTGTATATTTGACTAAACCTTGAACCAATGGTTCCTTGGTTCAATTGATCTAATGGTTAGACCTATACTTCAATTGATAACCTTGAACAATGAACATGATCCAATGAATAATATTGGATGCTTTAACATCCAATGGATTAGAATAAATCATATGGTATTATTTGTGGGTCCTAGTGATGATATTTCAATGGTTCAATACCATTAATTGGTAGTCTTACATTTGCCATTATATAGTTATATTTGATAAATCACTATAATAAGTGGATGCGTAACTCCAATGTGATCGAGCTTGTTATACCTAACCTTAATGTAATTATATGATGTTGATTGGTTATAATCAGACCTCTTGAATGATTAATGTGATAATGAATTACACTCTTCTTATGTTGAAACCACAATGTAGTATTATTTGAATATCATAGTGCCTTGCCATGTTACAATCTATAGACATACATGTGCTAATGATCTTTTGAGTCTTGTTTAAGGAATGGAATGATGATGATAACCTTACTATGAATAATGTGACGGTCTTAAAGACCTTTGGGCATGTTTGAAGCCATGATTGAGGTGAAATCCTCTTCATGTTCCAATAAGGGTTAAAACCCTGGAACTTGTGATAAGATATTGGTATCTTGCAATAGTATGATGATAAGTGTGGTCCGTTAAATTGCAATGAATGATAGATGTGGTAATGTGATTAATATTTATATCTCAAATGTTTTATGTCTTTTGAAGTTGTTATACATATACTCTTGTTAGAAAAGAATTAGGGTTTGAATGTCCACTTGTATGATAAAGCCTTTATGCATTCAATTAGAAGTAATTAATCAAGTGTAACCTTAATCATGTAGAGCCCTGTGCCGTAGAGCCATCTTCAGTGTTAGAACTTACTGGATGGTGAAATGAGTATTCCCAAGGGAAACTCGGAGTGCATACTGTTGAGTATGTGGGGGTGGCAAGTTGAGGATGTATCCTTGTCATCCATAATTGCAGGTTATGGAGGATGGCTATGGTCATGCCTCAGATATTTGATGTGATTGAGGAAAGCTGCGGTTGTACCTCAGATTAGAGGGTTTTGTATACCCTATTTTCTAGTGTCATAACTTGTACCAAGTATAGACTAGTTGTTATCAGTTGACTATATGTCACTGTTGGCAGGTTGACTGGTATGTCACTACAGTTTACTCGTACTGACCGAGGGGAAGAGATCTTAGGATACCGACACTCATAGATCTTATACGGAACTAAATAGCACTTCGCAGTGGTCAGTTGGACTTTGAGTGGTACGACTCAAACTCCCAGGGCATAATAATAAAAGATATAATACCAACTGTGTAGTATAATTGCTAGGGTTTTATTACATATCACATTGGTTGTTTAACCCTTGTCTTGTCTTTACACTACATAGTTCTTACATGATGCAGACTTATGAAAATTGTATAATTCTACTTGATGTTACAACTTATTGGCTTAACTGCTTAGTATGCTTAAACTGTTCAATCTATTCATATTATTTATTCAATATCCTAACTGCTCAATGTATTTACTATTAATTAATTTTATAATCAATATATGTTGGAGAGAGTTATATCTCTCACTGGGACTGGGTCTCACCCGTGGGTCACCACATTTTTTTAGGTGGTTGTGGACAACGAGGTCGAGGTCGTGCTGTGGAAGAGAACCAACCTGGTGATTAATAGATTCAGAAGGTTGGTTAGTTGTAGATGTTAGTCATAGATGTTAGTAGTAGAGTCCTAGTATCATCCCTGTACTCTCAGGTCCTCGTATGGGATGTGTTTTCTAGATGATATATTTGTATCGACACGAGATTTTGGTATTATGCCAATGTTTATAAATATATGGAACGTACATGCGATGTATCTTTTGTATGCATGATGTGACTGAGGTCTTTGGACCCATATGAAAATGCTTATTATGTATCTTTTGTATGCATGATGTATCTTTTATATGCCAATGTTTAACCCTCTATCACCACACCACTAACCTTGAATCTATCTATCAACCCCAAATCTACTTCTTTTTTCACCTTTCTACACAAACATTCTTAAAAAATAACGAACAACTTCTTTTTTCATCTTTCTACACAAACATTCTTCAAAAATAATGAACAATGATGGTGATAGAGGGTTCCCTTGCTTCAAGCCTTTCCTCATCTGGAACAAACCATCCCTATACCCATTCAAACACACTGTAACCTAGACTTCTTCAAAGAAACGAACCACTAAATGTATAGTCTCTTCCATCATCCCCATCCTCACCAAAATTCTTTTCATCATGTTCTAGCAGACCACATCGTACGCTTTTGTCATATCCAACTTCAAAATAAGGTTATAATACTCCTCATTTTAGTCCAAATCATGCATCAATTCTCTCACCAACCTAAATCAGCTGTGAATATCACACACTTTCATGAAAGCACCCTGTTCCAATGATATCACCTTCAACATCACCCTCGCCAATCTATCATTTATCATCATTTCTATCAATCTCACAGTCATGTTTTCTATAGAGATGGGTCAAAAGTCCGTCCCTAGCTTACAAGGGTTATCCAACTTTTAGATAAGTATCAAATTTATACAAAGCAAGCTTCGGTGTATCAACTTTCCCTAGAAGAAACACCTCGTCATCTCCCATACATCATGTTTGACAATCTCCCACACCATCAAGAAGAAGGTCACTATGAACCCATATAGACCCGGCATTGTGTTCATATCCATTGCTTTTAGAGTCATTAAGATTTACTCCATGTGGGATATTCAGAATCATGATGTTATCTTTAGTGTTAATCACCTCATCCAAACCTTGTAAGAAAATCCCTGCTTTGATGTCATCTCTCTGGCCCTTCTCTGAGAAGAAATCTTCATAATACTTGGATGCCTCCTCTCTAATCTTGTATAAGTCTTCTATCATCACCTCATTAGGACCCCTGATCCTTTTGACCATCTTCTTTTTGTAGAACCCTCTCACATCCGCATGATAGAACTTTGTGTTTCTCTCGCCATTCTAGAGCCCGTTCACTTTTGACTTCTCCTTCTAGATCTCCTCTTCATACAAACACCAAGATTCTAGCTCTGCTTCTACCTCCCTCAAATCAAGCCCTCTCTAGCCATTAGGAACCTCATCGAAGTCTTTATGAAGCCGGTGTACAATGTCCTCTAGATCTCTTATCTTTTAGGTACTTCTGCCGAACACATCTCTACTCCATGTCAATAGCTTCTTCCTCAGGTTTTTCATCATGCGACCATTCATCTTCAATGACCTTCATGCACTCTGAGCCAAGCCCTTTTAAATAAGAAAGGGTAACTCGGGAAGGTCTCTTTAGAGAGGGAGTCCTTCACCAGCAGAGGGCGGTGGTCAGAAGACCTATCTCTGGTAAGGTGATGGATGCAGGAACTAAACTTTTGTTTCCACTGCTCGTTTAAGAAACCTCGGTCCAGTTGTTCCCACTTAGTTGGATTACCCCTTTTCTTATCTACCCAAGTAAAAGCACTCCCTTCAAAATCCATCTCCCAGATGTCCATATCCACCACCCAAGCATTAAACTCCTTCATCAGTTGTTTTTCCAATTTGATCGTACCACTGTGTTCATCCTCCAATCTAAACACATTAAAATCCCCCACCCTAATCTAGGGGTCATCTCCTATGTTTCTTTTCTTGTCTCTCATAATACTCCATAACCTCCTCCTATCATACATGTCACATTTTGCATAGACCGCAGTTACAAAGGAACTCTGGCATGTGGTATCTTTCCAAGTAATGGTGATTTGTTGGTCATCTTCTTCGAACAACACAACATCTAAGTCTCTCTCGACATAGGCCCAAATCTTACCCCCTTCTTTTTTATTTGAATAGCAACACTCTAGATCGACTACCTCCACTAGCTCCTCTATATAGTTGGCTCTCACAAAGGGTTCAAAAATTGTAACCACCAGGGGCTTGTGTCTTCTGCAAATCCTCTTCAACGCTTGCCTTGTCTTCTTTCCTGCAACACCTCTCAAGTTCCAGAAAAGCATGTTACACATAAGAGAACTATGTGCATTTCCTCTTGATCTCCCCAACACCCTCAGAAAGATCTCGTCCTCCCTCAATAGCTATGGTCCCTCCTTCCTTCTCTCCTCCTATCCTGGAATTCCTTCCTACTTATGTCATCATAAGCCCTATACATGATCCGCTCATCCTCCGACCAAGAGTCCTGGACACCCACATACCTATCCTCATTATGCCATAGAAAATATTCATCTCTCCTCCTTCTATTACTACTTCTATCATACCTCCTAGTACTGCTTGAGAATCTTTCTCTCCTATCATCCTTGAACCTTTTGTCCACTATGAAATCATCTAATCTACTATATTTCAGATGAATCCTCTCCCCTCCTTGGACATTTACCTTATGGCCTCTTTGTTTCTCCTTCTTCGGCTTTAAAACCTCACAACAACCTGTTCCATTATCATAGAATCTCACCTCTTTCTCCACCTCGTGGTGCAGTTTTGTTCTCGAGTCACCCTTCTCATCACAAGATCTAGGATGGTCTTGTGCCTCTTCAAAGATTCCCACGGTACCCAAGGTGAACGCTTTCAGAGGTAAACCTATCAATCTCCCTTCCACATTGATCGCCACCAATCCTTGATTGTGGAAACACTCAAAAACCATCATGATCTCCATCGCGAAACTTTTATCGCTCGTCGAGACCTCTAAAGCCACAGTAATATCCCCTTAGAATGCCTTTATAGCCACCAGGAGCCCTACCGAATCATTCTGGTTTCTCTGCCAATTTGATCTGCCCTTGACCTCACCTAGTTTGCTCATCATTTTCATCACTGACTCATCATCCCTGCAACTATAAGGGATCCCCCCTAACCAGCACCAGAAGAACCTCTTCTTTAGATTATTTGGGACTCAGCTTGCACGACGAACAGAGAATTCACTTCCCTCCATAGAAGGAACTGCTTCTTTAACCAATGTATCCACCTCCCTAATTGATCCAAAGAAGATAATCACTTCATGCCAATTCATACGTTCCCCTATCAGGGCCTTTGGCCAAATCTCAAAGAGATACTCCATCATATTCAACCAATCCACCTTTACAGTCAATCCAACCATGATTGCCAATTCAAGATTTTTTCAGCTTCCTCCCGGGTCTTTGTGTTCCTCTCAAGAGTCACCTTCATCATGGGTCTTCCACCACTTAGCCAGGACGACGCCCGATGATGAGTAGAGTTTCCAAGGGCTGGGAAATCCTCCCCCTTAAAATGAAAAGACTTTGATCTAGTTGGATAGTTCATCGAGACATGCTCTTCGCTGCAACATCTATAACACACCCTCATGTTAGGACATTATCTCTTCCAGTGACCTTTCCCTAAACACCTAAAGCACACATTCTTTGGTAGTTCAAAAAACTTCTTCTGATCCCCTCTACTATCGGGAGGTCCCTTGCCACCATCAGATCCCTCTGAGGCCCTCTCCTTATTCTTTCTACTAGACTCCCATATACCTCCTTGGTCATCCTCCTCTCCGTTTTCCAGGTCTGGACCAGTACCCTGGTCTACCTCTGACTCTTGGTTCAACTTGGTCATTTCCACCACATGTCTTGACTTCGCCGCCTCCATGGACCACACCTCACAGAAGGATATGGACCAGCCTCAATCTCCGATGGTAGGTGAAAGGGGTAGGGCAGAGTCTATTTGGATTTCTCATTCTAGGTGTGGAGATCTTCCTTGGGGAAAGTCGGGGGGCGCAATCACACCCAAGATTCCCAAATCCAATTCTCGGCAACTAGCACTAGATTTCTAGTGGGAGAGATCATCGAGAGAACTGATCTCCTAAGGGCAAGAGCTCACCAAGGGGGCGAAGGGGAGAAAGTAGTGGTTTGAGGATCGGGACCAAATATCTCCAACCTCGACGTCTCTGCTGCTGGGTCGACAATGCTAGGTCACCTAACTAGTCGCCTAAAAACACCTTACCCGCTCGGTCCCTTCTGAAGGGTCACTGTTCTTTCATCCTCAGGTGGTTATGTGAGGTCCCCTTCAAAAGGCAGTGGGAAATTTGGCTTCCATACTTGTTTCCCTTAGCATCTTTTGAAATTTGGGAACATACAAATGATTTTATTCCCACTCGTCTTTTATTCTTTCTCATAGGCTTAGAGGTAATAGGTATTTCAAGGATGTTTTGGGTCGTCAAGCCTCTTTTGATCCCAAAGTGGGAATTGAAGCACTAGAAGGGGTAGTTGTTTCCTTTTTTCTAGGCTTATTTGGTTTCTATCTTATAATTGAGATTTAGGGTGATCAATCAAGAGCATATTGGACTGAGCCCTCCTTACATTGAGGGTTCATCTTATAATAACAAGCATTTTTCTACATTTTACAGTATCTTGGAATAAGTTTGGTGTAAAAACATAATGACACTAAGTTTTAGGTGAATTATATAGTGTAAATATTTTGTTCTTGAAATAGTTACGCTAAGATTTAGCCTGAAGACAAATAAGTCTAAGAGTGAAGGTTATGACAACACTCAAGAAATTGAATTCAAAATTTTCCTTTAAAAATCTTATGTATATGAAATTTCACCTTCTAATGTTAAAGAAACTAAGCTATGAACATTAGCAAAATAAGTATTTTAAAAAATCTAGCAAATTTTTGCACAATTTAGGTAAAAAAGTAAAGGAATGCATGAAAATTGAAATGTAGGACATGGAGACGTACAAAGTTCACCTATTTGCACCCCCAAACTTATCATACACCCTGTCCTTAGGGTGTCAAAGATTGAGGTTGAGTAAAATAGTCAATTTTAATATTATGATTTGGTAAATGTCCAATCTAACATTAGGATCTCTAGGGCGTACATCCCTTAAAGGTGGTGCTAGTAATCTTCTTGATAGAATTCCACCTTCTTATCTACCTTGGCCAACATTCGCATCCAAAACAACATGTAGAAGCCACATTCATTTGATCCTAGTTTTTCTTGTGGGCTCTTGTGGCAGAACTAGTGCTTCTCAAATTTTAGGCCTTCATCGGATAGTCCCCTGCCAGACATCCGTATGAGCTCGACAATCATTGTACCCACCTGGGCTGCTTTTTGTTTAGTGATGCTTTTATCTATTTTATGCAGATGTGCCATTTTTAAGATAAACTCAACTTTTGAGCTATTATACATGATCATTGTTTTCACTTTTATATCTATTGATAGAAGAGTCCAATGTTCATCATATATAATGGGGACAAAAATGAAGTGTGGCAGGTTATACTTAAGATGATCAATTAGTCATTGTAGTTCTCCTAATTCTTTATTATAGAGAATGTCACCAACAATGTCATAGTAGGCCATGTAGACATCATCAAGCTCGTCATCTAGCAGCAACTGACAAGCTGTAATGACATTAACATCATATAACCTCCTGGCATGAGTATCTTTTAGAAGTCAAGCTTGAGGACTTGGACACTATAACATTCAAACACGGTGATGATCTCGTCTTCTTGTGGTCAAAGTTCCTCCATGATGAACATTCGATCTTCTAAAGATAGACCATAACACACTTCTTTGCCAAAATTCTCAAGCATGGGATGTGTCAGATATGTGGGTGTTGGTTCTTCTATTTCCTCTTGTTCATCATGGCATGTTTTATCCTTTTTAGCCTCTTCATCATTGACTCCTAGGTTGGACAAGGTAGGAGCCTCCACCTCCACACCTTCCTCTAGTAAATGCCTACTTTGTTGTGGTGGTGGAGTGGTTTCTACTTCTTGTTGAGTAGTTTCTAGTAAAGGGGATTCTATTATGGGACTCTTGGTTAGTGCATCAAGTGGGTCTGTAGGTTGTGCTTGAGGTATTTGCACCATTTTCTTGGAGGGAGGGGATACTAGGCTGGTCGCATTGATATTTTGAGGAGATGCTTCTTTATCCTCTTGTAGTTTCCTTAATTGCTCTCTCCAAGAGACTTTGACGGGTATGGGAACTAAGTAATACATCCTTCTTAGTATATCTTCCATGTATTTGTCATAGAAAAATCATCTGTCATGGATGATTTCCATGACATATTTTCCTCTTAATGAATGCAAGTTTTGGTAGCTATTTGTTGAAGTGAAATTCCCCTATTTAGTGCTTCAACTGTCCTTAGTACTATGAAGCTATTGTCCTCTGAATTAGGCATTAGTTGGTGCCTGATGCAGTCAATGTTGAATTCTTTCTAGTTTGGGCAATACCACCCACCCGTATCTTGAATGAGACATTTTAGAGGGGTCGGTATCACTTGTATATTTCTTATCTCTGGATTTTCAAGATCATTCCTCCACATGGTAGGTCTCCAACACTGAAATTGTAGAGCATGATCCACCTTGTGGACAAATCTACCACAGTCAACAACCATTGTTTGAAGGCTTTGAATGGGAGAGTGATGTACTGAAATGTTCTTATTTTGTGTCGTATCTCTGTAGCTCCACAACCATTGGTGTCATGCATTTTTGCACGTATAATTGTGCAACTAGGGTTTATGTGGCATTGAAGATTGGTCTCGGATTTTCCTTGTACATATATTCTTTAATGATTATACCAAAAAGGAGCTTGAAGAAGACTCTACTGATATTCACTTTACATTTGAAAGTCAGTCGTAGGTTGTTCTTGTGATGGAGTGGATTTTTTTTTTAAATCCATAAATCTCCAATAACATATTAGAATACATATCTTGAGTTATAATGTGAGTTCCAAGTATTTTAGTAAGTTGGAATGTTGATTGAGATTTATATAATGATTAAGATCTCTCTTTTTATGCCTTCTTGAGGAATTTAATCGGATGGTCTGACAATTCAGTTTTGGCACCAAATTCATGTATAAGGTACCTTTTGTAGCGAGGAAGCTATGATTAAATTTTGGTGGCAATTGGATGTTCCTAGGAGAAGTTATGCAGGCTTGAAATTAGTCAAATAATGTGCATTTTGAGGATTATTAGAACAAAGTTTTAAGGGCAATTGATATGTCACACCCTTGACTTGTCAAGCGCGAAATCTGAGCCATCCGATGAGAGTGCCACGGTTTAGGACGGATCAGACGACCAAGGAGTCATCCCTAACCTTCGCTGGACGCGTGAGTCGTGGCTGCTGTGGCAAGATTCAACGTCGACCACGACCCCCCCCCCCCTCTGACCAATATCACGAGAAACCATCTGAGGCACTACCTCCAACTCATCTCCACGAACACTTTGACCCCTCACACGATGCCCAACAGTGCCCAGAACCACCTCCACGATCACCACCTGTGGCACCCTTCTCCTGCACGCCCAGGCTGGATTTGGGCATCTCGCCCTCAGTACTCCTTGTTACTAACTTAAACCCCCTAATAGCTTCTACGACACCTCGTTAGTCCTCCTGTGCCATAGATTTGGTCCGAAGCAAGCGCCGCTAACTCTGTCCTCAAGCTCGCCTCCTCCGATCACCTCGTCCTCAGCTTAGTGCTGCTCAGGACTCCTCCTCCTCCAGAAACTACAAACCGACCATCCCACGAGCTTTGAAGCCCTGCGAGGAACCTCACCGTCCCTTCCTCAGGCTGCAACACCACCACAGACCCTCCCCTCGCTGCTTTCCCCTCCGCGGCCGGCGACCTTCCCTGCTTGCCTCGGCGGCACAACGACCCATGGGGAGCCGAGCTCCGAGAAACTGCCGCCCTGACCCAGAGAGGCCCCGCGATGGTATCCTTGTGATCATCTGCACCTAAGGAGACGCCAGCCGCCGTCAGGAGCTCACCGGAGGAGTCCCCAGGTGGCAGCGTCTGCCTTGCGGAAGAACAGAGTTCGCTGAACCGCGAATGCCAGAACGAACGAGAGAGAACCCAACTCGGGTTGGTGGATCCTTGGATCCGTGGATCCAACTCGAGATCCGGACCGGGTCCTGCCCCATCCCAGACCGGCCGACTCAATGTGAGCTGGGAAACTTTGAGTAAAGGAGGCGCCCCACCCTGGCCACGTGGCGGGCTCTCACTGGCCAGAAAAAGGTAATTTCCCAATAAATGCTCAGATCTTTGAAAATGTCTAGTAATTAGTACGTTTATCAGAAAAATACAAACAAACTACCAAAATTCTCAGAAAATTGTGTAGAACACAATGGAAGTATAATATTAGGATTTTGACGAACTAATATCAGAGTAATCATGTAAGATGTAAAATGGTATTTTCATGCATAATAAATAATAAACAAAGACCTAAAATTGTGGAAAAAGTCCAGTAAGTCTATAATCATTTACAATTCACCTGATGTCAAGGATGATCAGGTTGTTGTACGAAATCATGTAATTTGCTTGATATGGCTAATTAGGGCTAATAACCCTATATTAAATGTAATAAATATATTAATGATTAATAAATGATGAAATTTTACAGAGTAATCTCATATCAGTATCTGGAACCTCAAAATTAATTATGAGATCATAATGATGAACATAATCCATGTTATATGAAGATGAATCTTAATACATGGTTTTAAACCCTAATCTCGGTTAATGGTGTAACCTAGGGTTAATTAATGTGCACAAAAATACTATGGAAGATAATGTTCGGATAATGAATCACAATCTGGAAAATGACGTCAGTATGATAAATCTAAGATAAGAAGACAAGCAATAATTTATATAACATAATAAGATAAGCAAACCCTAAAATGGATATAATTAGGGTTAAGATGAGATATAATAATATGAGAACCTGATGATAGTATGTGATCTTGTCTTAATCAGGTTTGAAAAAGATGTAGTTGACATCAGGAATATGTGTGATGTTAAGTTGATCTCTTGATCTAAGGTACGCCATTACCTCTTACTTGGATTATTATACAATATGCTTGTGTTATATGCATAGTAAAATACTTGGCATATGGTATTTGATGAAATGATTGTTCTTTTATGATATGTTGGTTGGTTTTCTATACTTACTGCTATGAACACATCAAACATAATATATCTGTTCCATTATATGAAATCACTAACTCTTTGGTAGTGTGCTTGGAAGTGACCTAACTCTTTGGTAGTGGTCACATTGTACATATGACCTAACTCTTTGGTAGTGGTCTGACCTAACTCTTTGGTAGTGGTCACCTTGTACAAATGATCTAACTCTTTGGTAGTGATCATAAAGGCCTTGGTATATAATGGAAAATAAGCTTAAAATATGGGTGTTCTCTTTTGTTAATGAATATCTTTGTGCAAGTATATGTTTTTCTTATATTCTTCTGTTACTGCCAAGTATTTGTTTTATCTTATTGCCAAGATATGATGAGAGGTAAATAAAAGACACGTAGGCGTACTCAGTACAATATTCCTGAAATATTGTGCTGACGTGTACCGCATGTAATCTTTTGTTTAGGTTGTGGTTATGCTCTTGAAGATCCAAGATAGAGAGAGTTGTGTAGCGAGCTGATGTACAGGTGGACCTGTTGTCTTAAGATCCTGTTGTTTAGATGTAGTACATGTATATGTTTAAGTTTGCTGTTCAATATGTAATATCAAATGTTGTAACAATTCATGTTGTAATTATATGTTGAATGGTGAACATGTGTTGTGGTTTGTTTATTGTTCATGTGCATGTGCTACTGATGTGTTTCCTTTTGACTTCCTCTGATTTTCTTCTTCTTAGCCTTATGTGGGATGTTTAAATTGGGATTCTCTCTGAGGTGAGGGTTTCAATTTGGACGTCACACATCAGATTAAGTTTTAGAAAATCCGGGGACGTCACAGGTGGTATCAGAGCATGAACAATAGCAAAGCCTAACATTTGCTCATTATGCAACTCAAAACTAAAGAACCTTGAACCTTAATAATCTTTTAGGGTTAGATTAGTCATCTTTTAGAGACTAGATCTGACCTAGCCTCTAGGTTAGCACCTAGATGTCTGAGAACTAGGCCTAGACTAGTGCTTGTTGTATAGCAGGTCCTTAGATGTCATTCTTTCCTTATAGTACAGCGGTATGGGACGTTGTACTATTTGGAAATGACATGCATCAAGGGAAGAGAAACCATAGACATATGGCGCTCGTTGTCTAGAGTAGCTACACTAGTCTACACCATGTTCTCACCCCTTTCCTTAGTTTTCATGACACTGTACTCTCTACTATGTGTGGGGCACTCGTTTCAGGATTTGGTTTTGGATTCCAACCGGATCGAACCGTGATAGTTTCTCTGACGCCTGTTTTATCGGAGAAAACTATATAATATTTTAATATGTATATGTATTACAAAAATGTGTCCCCGCACATGTACGAGTAGGAGGTGGCCATGCAACCTAAGTGGAAGTGAATGACATCAGTCTAGAAGAGAGAGTTGTTCTAGATTGGATGTCTAGAGCCTTGTTTGGAATATGTGATAGATAGAATAAGTTTGATGATATGATCTAAGTCATATATAGATGATATAAGATAGTTGTGATGATCTGTGTTTGTCTTTGAGGATGTAAGTTCAGTTTTGAGGATTTGAGATAACTTCTGATGATGCAAGTAACTAGGCTTTTATGAGATAAGATATGTTAAGACGAGACAAGGTTGTGAATCAGCAAGAGCCTCAGTCTCTTTTACGAAGGAGGACCTCTAGTGTTAGGACCAGTTTTGGGGTTAGCTCAAGAGAGAGCAAGACCCACAGGGAGAAGGTTAGAGAACCTAAACTCCAAGATATGAGAATTCTGTGATATGTGATATGATATGTCCTAAACTAGACTACTCCTGAGTGATTGAGTTGAGTTGCTTTCTGTATGATTCCTATAGTTTGTTGAACCCTAGATGTCCTTGGAAGGACCAAACCCTAGAGACAAAGAGAGGCCGGTTATATGAACATGTGAACATGAATATGAGTGCCTACCATCTGGGTGAGGGAGAGAGAGCCCAAGACCCTGGAGGAGGTAGCTATGTCAGTTTCTGTGAAGCCTCATGCTCGGGTTGGTGGTTTCCCACATAGGAATCTAGTGGTGTATATAAGAGAGTTTTGGGTAAGCATGTCTCATGGGTAGAGACCTATGAAGAGTATGCCATATCATGTTTTGGTTTGTGCTCATGTGGCTAGAGTTAATGAAGCTATTAGCTAGTGCCAATGAGGTAATCCGGAAACCCTAGACTAAGAGAGGGAAGATATAGTATGTGCATATGAGATACACATAAAGTTGAGTGAGCTCAGAGAGACTGAACATGTTACTACCCTCATGACATGGGTCAAGAGAACCTCAGTTGGACTACATAAAGTTTTGATATATGCTTAATAAGCCACTCACATAAGTTTGTTTAGCACAACCATAATATAATATATGTAAGGATGAGTTCAAATCTCAAGATGTGATAGGTAGACATTATATGATGGAAACATAGAGATGGTTTAATAGATATCAATGCATAAATGGTTAACCATATGCTTTAATAATGATGATAATGTGATAGTGTTGGTTAATCTTGTGATAAAATCTCTAGTAAATGTTGAAATTTTATTATGAAAAATGAAATAAGATCATATGAATGAAACATGTTACATGAGATGTTAATCCAAGTGCTTAATAAAGATGAAAAGTATAGTTTGAGAGTTAGCACAACATAAAGATGATGACACCTTGATATGATGTGGGAACCCTAATGCATGGCTAAAGATAAAGAAGTGACTTTAACATATGAGATATGGAATGACATAACCTAAGTTTCTAAACCTTGAGTTCAACCCTGAATGGAGTGTTTGTATACCAAGATGGTTGTAAAACCCCCTAATAAGTTCTTTGGATACATGGTTCACGTAACTTTTGCGGATATGTTACCCATAGAATACTATCTACATGTGGATGACGACAAGATAAGGTTTTCCCTGGAAATATGAGTATGGTTTACTTTCGAGGACGAAAGTTCTTTTAAGATGTATATGATGTGACAAAGTGGGTTTTCTAGCTTAAGTTCGAGGATGAAATTTCTTTTAAGATGTATATGATGTGATGGAGTGGATTTTTTTTTGAAATCCATAAATCTCCAATAACATATTAGAATACATATCTTGAGTTATAATGTGAGTTCCAAGTATTTTAGTAAGTTGGAATGTTGATTGAGATTTATATAATGATTAAGATCTCTCTTTTTATGCCTTCTTGAGGAATTTAATCGGATGGTCTAACAATTCCGTTTTGGCACCAAATTCATGTATAAGGTACCTTTTGTAGCGAGGAAGATATGATTAAAATTTGGTGGCAATTGGATGTTCCTAGGAGAAGTTATGCAGGTTTGAAATTAGTCAAATAATGTGCATTTTGAGGATTATTAGAACAAGTTTTAAGGGCAATTGATATGTCACACCCTTGACTTGTCAAGCGCCAAATCTGAGCCATCCGATGAGAGTGCCACGGTTTAGGACGGATCAGACGACCAAGGAGTCATCCCTAACCTTCGCTGGACGCGTGAGTCGTGGCTGCTGTGGCGAGATTCAACGTCGACCACGACCCCCCCCCTCTCTGACCAATATCACGAGAAACCATTTGAGACACTACCTCCAACTCATCTCCACGAACACTTTGACCCCTCACACGATGCCCAACAGTGCCCGGAACCACCTCCACGATCACCACCTGCGACACCCTTCTCCTGCACGCCCAGGCTGGATTTGGGCATCTCGCCCTCAGTACTCCTTGTTACTAACTTAAACCCCCTAATAGCTTCTACGACACCTCGTTAGTCCTCCTGTGCCATAGATTTGGTCCGAAGCAAGCGCCGCTAACTCTGTCCTCAAGCTCGCCTCCTCCGATCACCTCGTCCTCAGCTTAGTGCTGCTCAGGACTCCTCCTCCTCCAGAAACTACAAACCGACCGTCCCACGAGCTTTGAAGCCCTGCGAGGAACCTCACCGTCCCTTCCTCAGGCTGCAACATCACCACATACCCTCCCCTCGCTGCTTTCCCCTCTGCGGCCGGTGACCTTCCCTGCTCGCCTCGGCGGCACAACGACCCATGGGGAGCCGAGCTCCGAGAAACTGCCGCCCTGACCCAGAGAGGCCCCGCGATGGTATCCTTGTGATCATCTGCACCTGAGGAGACGCCAGCCGCCGTCACGAGCTCACTAGAGGATTCCCCAGGCGGCAGCGTCTGCCTTGCGGAAGAACAGAGTTCGCTGAACCGCGAATGCCAGAACGAACGAGAGAGAACCCAACTCGGGTTGGTGGATCCTTGGATCCGTGGATCCAACTCGAGATCCGGACCGGGTCCTGCCCCATCCCAGACCGGCCGGCTCAACGTGAGCTGGGCAACTTTGAGTAAAGGAGGCGCCCCACCCTGGCCACGTGGCGGGCTCTCACTGGCCAGAAAAAGGTAATTTCCCAATAAATGCTCAGATCTTTGAAAATGTCTAGTAATTAGTACGTTTATCATAAAAATACAAACAAACTACCAAAATTCTCAGAAAATTGTGTAGAACACAATGGAAGTATAATATCAAGCTTTTGATGAACTAATATCAGAGTAATCATGTAAGATGTAAAATGGTCTTTTCATGCATAATAAATAATAAACAAAGACCTAAAATTGTGGAAAAAGTCCAGTAAGTCTATAATCATGTTTACAATTCACCTGATGTCAAGGATGATCAGGTTGTTGTACGAAATCATGTAATTTGCTTGATATGGCTAATTAGGGATAATAACCCTATATTAAATGTAATAAATATATTAATGATTAATAAATGATGAAATTTTACAGAGTAATCTCATATCAGTATCTGGAACCTCAGAATTAATTATGAGATCATAATGATGAACATAATCCATGTTATATGAAGATGAATCTTAATACATGGTTTTAAACCCTAATCTCGGTTAATGGTGTAACCTAGGGTTAATTAATGTGCACAAAAATACTATGGAAGATAATGTTCGGATAATGAATCACAATCTGGAAAATGACGTCAGTATGATAATTCTAAGATAAGAAGACAAGCAATAATGTATATAACATAATAAGATAAGCAAACCCTAAAATGGATATAATTAGGGTTAAGATGAGATATAATAATATGAGAACCTGATGATAGTATGTGATCTTGTCTTAATCAGGTTTGACAAAGATGTAGTTGACATCAGGAATATGTGTGATGTTAAGTTGATCTCTTGATCTAAGGTACGCCATTACCTCTTACTTGGCTTATTATACAATATGCTTGTGTTATATGCATAGTAAAATACTTGGCATATGGTATTTGATGAAATGATTGTTCTTGTATGATATGTTGGTTGGTTTTCTATACTTACTGCTATGAACACATCAAACATAATATATCTGTTCCATTATATGAAAGCACTAACTCTTTGGTAGTGTGCTTGGAAGTGACCTAACTCTTTGGTAGTGGTCACATTGTACATATGACCTAACTCTTTGGTAGTGGTCTGACCTAACTCTTTGGTAGTGGTCACCTTGTACAAATGATCTAACTCTTTGGTAGTGATCATAAAGGCCTTGGTATATAATGGAAAATAAGCTTAAAATATGGGTGTTCTCTTTTGTTAATGAATATCTTTGTGCAAGTATATGTTTTTCTTATATTCTTCTGTTACTGCCAAGTATTAGTTTTATCTTATTGCCAAGATATGATGAGAGGTAAATAAAAGACACGTAGGCGTACTCAGTACAATATTCCTGAAATATTGTGCTGACGTGTACCGCATGTAATCTTTTGTTTAGGTTGTGGTTATGCTCTTGAAGATCCAAGATAGAGAGAGTTGTGTAGCGAGCTGATGTACAGGTGGACCTGTTGTCTTAAGATCCTGTTGTTTAGATGTAGTACATGTATATGTTTAAGTTTGCTGTTCAATATGTAATATCAAATGTTGTAACAATTCATGTTGTAATTATATGTTGAATGGTGAACATGTGTTGTGGTTTGTTTATTGTTCATGTGCATGTGCTACTGATGTGTTTCCTTTTGACTTCCTCTGATTTTCTTCTTCTTAGCCTTATGTGGGATGTTTAAATTGGGATTCTCGCTGAGGTGAGGGTTTCAATTTGGACGTCACACATCAGATTAAGTTTTAGAAAATCCGGGGACGTCACAGTTCTTGTCAGGAGGTATCTATTGTTGTTGTAGAGGACATCTTTTCCTAGCTTATCATCATCTAGAATGTCAATTAGTACATGGACGTCATGGAGGGGCATCCCTACCACCAATGTGATGTCCTTATCTTTCATCTTACATGGTAGTGGTGGCGGTGTGACTAGATCCACCCTTGCTGTAGGAGGTGGTTCTGGAAATACTAGATGTGTCAGTTTGCTGGGGGCATTGATGAACATCCCGTTCATTTTTCCCTCATCTTGTTCTGTGAGTTCCTCCTCCATCTCTATTGAAAAGAAAAGTTGACGAGCCTCGTCAATGATGGGTTCATCTAGTAGTATTGCATTGATGATGTCCTCATTATGTTTAGGTGATGGGACTTCATAGTAGGTTAAAGGGTCTAAGTTGTTCATCATGTCTTTTGTTGTCTCCGATGCTTCCTCGCCTCCCTCTGATGACTTTAGGATGACCTCATTCTTGCCTGATGCTTCAATGTCCATGGATAGGAGGGGTTATTCTAGAACTTCATAGGTGCCTTGTTCTTCTACGTCTATGGGTCCCCATTCCTAGTTGTTGTTGGTTGAGTGCCCTGACAAGGTTGTGGAGTTGGTGAGTTCATCCTCCCTAGTGGGCACTTCTCGATTCTTTATTGACTCATACCTGTTCTCTTAGATGATACTTCTATAGTGGCTTCTCCCTCTACAAGTGGTGCAACCTTCTTAGATTATACTTTTGCAAGCACCACGTCCACCTTCAACTGCACGTCATCTTCTATTATAGTTGAAGGTGGAGTTTATTTGTTAGTGAGTCATTGTCACTTTGGCAGCAATTTGTCACTAGACGGTGATGTCAGAGACACCTCCTTTCACTATGTTGTGTCGGTACATAGCCTCTCATTTTCTTCATGTAATTTGTCATGCTCTTGCCAAAGAAGAGTGACTTCCCTCATCATTCCCGTATGGGCCTCCATTACCTACATCTGATTTACGACCAACAACTCTATCTGTTATAGTTGGCTTAGTAAGGGTTGGACATCAATGGATATCTTATCCACCTATGAGGTTAGTGTATAACAATTTGTAGTTAAAGATGAAATGTTTAGAGCTAAAGTTAGAACAATCTCACATATATCGTCTATCTCCTACTCGATCTCAATAAATCTTGTCATGATAGGGGCTCGTCGTGGCTGCTCTATGTTCCTTCTCGATCTTGCCTCCTGCTCTTCCACCTTTGCTTGGACTGAGACTTCTTATTATTTGCTGATGTGCATGTTCTGCTTGGCTTTGTGTAATGAAAGGGGTACTTCTCTATTGGAGACCTCCCGTCTTGAAGATTTTGGTCTGACTGGTCGGAATGGTGAGGTTCTCTCTTATTTTGTCTTTTACCTCTTCATCAATGTCTTCTTCGACTGGAATATCTCCTTTGAACTTGCTGCTAGCTTCTTTGGATACAATGGGCAAGATTCCACACTGTAATTGACTGAGGGATCTACAAGTTACTCCTCACATTGTTCTAGTTCTTGTGGTACCTCTTGTGTGAAGTTTTTTCTTCCATCAATGAAGGCATCCATGAAATCAGCTCCTATCCTGGCATCCTCATATATCTCTAGCATACTCAACTTGGGTGCATTTGTTGGATCAACTTCCTCGTATCATTGTGATACCTTCGGTATAATGGTGGCAGGTATGATCATCAAAGATTATAGTTGTTCAATATCTAGATATGATGCATGATTTGTGGGGGACCGCTTTAACTTCAATGCTATTTTCTTTGGAAACTGTATGATAAAGTTTTTGTTTGTAAATTTGGTAGTTGTGTTTTCTATATGCATCAATTGTAGCCTAGAGATGCTTGTTCACTTGTGGATTGGAGAGGTACTGCTCCTTTCTTCATCTTCATGATCTGATCATCCCCAAATAGTAGTTTATCATTACACATCTGAGAAGGGGAACGAAGTCATTGCCCGACAGAATATGTAAATGTACTTATTTGCCTCTCTTCTTAAAATGTTGGCAATTGTCAAATACTTGGCATCTATCAAACTATCTCCAGTGGTTTTCTTGAAAAATTGTAGTTCACTAGGGTAGCCTAGATGATGGGTGATGTAGGCAATTAATCTATCCATGAAGATATCTCATGAACCATCTAGGCTTACTGTCACCGCCAATCTATCTATCAAGATTTTCAATGTTGATTGGAGTCTTTTATAATATGCTCCACATGATGTGGAGGTCCATTTCGGTGACATTTCTAGTGTTGGTTATGAAAAAGAGGGTGTTGGCAAAAATTTTGTGCACTACACACATCATTCTAAAGTGAATTTTTGTAGCTTTTGCCTACCCCAAACTAAATTTGTATTCCTTCGATAATTTCTCCCATGTTTTTTGGATATTGAAACTCCAAACTTCCCGATCTCCTACAACCTTATCTGCATTTGTAGCTTGTTTATCAGAGTCCATAAAAATTGAGTTCAACCATGTCTCAATGATAATGCATTCTTATTTAGTGACTCACATTGCTAATTAAAGGGTCTCCCACACTCTATGGCATCAATAACTATCTGCTTCTTTAGTGATGCCATGAACTCTATAGTGAGTTTATTGTACAAGAATTGGTAGTTGAAGTAGACTTTATAGAGTCCTACATTTATGAGATGCTCCTTCACCCTTTCATATATCCCTAGTCTTTTGAGTGTGTCCTCTTCTCTGACCCGTATGGCCTTGAGGTTCTTGTTACTATACATATCCTCCCAGGTATGCAGATGTTCGTCAACTCTAGGTAAAAATAAGTTATTGGTCTTCTCTTTGTGGACAACTTCTTCCGCATGTGGAATGACCTAGTGGAAGGTTCAGTTGTAGATGTAGTCTCTGGTTTTATAGGCTCTAATATCTTGGTCAATTTGCTTGATCTATCCATAGAAGGAGAACTAGGTGATTTCCTCTTCTTCGAGTTGTATATTTCCGCTTCTTTAAAGGGTGCATACTCAGATGCCTTAGTTCCTATCAATGCACTTGTGCCTAAAGATTCATCACTCCCACATACATACTCATTGTTGGAGGAGTCCTCATTGATGGATGACTCTTCTGAGGTTGTTCCTTCTCTAGTACTATTCTCTGCCTTGTGTACTAGTGGGGCTTGATTCCCCATGCAAGTTGATATATTCTACTTCTTCTTCCTGATTGATTGGTACTCTGATTATAGTGGTCCTACTGTTACTTGGTTTCTTGGCTAGGTTACCTACCATTTTATACCTTTTTGTTTCTATGTAGGTATTGAAATACCTCTTGAAAAATTAGTCCAACAACTAATTATGGAATATAAGAATTGTTCACGTATGAAATTTGATGGTTTCAACACTTTATGGTTCAAATACAAATAACCATGGGTTTTCATAAGATTAAAAAGAATCAATGGTGCATAGGTGAGGGACATGAAAGCAAACAATTGATGGTTGTGTTAAATAAAAGGAAGAACCGATGATTTTTCAAAAATGGCAAAAGAACTAATGGTTTTGAGGATGTCAAGCTGTATGTGAAGTGTAGGTAATGATCTGATGGTTTTCATAGAAGGAAAGTAAAATGATGGGTTCTAGTAGGAAGAGGAACATGCTTAGGGTCAGTGAAGAAAATTTGAGCAAAGTATTAAGACCCAACTGGTCTAAATAAACATGAGAACTACATACAAAAGAACCAATGATATCCCTTAGATGGGAATCCAAAGAACGGATGGTTCTGATTGGTGAAAGGGAGTGGGACCTCGGTTGGAAGAATCGATGGTTTGACCAAGAGGCAAAAAAGGCGGGCATAATTGATTCCTTGGTGAGAATTGAGAAGACAGGCAAAGGAGTAAAAAGGGTGGTGGCTCATTGGAGTTAGCATAATGGAGGCAAAGTGAATAGTGATCAATTAATAAATAGGAAGTATGATAGGAAGAGAGGGGTTTCCAATCACTAGTCTTCAACCATTATCCTATGCCTGTATCACTGTCGTGATTTTTCCAGACAATCCTTTGGATTCCTTACTTGTCAAGGTTGGACCTTTACTCTGCCGTGATGATCTTATTTCATTGGAGTTCTTGAGATTCACATGAGTTTTGGTTTGCTTATTCTTCCGATGGTGTGAGGTAGGAGATAACACTCCATTTTTTTGGAAGATTAGTTTAATTGTCGAGGTTATAGTTAGGTTAAGAAAACTATGTGCTGCTTTTACTTCTTATACAACTGATAAAAAGTGAGAGGTCCAACCCCTCTTTCCTTTTATAGAAACTGGGTCTTTAGTGGTGGTGGGTCCCAGTCTGACCATCAGATCTAGCAATACGCCTCTCGATGGCTCACCCTGATGTAAGAATCTGATGGCTTTACTGACCAAGTCTGAACCATTAGTTTTTATGGTCTGATGGATTGGTAGTGAAGGTGTCTTGGATTATTTTCCTATGTCAAAGATCCAATGGCTCAATAGTGTCCATCATCCAATGCCCTTACTAGTATCTACCTTAATCTTTTGATGGTAGTACTAGCCTATGGAAGAATTCTGATGGTTTTTCTTTAAAGACCAAAACCAAATGGTTCACATTCCTAATCATTGATTGTTTAATTGATATTTTAACCATGACAATCATTCAAAGGTGAATTTATCTTTAGATCCAATGGTGAGGCAAACTTGCATCAATTGCTGGGTAGTCATACAATCTTTTTGTTGTTCCAAGAGACCAACAATTCGATGGGCTGATCGGATTGAACGTCAATGCCACTAGATCCTATGGTACCTGTAGTGGAAGTAAAGATTAAATTTATAACTTTATTCTATGTACACTACATAGGAAACATACAAAATTTCTAACGCTAAGGTAAAACCTAATTTAGCAAAATTTAGTTACTACAAAAATATAACAAACTAAAATTCAAGAAAACATGTAAAAGAAATCCTTGGGTTGTCTCCTAAGAACCAATAATTTATAGTGTTTAGCTTGACTATCTTTGGTTGGCTTTATTCAATTTTCCTCAACTGGTACAGGTGGTGGTTCCTCCAACTGAATTTTATACTCTCATTGTGAATGCCTCTTCATAATATCTTTTGTCCCTATGTCCATTCACTAGGAAAGTCCCATTCTTGCCATTGCAAATCTCCATCACCCCTAATGGGTATATCTCTGATACAATAAAGGGACATGACCATCTTGACTTTAATTTTTTAGGGAAGAGACAAATTCTTGAACTGAACAGGAGAACTTTGTCTCCCTCAGACATCCTTTCTCTTTAAGTAGGCATCATTCCACATCTTGGTTTTTTATTTATAAACTCTTGCATTTTCATAAGCATGGAGCCTTAGATCCTCTAATTCTTACAACTATAAAAATCTTTTCTTTTCTGCCAATTGTGGGTCCATATTTAGAAATTTGATTGCCAAAAATCCTTGTGCTCTAATTCAACTGGAAAATGGAAGGCCTTGCCATTTATCAAACTATAGGGAGTTGTCCCTATAGGGGTCTGGTAAGCAGTTCGATACACCCACAAGACATCATCTAACTTCATGGACCAGTCCCTTTTTATCCTTCCCACTATATTATCCAAGATTTACTTAATTTGCCTATTGGAGACCTCCACCTGACTGAATGTTTATGGGTGATAGGGAGTGGAAACCTTGTGTGTTACTCCATACTTCTTCAGTAGTGCTACAAATTGTCTTTCAGCAAAATGGGATCCCCCGTCACTAATGTAGTGTGTGGGGAATCCAAATTTGGGGAAGATATTTTTTTCCATACATTCTCATCATGGACTTTGTATCACGAGATGAGGTAGCTATTGTTGCTTCTACCCATTTTGACACGTAGTCTACAATGACTAAAATGTATTGATTTTCCTTCAGAGGAGGGGAAAGATCCCATATAATCAATTCCCCATACATCAAAAGTCTCCAACTTTATCCAATCTGACATGGGAATTTCATTTCTTTTAGAAATATTTCTAGTGTGTTGACACTCCTTGCAGGTCTTAACAAATGCGTGCACATCCTTGAATTGAGATGGCCAAAACCAAATTGTAGAACTATAGTTGTGGTCCTATCTTCACCTAAGTGACCACCGTAAGGCAAAGACTAATATTCAGGGAGGATATGAGGTACTTCTTCTGGGACACATTGGCGATTTATATTATTGATGCATATCTTGAACAGTAGAGGATCATCCTGTAATAATTTTTCAAATCATAAAATAGTTTCTTTTTCTGATTGAAGGTGACATCTAGAGGTAGCTGCTGACATGCTAAATAATTATAAATGCCTGCAAACCCGGACAAAGAGGGTTCAACAGATCTTGCCATCATCAAAGCTTCATCAACATAATTGTCATTGATAGGTAGTGGGTTTTCTTTAGTAACCATGATTCATGACAAATGGTCGGCGACAACATTCTTTGTGCCCTTTTTTTGATAATTTCATGATCAAACTCTTGAAGTAATAGAGCCCACCATAGGAGTCTATGCTTGGTGCCTTTCTTCTACATTAGTATTTGATAGCACAATGGTCTGTGTCTACCTTTACTTTTGATCATATCAGGTAAGACCTGAATTTGTCAAAGGAAAACACTATTGTAAGCATTTCTTGTTTGGTAATGGTGTAATTAACCTAAGCTTCATCTAACATTTTGCTTGCATAATTATTCATAGGGTTTTTTCTTGTCTTTCTTCTATCCAAGAACAAATCCTATGGCATAATCGCTTGCATCATAGATTATTTCAAAAGAGATCTTTGTGTCTGTATCCTGGAGAATTAGTTTGATTGTCAAAGCATTTTTGAAGTTTCAAAAGCCTTAAGGCATTCTTCTATGAAATCGATTACGACATCCTTAATTAGCAGATTCAACATTGTCTTTGAGATTTTGGAAAAATCCTTAATAAATCTTCTCTAATAGTCCACGTGGCCTAGAAAACTTCTCACCCATGTCATAGATATAGGAGGTGGAAGCTTAGAGATGGATTCTACCTTGCTTAAATCGACTTTAATACCTTTCTTAGATATATTATGTCCGAGCACTATACCTTCCTAGACCATAAAATGACATTTATCCCAATTTAGAACTAAATGTTTCTCTTCACACCTTTTTAGAACTTGAGATAGATTCTTCAAATAGGTATCAAACTCTTCTTCAAAGGGTGAGAAATTGTCCATAAATACTTCCATGATTTCTTCCAAAAAGTCTACGAACATTATATTGCAATCATACACCTTTGAGAGGTAGTTGGTGCATTGCAAAGGCAGAATGGCATTCTTCAAAAAGCACATGTTCCATAGATGTAGGTAAATGTGGTTTTCTCTTGATCATCTGGGTGGATGGGGACCTGATAAAATCCTGAGTACCCATCCAGAAAATAGAAATGTAAATGATTTTTCTAATCTTTCCGGAACTTGACCTATGAATGGTGATCTTTCTTGGTGGAAGCATTTAGCTTTCTATAGTCGACGCACATGGCCCAACATGTTACTGTTTGCGTTGCCACTTGAGAACCCTTTCCCCTAGGCTTACCCAATTGATGTTTCTTATTGGGTATATTATGTCCACATCTAAGAGTTTAATGACCTCTTTCTTGACTACCTATCTTAGATTCTAATTCAACTTTCTTTGTGATTGATCTAGAGGTTTGAAATTCTCTGCCAAATTTATCCTATGCATACAAATGACTAGGCTTAGACCTTTTGTGTCTTCAACAGATTATCCTATGGAATTTCTTCTGAGCTTGAGTTCACTGAACTTTCTTTTTTTGGTCATATGTCAAGCCAGAATGTATAATCACTGTATTCCTCTTTGCTTTGGGCTTGGGTGCTTCCTTTTCCTCTGGGGTCTACTCTAGAGAGACATACTTTACAATCTCATGGATTTCATCTTCTTCACCACTACAATCCTCCTCTGGTTGATTCAAATAAAGAAGAATATTGAAAACTCCAGGATCTTCAACATTTGGGTCAGGGTTGTTCAAGGCCCTCATAAGAGGATCAACCATAGTGTTTTCCTATTGAACCTCTTCACAATAGTTGTCCATGAAATAGAATTCTTTAAAGAGAGATGGTCCTCCAATGCAGTCTTAAACATGAAAATCAATGTGATCATTCCCTAACTTGATGGTAATGTCCTAGCTTCAACATCCATCGAAGCTCTCCCAGTGGAGAGGAATGGTCTTTTAAATATCACGAGACATGTTGGGTTTTCTACTGTATTGATGATGACTACATCACATGGAATCAAAATTCATCCTACTCGGATTGGGACATCTTCTACAATCCGTACTGGTTTCATGAAAGAGCGGCCAGCTAATTGAATTCTCATTCCTCTTTTGACCATATTAGTAAGTCCTAGACTCTAATCTAGAGTAAAAGGCATAAGAATAATGCTTGCTCTAAGGTATGCTAGTCCTTGTCTCACTTCATTGTATCCCACATTGAATGGGATAGTGAATGCTCCTGGATCATTTTGCTTTGTAGGCATCTTCACTTGTACAAAAGCACATGACAATTTTTCTAGTCTCATTGTTTTAAGATGGTTTCCTCTCCTCCTTTTCATAATTATATATTTGAAGAACTTCACATACGTTGACATTTCCTCAATGACATCTAGGAATGAAATATGTATATGTAGTTTCTTCATGGCTTCCATAAATTTTTTGTGTCTTATTTTCAAGTGAGACTTGATCATCTTGCATGGAAAGGGAACTCTTGGTGCATAAGTATACCTACCTACAAAGGCTTCCTCAACTATATTATATTTGTTCTCTTTCTCTACCTTCTTTCCTTTACCCTTCTTCTTTGCCTTAACCTTCTTGGTAGAAACCTCCACCTCATGTTCTTTTCTGGTGTGGCTATTTTGAGTTGGGATTCAACAATGGAACTTCTTTTTTAATGGTGTTTCTTTTTGGTTCTTCTAGAACCTTTCCGTAATGGAGAGTTGGCCATTTTTTCACTTTCAATGTTTAAAGGTATCCTCCCTAGTGGATTCTTTATCAGCTCTGATAGTTGTGCAAGTTGCCGGTCAATTTGTTTTTGGTAGGTACGCATGTCACCCATTTGGGTTGTCACTCCCCTAACTGGATCTACATCGTATTCAACACACTAGTGTTTGTTATAGAACTCTAAGTTAGTTTCTCATTCACCGAATCTTGTGTTTTTGCAAATTTGAAAATTTCATACATCATGTCTAGTTGATTGGTATTTCTATTCTGACCTTGTTCTTGATTTGGCCTACTTGAATTTTTGTTTTGTTTTGTCTTTGGCCTTGACTTTGGTAGTTGTTCATATTTTTTTGGTAAGTTGTGTTGCGAGCAAACATAGATGGTCTTCCTCATCTTACAAAACCTGGCAATCTTTTAGGTGGGTTTTTTAGCTGATGAGCATTTTCAATTACATCCTTATTTCTATAAGAGAACCTGGGATGATCCATCATGTTGAAGTTAGCATAAGAGAAATATTCAATGCTTGATTCTTGACTATCCTCCTCGACTCAAGTATAGATACAATTGTCTATTATGTGTCCCCTTCCTATGGCTGACACATTTAATCACTTTTTCAGCTTTGCCCTTTCCCTTACTTCTGAAATCCTTCAGTTGTTTAATGTCTAAAGCAATCTTCTGAATCTAGGAAGTTATGGTCTCCAGAGCCTTAGATTTGAAATAAGTACATTCAAATGGCACCTTCTTTGACACTCCCCTATCATAATCTATATCATTCTACAATGCATTCATGTTATTGATGATCTTCATGGTCTTATTTGGGTTCTTACCAAGGATGTCGCTTGGCAGTGACATTTAGCGAGGTCCTTTTAGTATAAGTAAGCACATTGTAGAAGGTAGTGACTAGAAATTCCTTATCATATTTATGGTGAGGGTATTTTATTTGATACACTTGGAATCTTTCCCATGCCCCATACAAGTTCTTGCCTGGCTTTTGTACGAATCCAGAGATCTTGTGTCTATTTATGAGAGTGTTCTCAACTATGTATAACTTGGTGACAAAAGCATCAGCCAAGGGTGCCCATCCATTAATGGTCTTTTCAAGCAGAGAAAGGTACCATGACAAAGATTTATTTGTCAAGAAAAGTTAAATTCCCATAGTAAATTACCTCATGTGGCATCCTATTCATCTGGACAGTGTCACAAATATTCTTAAAGGGATCTATATGATGGTAGGGGTTGTCATCTCAAGAATTACCCCCAAAGGTTTTGTTCTGGATCATGGTGATGGTTGTTGGCATAAGTTTAAAGTTTGGAGCATTAAACCTAGGAATGATGAGGGGGCGTCTAGATTCATTTGCCCTAGTGGTGGCCAATTCAAGAAGGGAAGGGCCCCTGTCATCATCGTCGTTGTCACTAGTGTGATTTCTCATGTCTCTTCTATGTCTATCATGTCATCCTTCATAACGACACTCTTCTACGTGCTCTTCCTCATGCTCCTCCTCATCATAGTCTTCTTCACACTCTTCATCGCAATGCTCTCCATCATCACATTCTTCTTCACAATATTCTCCACGTTCTTCTTTACGTTCATCACCGCAATCTTCTTCACAATTGTTGTGAAGGCCTTCCACCCTAGTGTTGCAGTGGATTCCTTATAAGGAGCAATGGTGTTTGTAATTGGTAGTGGTAATGGTCTGTTTCACTTAGGGATACCGAAAATAGTTTGCACAGTCAAATTAGAAATTGGACGTAGGATACGAAGTATTTGAGGTAGTTAGAGTTAACAGACTCAAAAATGTATAGTCAAGTCTATTACTAGACTTGAGGCACAAGTGTATGCTAAGTAGACTTGAGTTCTTAACAGTACCAGTTACATAATCCCACACAAAGATGCCAAAAAGTTGACCAACTTAAATCATACACCCAAAAGGAACTGATCTACTGTAGTCAGACTCTTAAATTTATGACCCGACACTCAAGCCTCCACAACTATGATACAAGGTCCGATGTAGTAAGATATGATAAATCCACATGGATAAGGATGGTATGTGTTAAGAACACAAGGCCTTAGTTTAGCTACACCAACCAAAGAGGTAAGATAAAACGTTATGCTCCTTAGGGAACAATGGTACTTGAACAAACAAGCAAGGTAAAACAAATAAAACAAAGAAGAAGCAAAACAAAAGAACAAGTAAAATCAAAGAGTAAGATATCAAGTATGGATGGGGAAACTTGAATTGGGTTTCACCATCTAAGATATCTCAAAAACATGCAATACTCACACCCATTATGTACCCTTAGAAAGTTTACAAGAAATCATCATAAGTGTCTACTCCCTCCTCTCCTGAGCTTAGGGTAGATCTAGATTATAAGGTTATATCTATCTCGATATGGCAAACAAAAAACCACAATAAAACCATATGATAATTAGCTTAAGCATTCCAACATTCTCATGAATTGATGCAACATCATAACACTTATAGATATAGGTTAATTCTACTCTTTCAAGATACTAACAATCAGACAACACAAGATGACAACTAAGCATACATGTGAAGCATTACGACCAAGAGTGTGAAATTAAACATTTATAAGCTTATATATTTCATGAAACCCTATTATAGGGCTTCATCTAGTGTCATATTGCACTTCAATCACATATATGCCTATTAGATTACATGTTATTTCCCCTTATATGCATATTTTTTGTAAAATTCACTTATGGAGATTATTTGCATGTTTTTCAGTACTTGGACCAGGCTAGGATGGATGAGAGAGATGGAGGGGCACAAAGAAGGCCCCAAATCCCCCCAACCTACCCCTAGTGGACAAGAGTCAAACTTAAGCAAAGAACACCATGGATCATTAAGTTTGAAGCACAAAGGGCAAGCAAAGCCTCCAGTACAGCCGTGGTGACACAGAACGACCATGCTGCAATAAAGAAATCATAGGAAAAATCTTAGTTTTGAAGCAGCTGCAGAAAATCCTCTGCCACGACCATGATTCCACCCCTCCAACATGTCTATGATGTCACTAACCCAACACGTCCGTGCTACCTAGCACGACCGTGTCACATATCACCCAACCCGACCGTGCTATCTAGCCCCCACCATGATTGTGCCACCAACCACTCAAAACTCCCATTATTACTGTGATTTTTGCCATTTTTCACCTCAATCATTCCACTCCACCATGACCGTGCTCACTCCTACCTACTACAACTGTACTACATGCAATTCTTCTACTACATTTCCCACTTTACCCCCACTTGACCTAGTGCTTCCCCACCACCATATATACTTGGGTGGTGGTTGGGGAATGAGGTTAGCTACCTTCTACCCCCTCTTAGCTCCCCATTTTTCCCCTTAGCATTCCATCACCATTACACCTCATTCCACCTCCATTTCACCATTTCCACCACAAAAACCCTAGTTTCTTGGTGTTTTGGCCACTTTCCACCATCATTCCATGCCCTTGCACCTTAGAGGAAGGAGGAGGACGTATTTGTAGCAGTTGAAGAGGAGGATCAGCCCATCTACACTTAGCTCCGTGGCTAGTTCTCCCTCTATCTCCTTTCATTTTGTATATTCCATTTCCATGAGTATCTAGGCCCCTTTGGTGGGCTGTTTGGGGCCAAAAATTTACTTTGATACCATGTTGGGGGAAAGTGATATGTAAAGATTATGGTTTCATTTTCTAATGATTATGTTCTTTTTCTATCTCATTCTTCATGAATTTCTTGTTGGTTTGTGCTTGAAATCACCTAGGAATATAGGGAATTGGTTATATGTGTGAATTTTGGAATTTGCTCATAGGTCCAATTCATGGATCCCTAGCTAGCCACCCATCTTCCTACATGCTAATGACTTCCCCTAATCCTAGTTCAGATATCTAAGTAGCTAGTTTAGATGAATTTAGTGTGCTTAGCATGGAGTTTTCTCAAGGCTAGATGTGGGTGATGTGAGGCCTAAAACCTCACTTCCACTCCCATTACTACCCTCAACCCCTAATCACCCTAAAATCCTCTAACCTAGAAACCTAGGCTTGTTTAGACTCTAACTCGATTACACCTAAACCCTAACCCAATTGAGCCTCATAAGAGTAGTAGGAGGTGTTATGGATAAGTTCCCTATACACAACCTATATCCTATCCATGGCCAATCAGTAGTTTAGGGCAATTTATTAGCCTCTAGCTAGTTTTTTAATTTGAATAATCTAAATGAAAGTGTAATGTTCACATGTCATCTCCCTCAACCTAATTGATTGATGCATCCCCCAGGCAACCCATGTTCCCCTTTGTTGCATTAAAAGCTTAATTGCCTTCTTGCTTAGCTCGTGTTATGCTAGTTAGCTCTTTGTTTGCTTAGTTAGTTCATTGCCTTGTTCTTGCTTTGCTCTTGCTAATTTAGGTCTTTGATTTCTCTTTTGCCATGTTTGCTAGCTTTAGTATAGTGTATATCTTTTCTTGCTTGCCTTAGTATAGCTTTCTCTTTTCCTTGCTTACCTTGTCTTTTCTTTCTTAGTAGAATTAACTATCTAGGGTTAAATTAGGTATTGATCTTGTTTGCTCTCCTTTAATTGGTTGTTTGCTCAACCCTTAGTGTAATCAATCAAAGCACCTTTAAACCCTTCAACCTTAGACTCCAAATGTAGGAACCTAGCCCAAAAACTAACCTAGCTCTAGTTCCCCTTTTCTTCTTGTGGATCAAACCTATACCTGCCTCCTGCCTATACTATGACATGACCATGTGTGCTCGCGGGTGTAGTGTGATAGTTTATGCGAGTGTTTTCATGTAGGCTCCTTATAAATTTTGAAAGATACCCCATGTGTTCCGAGCTTGTGGGGCGCACCTAGTCAAACCTAATTGGTTAGTGTGCATCTCTGGAGGGATACACCAAGCTTACTGTCACCGTTTCTGGGGAGAAAGGCGTTCAACCTAGCTAGTTAGTTTGGCTTTGATCTTTTCTTACTGCCCTCATCATTGCTATTCTTTATTCTTTGTATTCTTTGTGTATATTAGTTTTCTAACTTGCCCTCTTTTGCTTGGTTGTGTCTTGTGCATGTGACAAGCCACTCGGGGAAGACAAGATGGAAGGCCAAAATGCACCTCACAAGACACTTCAAGAGTACTTCATGCCTAACAACTACAACTCACCAATTTCTAATAGATTGATCAAATGCCAATGGAGCAATTCACCATCCCTACATGTCTTCTTGGGCTCCTACCTGCCTTCTATCGCTCAGAGAGTGAGAACCCCTACAAACACTTGGACTCCTTTCATGAAGTATGCTCCATCTTTAGGATGCCAACAACTAGTGATGACATAATCAAGTTGACCTTGTTCTCATTCTCCCTCAAGGACAAAGCCAAAGATTGGTATGATTTGAGAAGGGACTTCATGAGTTGGGAAGGGACGAAGAATGCATTCTTAAGACAATTCTTCTCTATTGCAAGATTGACACAAATGTGGCATGCCATAGTGAGTTTTAGTCAAATGGGAAATGAGTAGTTTCACAATGCTTGGGAGAGATTTAAGAAAATGTTGAGAGAATGCCCGCACCATGAGATCCCTTTGTGGCAGCTAGTTCAATCCTTTTACTTTGGTCTATCTTCAACAAGTCAAGCTATAATAGATTCTTCTTGTGGAGGAGTGTTTATGGCCAGGCCATCCGAGGACATATGGCCATAGTTTGAGTAGTTGACAAAAAGTTCAAGAATCCTAGCTTCTAGCTTGATGAATGATAGTGACTGCCCCTTTGGTGTGACATCTCTAGTTCATAGTGATTCAAGCACACAAGTGATGAAGATTCTTGGTGAGATGGTGAGTTCATGAAGAACGAAGTGAGAAATGTTCCTTGCCATTCTGTGAATTATGTCAGTTCCTTTGATGAAGAAAACAAGGCACCTCACTCATATATTTACCCAGAATAGAAGAGTCCAAGATATAGCTCAAGGTTTGAGGAGGAAGTTCTCTCTAGGTTGAAAAGCTTTGATGATGTCCAAAAGAATGTTACAAGGATTGATGAAATAATAGAGCAACTATCTTCCATACTTGCTCTACAAGAGGAAAATTTGTTTTCAAAGCCCATAATGAGTTTTAATGAATCAAGTGGACCCATGAATTACCCTAAAGTTCTCTATAGCCCACCTCCCATGCAAGTGCAACCCATATACCACTTCTAAGGCAACCCAAAGCCTTATACACCTCCTCACCCTCCATCACCACAACTTTATCAACAATTCACCTTCCAACCTCAATTATCCCCTCCACCTCGATTTCAATACCAAGTGCCACCTCCACCTCCTCCACAACCACTACTAGCTCCCCCTCTACACCATGAGAAAGGAAGTGTTGTGATAGTTCTAAGTAGTGGGAAATCTCTTGAGCAGCCCATGAGTCAAAGAAAGGTTGATAAAGAAAAGCAATGGCAGCTAAGTGGTGATGATATGATTGAGATTGGTGAAGATGAGTCCATGACACCTCGTGTTGAGTTTGTGATACCATGTGCTTCACCGCACACTCTGTTTGTAGGTTCCACCATCCCTAGTACTCCACCTCATGGTACGTCCCAAGAAAATCATGTTGATGCAAGCCAGGAAAAAGCAAGTGAGCTTCCATTCCTTAAAGCATTAGTTGAGCCACCAAAAGTGAAAAGGAGGTAGAAGCACAATGTTGACATTCTTGTTCTATTTTTCCAAGTGAAGATCAACATTATACTATTGGATGCTATCAAGCAGATTCCATCTTATGCCAAGTTCCTCAAGAATCTATGTATTGTGAAGAGTAGGTCAACCAGGAGAATACTAAAGAGAGTCAAGTTGACCAAAAAAGTGAGCTTTAACCTCCATAATTAACTTCTCATAAAGAGGAAAGACCAATGATCCCCACTCATACCTATCTACATTGGGGGACATCGCATAGACAAATCCCTACTTGATTTGGGATCTAGTGTGAATTTGATGCCATATAGTGTCTATGTTGATCTCGACTTAGGCAAGTTGAAACCAGCACATTACACTCTCTAATTGGTAGATCGTTTCATTAAAGTGCCAAGAGGAAGAGTGAATGATGTTTTAATTATGATATATAAGGAGAGAGACATAGTGTTCTGATGGATTTCATTGTTCTTGACATGGATCCAGAGATAGGAAGATTCCCATCATCCTGGGAAGACCATTCTTATCTACAACTAATTTCAAGATACATGTTTGTAGTGGCATAATGACAATCTCTTTCATGGACATGAAGATAAACATCAACATGTACAAGACACCAACCTATCAAACCTGAGATGAGGATATTGGACATGGTCACTTCAAGAGTCCGACTGGTCATTTGAGAGAAGGAGATCTAGATGAGAGAATTGATGACAGATTTTTTGATCAAAGAGATGAGGAACATATGTTGAATGTAAGTGAGAGGTGCATTTATTTCATGAGTGGACACCCAAGAATTCCAAATGGATGAATGATGCAAGAATCTCCAAGAAGCCTAGTTGAAGGCATGAAAATCAATGCTTGTGGGATGCAACCCACATAGGTCTAGTAAATTTTTCACCAAACCTTCCATTTTTTTACTTTTGGTTATTTTTACACTTTTCCCAGAAAACACACACACACTATACTTGATGGTTTTGTTGTTTGTGAATATTTTTAGAACATGTACATAAGAGGAAAGATGGTGCACATATGATCCAACCAGAGAGAGTATAAAGAATGAAAAGGGAATTGAAAATTAGTAGAAAAGCTACATGAAGGCGACCAACATGACTGTTCCACACAACACAACCGTGGTGCTGGCAAGCCAGAACAACATTACAGAACAACTATGGTGACTTGTCATGCTCACTGGGCACCTAGAGATCTCTCTTCCCTCTTGGCGTTTGTCCTCTGCGACTCCATGCCATCTACCCTACCATTCTAAACTTCTATTTCATACTAAGGACATCCTGGTTTAAAAGTTTGGGGTGGAAGGGCAATAAGCCCTTTATTTACCCCACTTTCCTATGTGTTCCTTGTTCTAAACTTTTGCTCAAGATGATCAAGCAATATAACCATCTCTCATACTTGTGTATCCATACTTTATGTGCTTCCTTTACATACATGAATATTATATTGGTTACTTTCATGCATTTTTTGCATAATTTTCAAAAATTGTGCTCTTTTTCATTGCATTGCATATCATGTAGATTTTTGTAATTTTTGCATGTTTTATTTAGGATTTGTTTGTTTCCTTCTTTAATTTTCAAAAAAAAATTCTCTTTTGCCATGCACTGCATATCATGTAGATTTTTGGAATTTTTGCATGTTTTAGCTTGGATTTGCTTGTTTCCTGCTTTATGTTCCATAATGTAGGTCTACATGTGATTGAAGGAAATTTGGCACCATTTTGGCCAATTTTGCCCAAGTTTAGAACTTCTTGCTTAAAAAGTGTGCTTTAACCCAATCTCTATTTATTGGGTTGAAAATGATGACCTTTGACATATGCAAGTAAATTATCATGATTTATCGCTAAATGGTATCAATGCTTGTCTTTTTACATGTGCATCACCTGTCTTATGTTTGTGAATATTTTGGTTGAATTGTGATTTGTGCAAACTATGAATGTTAGAGCCTATGGAATCCCATGACAAAAGTGTGAATTTCATGTTGTTCATTCATATGGCATGATATTATTTGATAAAGTGTTAGAATAGTTCTCATGTAGGAGATCTTATGTTGAGAACCACACTAGTGACCCCTCTTTGACCCAACTTTTCACTCATCATCTTCTTACCCCTCCACCTCATGAAAAGATGCCAAAGTGCACATATTCAACCATGGACTCCTCCAAAAGTTTGGGGTGGCCATATCTATGTCTCACTGCTTCACTCTCACCACCATATGCCCTACCTACACCAAGGGCAAGGAAAAGAAAAAGAAAAGAACACGCAAAAAGAAAATAAAAGATGCTCATGTTTAAGAGAATCAAAATAAAGAAAAGATGAGTGTAATAATACTCCAATCTCTTACCATAATCCTTTCTTCTATTTTGATACCCATTGAGCTAGAAAACATCAAACCTAGCTCACTTCACCATTTTTACACAGACACTTGGGTCACTATGTGTGGTTTGAAGCATAAGATTGAATGCATGAAAGTGAAATAGCACTCCTAGTCATCTTTGGTTAACGCCATCTTGAAACAGTCTACCCAGAGCTACATGAAAGCCATATGGACAACTTGTGTCTTCTATGCCCTATATTTGAATTTTGTATGCTCAATGATATTTTCATGATTAGTTTGTGAAAGAGGAGAGGAGAGAGTTGGAATGCATGTATCTAGTCATCATTGATCCCATTTAATCAATAATCATCTATTGCATTGAATTTGTCATTTCTAGATAGTGGAAAAATTGTAGAGAGATTGAGTTGGAGCATACTTGAGAACAAGTATGGTTTAAGTTTGGGGTGGTGATGAAACCCTATTTTAGGGCTTCATCTTGTGTCATATTACACTTCAATCACATCTATGCATGTTATATTACATGTTATTTCCCCTGATATGCATATTTATGTAAAATGCACTTATGGAGATCAATTTGCATGTTTTTCAGGTACTTGGACCACGCTTGGATGGATGAGAGAGATGGAGGGTCCCATAGAAGACCCCAAAGCTCCCCCAACCTACCCCTACTGGCCAAGAGTCAAGATTAAGCAAATAACTCCATGGATCATTAAGTTTGAAGCACAAAGTGTAAGCAAAGTCCCCAACACGGTTGTGTTGACACAGAATGACCATGCAACAATGAAGAAATCATAGGAAAAATCTTAGTTTTGAAACAACTGTAGTTAATTTTCCACCACGGCCATGCTGCCACCCCTCCAACACGTCTGTGCTGCCACTAACCCAACACGGTCGTGCCACATATCACCCAACATGGCTGTGCTACCCAGCACGACCGTTCTATCTAGCTCCCACCACATCCGCGCCATCAGCCACTCAAAGCTCCCACTTTCACTGTGATTTTTCCATTTTTTTCACCTTGTTCATTCCACTCCACCACGAAGGTGCTCACTCCTACCTAGCACGGCCATGCTACATGCAATTCTTCCACTACATTTCACAATTTATGCCCCACTTGACCTAGTTCTTTATATATATATATGTATATATATATATATATATATATATATATATATATATATATAGTCAGGCTAGAATACACTCGAGTGTATCCGGAGCGGAATACACTCAAGTAGTTTTTCATGATGCAATATTTTTTTTGAAAATCTAATCCATTGATTTTCTTAAACATCTTGTGAACAACTCATACGCAAAATTTGAGCACATTTGGATATGTATAACTCATGTTATGAAGACCGCAAAAATTATGCATTTTAAATTAGTTTCGTGCATCAATTTTTTTGCCCTTGGATGAGTGACTTACACTCATCCAAATGGGCTCAAAATTTGTATGTAGCCTAGTTATAGTATGACGGTGAAGATCAATGGTTTACATTTTGCAAAAAAATAGTCTTGATATGCAAACACACTTGAGTGTATTCGTGCGATCCGTACACTCGAGTGTATTCTAGACTGACTCTCTCTCTCTCTCTCTCTCTCTCTCTCTATATATATATATATATATATATATATATATATATATATATATATAGGTGGCAGCTGGGGCATGAGGTTATCTACCTTCTACCCCCTCTTAGCTCCCCATGTTTTCCCCTTAACCATTCCATCACCATTCCACCTTATTCCACCTCCATTTCACCATTTTCACCACCAAAACCCTAGTTTCTTGGTGTTTTGGCCAATTTCTACCATCATTCCATGTCCTTGAACCTTAGAGGAAGTAGGAGGACGTCTTTGTATTTTCCATCTAAACTGATCTCCATGGCTACTTCTCCCTCTTTCTCATTTTTTTTGTATTTTCCATTTCCATGTGTAGTTAGGCCCCTTTGGTGGGCTGTTTGGGGCCAAAAATGTTACTTTGATACCATGTTGGGAGAAATGATATATAAACATTATGGTTCCATGTACTAAGAATTATGTTCTTTTTCTATCTCATTCTTCATGAATTGTTGTTGGTTTGTGCTTGAAATCACCTAGGAATATAGGGAAATTGGTTATATGTGTGAATTTTGGAATTTGCTTGTAGGTTCAATTCATGGATCCCTAGCTAGCCACCAATCTTCCTACATGCTAATCAATTTACCTAACCCTAGTTGAGAGATATAAGTAGATAGTTTAGTTGAATTTAGTGTGCTTAGCATGGAGCTTTCTCAAGGCTAGAATGTGGGTGATGTGAGGCATAAAACCTCACTTCCACTCCCATTACTACCCTCATCCCCTAATCATCCTAAGATCCTCTAACCTAGAAACCTAGGCTTGTTTAGACTCTACTTGGATTACACCTAAAACCTAACCCAATTGAGCCTTGTAATGGTAGTAGGAGGTGTTAGGGACTAGTTCCTCTATACACAACCCATCCTATCAATGGTCAATTAGTAGTTTATGGAAATTAATTAGCCTCTAAATAGTTGTTTGGTTTTGATAATCTAAATGAAAGCATAATGTTCACATGTTATAACCCTCAACCTAATTGATAAGTGCATCCCTCAAACATCCCACGTTCCCCTTTATTGCATTAAAACCTTAATAGTCTTCTTGCTTAGCTCATGTTATCTTAGTTATCTCTTTGTTTGCTTAGTTAGTTCATTGCCTTGTTCTTGCTTTTCTCTTGCTAATTTAGGTCTTTGATTGCTCTTTTTCCCTATTTGCTAGCTTTAATGTCTTGTAGATCTCTTCTTTCTTGCCTTAGTATAACTCGCTCTATTCCTTGCTCACCTTGTCTTTTATTTATCATAAGAATTAACTGTCTAGGGTTAACTTAGGTTTTGATCTTGTTTGCTTTCCTTTAATTGTTTGTTTTCTCAACCCTTAGTGTATTCAATCAAAACAAACTTTAAACCTTCAAAATCTTAAATTTAAAAAAGAGCATAGAAATAAAATTATAAGAACAAATGTGATAAATAGAATAATGAAAATTACATGATTGGGAGGGCCTGACAGCTACTCCCAACCCAAGTTATGGAGTTTAGCTACCCATTGCACATAAAACAAAGAGATTAAAGCTTGAGTAAGTCATGATAAAGAAAATAGAGGTAAGAAGTCGATACAAGGGCACTCTAACCACCCTTCAGTTTGGTCTAACACAGAGGTCGATGGCCAACAATCGATGGCTCTGCTCTTCCCCATGATCCATACTTGGTACAAGTAGATTTGTTGATCCATTGATGGAAGCCGATTGAACCCCAAGCAAAGAGATTGATGGTTAGCTAGTTCAATGAAACTAGATCAGTTGATAGATCTAGACTTGGGTTCTAAACTCGATGGCAAGTGTTATAACCCCAATTTTTGGGTTCAAGTGGTGAGAAATATAATTTCTCATATTAAAGATGTTTGAACAAATAATCATATATTGGGTTGAGAATATTGGATTTCGTTTAAAATAGCCTTGTTGTTTGATTTGTGGGCTTTATTGGCTATTGGGCCCAATAACATGGCAATAATAAAGAAAATTCAATTAGTGAATGAATAATTGAATAATTGATAAAAGAAATATGTGGAAACCTCTAGAAGGAAAATCCAAAGAGGATTTCGTGCCTCTTGGGTTCCTTGGGTACCAAGGAGTCCAAGGTTGTAAAAAGAAACCAATAAGAAAAGAAAAGATTAAATAAGTAATGCTTTATGAAGAAAGAAATTGAAAACATTGATGAAATGTGGAAATTATGTGAAAAGATGTATAATGGAATTATTTTTGATGGAATTTCGTATTCCAAGGACTCCTAATGATAAAAGGAATATCAATGAGGAAAATAAAAGTGAAATAAAGAAGAAATCCTCAAAAAGAACTATTTTAATGAGAAATAAACAAGATAATGAGAAATGATGAAGAATAATGCATTTAGATGCATCTAGAAGGATAATATATATCCAATAAATAGGATTTCGAGATAATAGATTCCTTGGGGTTAAAGGAACTCAGAATCAAGAAATAATGATAAAAGAAATAAAGAAGAGATAGGAAATATGATTAATATGATGATAACTTGCATATTAAGAAAAGGAATTGAATCCTTATGTTAATGACACCAAATTTTGCAGGATGAAATATAAGAATGTAATCGAGATTCCCTCAAAATTTGGGAAAGAAAAGAGTAACCAATTGAGAGATATGATTTTTCCAAAATCCCATTGGAATAGGAATAAAATTCAATTTTATTTGGGAATTAGTTTCCCTTTGTTCTTGCGCGTGTGATGAGGGCCCTTGGATCTTAATCCAAGGGGCACATCTCATCGTCCAAGTCCCAAAGGGACAGGGACTGTAGCCGCATGAGAGGGATTTTTGTTCCCTTGATTGCGTGGTCTCTGATGCATGTGCATCTTTGGAAAGACTCTCTCTGAGTCCGGGAGAGCAAGGGGATGTGTTCTAACCCTAGTTTGTTGGGGTTTTATCCTACCTTCGTGAAACGCCCAATTGGGCTAGATAGCAGTTGTCGGCGGGGTTGAGAAAACCCTAGGGTAGCCCCCTAGTCCTATATAAGGACCCTAGTACAGGTTCCCACGACCTAGCGGTCTCGAGCGGCCACTCCATGAGGGCTCGCGTCATCCTTTTCACTATTTCAAACCAGCTCCGGCGAGGACCTATAGAGGCACCACCGTGAGGTTAAGTTGGGATCAGAAAGGAGGACGACGAGTGAGAACCCTAGGATCGGGATCCACGATGAACCCACAAGGGAATCCAACAATCACAACCACAACACGTTTAGTTGGATTGTTGAGTGGAGCAGGTTGGCGACGAGCGTCGGATCAAAGTCCATCATGGACTCAGCAGCATCCGACGAACAATAGCTAAAGACCTCACGCGCTACCAAGTTAGTGGAGACCAGTGACGTGGAGCGTTAGATCGAGATACGGACCATGGGCGCACCGATCAAACGATCACAGAAATTTGGTAAAATCCCTCTCTAATCGAATAATCCAAAGAATTTGCTTTTCCTTGCAAAATTGATAGAAATTGCTAGGAATGTCTAATGGAAAAACTTTATATATGAAAGTTGTGTAGAAAAATACGAGGAACATGATAAAAATACTTTGAGAATCTAGTTCTATCTAGTTTCGCAAAAGTTCTTTAATTGGCTAGAAAAGTGTATTGAAAAGTAATTAGAAACCCTATATGCATATAAACGATGATTCTTGAAAACTTAATAGGTTAAATTGAGGATTAACAACCTGTTAAATAATCATATGAAGTTTCCATCTGTTTTGAATACAAATATGGTTAATTTAGAGTTTATGTGCTTATTTATGCATGTTTTTGAAAAGGGCATAAAGTTATCATCTTTAATGATTCAATTAAGGAAAAACCCTTAGATTTGATGATAGATGGATAATTCAAGCTGATATTAACATGTTGTTAATAAAAGTGAAAATATGATGAAAAAAGATGATCTTTTTTATAGTTGGTTTAATTTAGGGTTCTATGTACATGAATATGCCTTAATGGGATTAGAAAACCCTAATTTATGTTGATATGAATTCTAATGGTTTTAATTGTACAAATCAAAGAATAAAATAGAAATATGATGATTTGAAGATAAATTGAGTATCAAAGATCTTTAATGTGAATTATTTGGATAATTAGTGTTTCCTAGTGTATAAAGGTGGAAATAGTAATAAATAAGGTTCATATATGTGAGTTGAACTATAATGAAATATGAATTGTCAATTTGAAAGAAACCGAAGATGATAATTAGCCTTAATGTTTTGGATATGACCTAAAAGGATAAAGATAATACTTTTAGTGTAAAAGAAACATATTAGACTTATTTGACATTCAATTGTGCCTATGATGCAGAAATTAGGGTTTGTGAACTAAAAGAGCATTAAAAGTGATAAATGCATAATGAAGGCTAAAAACCTAATAAAACCCTAAGGTTGGACTAGAAATTATAAGGTGGAATCCAAGTTGATCTTGTGGATGTTTTGAATAAAACAATGACACTTGGATGTTATGCATTATTTTCAGGATATTGTTGATTGCTTGTTAATTGTGTTGAATGTTAATGCATGGACATCAAGTTACTATGGATCAGGTATGTGGTTACGATTATGAATAACCGCTATAGTTTCCCGATGTATTCTCGGATGTTCAATCGCATTGAATGCAACTAAACTGTTGGATGTTTATTTATTTCATGCCACTATAAAGTGACTATGATTATCACCATAAATGTGCATATATAACTGGCTAGATCCGGGTCCACCTCTGTTACTTTGAAAAGGCTAAAAAGGGGTAATCCTAGAGTAAGGTCTAGGTTATCGTGAGTTAGAGACTCTTTAGCAAATCCCGAGTTAAGGAGTGGTCTACTTACGAGTAGTGCCATGTGACTCAATCCTAGAAACTGGTTCACTTATAGGTGGATCATGAGGGGTTTAATGGGGGCAATACAGAGGATAGGGTACTCTTGGATCGCGGAGTTATATCTAAAATGTAATATTGGTTGTTAAATAAGTAATTGAATGATTACATTGTTAACATAGTTGCATGTTTGTTGTTTCCCCCACATACCAGCTACGGCTGACTGACGTTTTGTTTGTCGACGTTTTAGGTACAATGAAAAGAATAAATAGTAAAGTGGCACATGTGATACTAAATGAGAATTAAAGTGCAAGGAGGATTAGATAGATTAGTATCGGTGTGGATAGAAGAATAGAGATCCAAGTTTTCAAAAGGTATGTAAAGAAAAATTTTATTACCATTTTCAGTATAGTCTGTTAGAATTTAATAATTGTTTATGGTTATATGTCGAACCTTTGATCCGGGATTAATGGGTGAGGCTCAACCTCTTGGTCTCCCTTAATTGGCGGTTATCGGGAGGTGGGGTCATAAAATTTGGTATCAGAGCCTGGGTTCCTCAATTAACCATTAATAATTATTAAATTTTACAAACTCCATAGAACCCAAGGGAGTTATTAGAGGAGTATCCGAAAGACGGAGGTGTCTAGAAAGGGATCACGACCGGGGGATGGCAAGATTTTCCTCCGCACCGCTAGTCAGAATACGAGGACTCCCGGACCCATGTGACCGCCTGGCCAAAGTCTTAGGGTATGAATCAAAATAAGATACCTCTAGGACTTCTCATCTTATTCATCCCTTCTCATCACAAAATTCTGATAAGGACCTAAAGGATTAGGGTTTTCTTTCTTCTCCTCACCCTCTTGAGGTATGGGTAAGGTTAATAAGGTTTAAGGAATCCTACACTAAATTAATGAAAGGCATGTAAATAAGATGTCATGGACATAAGCTTAATAGATTAAGCGCAAAATAAAAGATACATGCTTAGGTCGTATGACATAAGATGTCATGTCCTCAGAAGAGACCTGAGGCTAGACCTTCTTGTCAGGAGGATAAGTTAGTCTTGGAGATAGATATCTCCATTGCAATTAGAAACCTGGAACATCCTCTGAGGATGATGTTAACCCTAACCCTAAGTGAAGGTTAGAGAGAGATGAGTTAGACCAGGTGTTTGAAAGGACATGCCTTTGGGATGCCATAGGATCCATGGGTGACCTAGCACCTTTGTCAACCCCAACCCTGGGAAGGGACGTGCATGTTAGGGTACATGATAGCTCTTTAGATGATGATGTTAGTGAAGGACCATAGAAACCCTATGGGCTTGCACCAGTAGGGCATAGCTGGAACCTAGGGCACGTCATAGTACTGACGGTACGATGAAACCCTGGATAAGGAATTATGATGGAGCATAAAGGGTTGTGGATGATCTTGAGCAACCATAAGTGCGAACCTAGGCTTCACCCATGTAGAGAATGCTTTGGAGGTTGATCCTTCATGAAGAGATGACCTCTAATGGTGAGATTGGATGTAGGGTTAGCTCTAGAGAGAGCAGGAAACCCAGCAAGAAGGTTGGAAGCCTAAAACCCTGAACAATGGAGGATAGTGGTTGCCTCATGATCGATCCCTGAAAGTTTTTGATACCTTGGTTGTCTTTAGAGGGACCAAACCCTTGAGAAAAGATGAAGCTTCTGGTACCTACGTGCCTATGGTAGAGATGTTCACCTTCTGAGTTAGGAAGAAGAAAGGTTTAGTAGCAGGTTATGAGGCCCTGTACCTTGTTGGTTGTCCTTGAGGAGGACCCAACACTAAGTGTTGCTTGAGTTGAAGGATGACAAGGAGTGTGTGTCATGCCTTTTTCATGCTTGGTTTGTAGACAGAGAATGTAGTGAACCTAGGGTTCCTAGGCCTAAGAGGGGAAGGGGTGTACCTAATGTTCATGATGAGAAGTTGAGTTCCTATAGAAGCAAGCATGATAATCCTCATGGATAGAGGAAAAGAGAAGCCTCTTAAGTTTAAGGTGTTTGATGAACCCCTCATAGCTAGGTTGATGATAAAGGAAGGTATGATCTCGATCCAGCATTGAGGAGAGAGGACAAGTATGACTTGGCATGGTATAATAAGTGATATGTTTGTGCCGTAATAGCTTGCTAGGGTTAAGTAGGCTCATATGGATGTAAACCCTAGACCTAAGAGCTTTTGTGACCTTAGAGATAGTTTTCCTTCCATCCTGGGAGAGGGACCCCTTTGGTAGAGTGTGTATCTTTTGGGTTGGTTTAAGGTAACCTAAAGAGGTCTCACAGGATCTTGAGAATCTAAGTGAAAAGTACATGGTTTGAGAATGAACCTGTAGACCCATAGATATCCATCTCTAACTGCTTATGAATGAGTTACCATGGAGGTAACCAGTATGGGGCTTGACCAAGGTAGGCAGGTTGCCATGATCCCTATGAAAGGATGAAAGCCAGTCCATGTATGCAGAAAGAGAGATGATGAAGACTTGGGTAAGGTTCTAAGTGAACATGTACGGTAATAGAGAATCCTAAGTCTATCCTAGGGTCAGGTAGGGATAAGACCGATGAAAGTAGGAGTTGCCTAATTCCCCAGTTGCACATGACCGTAGGGTCGGGAGGTAATAGCTATCATTGTCTGAGGGCCATGGGTTAGGAGATTGATCACCTTCATGAACTCATGGGACCCAAAGGGCAGATGAGTAGGGCACTCTCTTGATGTATGAGGGAAGAGGGATGACCCCAAAAGAGTCAGTACCCTATAGACCTAGAGGAGATGACCAAGGATATAAACCTCAGTAGGTTCAAGACTAGTTTGATATCTTACTGTTTATGATGAAGAGACATATGTGGCACGTTGCAACTTAGATTTAAAGGTGTACTGGCAAGGTGGGATGTACCATCTCTACTCTTGGAATAGGAAGAACTCTGTATTTGGACTGCAGCCAAATGCTTATTTCCTCTTGTTATGAGGGTGAGAGATAGGACATTATGCATGTCATACACTAAGGATAAGAGATGATGTAGGTTGGAGCGTTGCCATGAGAAATGGGGATAGAGAAGATATCTACCCTAATAAAGTGAATGATATATGGATGGTTTGTAAACACTAAGAGGAATGAGGTAGTCACCTTATGAGGATGTGGAGCTTACAAGTTATACCAGTTTGAGTTTGGTCACCATGATGATGAAATCAGAGAGTGTTCTTAATTGATATAGACATAGAGTTGGAGATAATATGATAAGTGAAATACATGGAAGTGTATGTCTTCAATGTTACCTAATACCTAAGGATGAGAGGTGGTAATGTATGCTCTGGTTAAGACTTGTTTGACTAGAATCTAGAAGAGGTTGCTTGGCTAACCCTAAGTTTGAAAAGGAGAGGTGTTTGGATAACACTCAGATGTAACAAGACACATTGAAAGGATAAGAGGTTGTTTGGTTAGCCAGTCTAGTCCTCGATGCAATGAAGGGATGGTGGTAGAACCTCAGATGCACCTCTTTGGAAGAGAAGGTGACGAAACCCTGACTAGAGTGGTTTAGGGTTTCAGATGATTTGATCTTGAAAGAATCATGACATACATGAAATCATGGTGGAAGATCATCATACACCGTGGAAAATGACAATAGCACTTTGGATGCTTAATATGAGGTTGCATGTGGTTTATGGCCATGCAAGCCAGGAGGTAAAGGACGAACCCCAGTAACCCAGTGTATTGATATAGAGGACAAAAGAATCCCTGAGAGGGAATGGGAGCTCAACACTATGGATGTTGTGATAGGTCTTCCCTGGGCCAAAGAAGGTCGAGATACAATATGGGTTATGGTAGGTCGGCTTACCTAGAAAGGAAGAGTTTGGTTAAAGGACAGATCTAGTTGAACTACCCATGACAGAGATGGTTCAACTACACCATGAAGCAAGTTCAAAGGTTCTTGAGTTTGACCTAAAGGTTCACTTCTATAAAGTGGATGTAGGTACATGAAGAACTCAATATTAGTATAGTTTATCACCCCTAACTATGGTTAGTATGATCCAGACTAAAGGGTCTGATGAGAGCATATGTGCTCATTCAGGGTGATAGCTAGAGGCAGTTCTTGTCCTAGGAAAGATGTGATGATGACCACCATAGCCTGTATCGGGATTCTAAGAAGCTCTGTAAGGGAGGTGGTGGCGGTCACCACTTCAGTAAGGTGATGTTGGTGAAAGGACCACATGATGGTTAGAAAAGGACCACATGATGGTTAGAAAAGGGACTACAATGTGTGTAGATGAAGTCACTTTGATTGTGCAAGGGATGAAAGGAGCCTAGAGACGATGAGAGTCGTGAACAGATGCAAAGTAGACTGACTTACAAGTTACTGTGGAAGAATATGTCAGAATCTGACCCCTCTGAGCTACAGCTGAGAAAGATGAGTCCCCGATACATGTGTCCATTAGAGATGGATGGGTGGAGATGGTTAGGTTTTGACTTTACCCCTCAGGATAGAGTAATGGGAGATGTTTTCCATGTGTCCAATTTAGAGCACTATGTGAGGTACCCCGACCATGTGCTGAGCAATGAACCTAGTGAGCCCCAAGGGAGGCTCACATGGCCTGAGTCACCTATGTAGTTTATAGACGCCAGGATGAAAGAACTCAGAGAAAAGAATATGTGATGATAAAGGTTCTTTGAAAATGCCATGAGTACGGCAAAGCCACATAGGGGCCAATGATGGACACGGAAAAGTCTTATCCTGAATTGTTTGTTTGCTTGTTTGAATTTTGAGGACAAAATTCCTATAAGAGGGGAAGGATGTTATAACCCCAATTTTTGGGTTCAAGTGGTGAGAAATATAATTTCTCATATTAAATATGTTTGAACAAATAATCATATATTGGGTTGAGAATATTGGATTTCGTTTAAAATGCCTTGTTGTTTGATTTGTGGGCTTTATTGGCTATTGGGACCAATAACATGGCAATAATAAAGAAAATTCAATTAGTGAATGAATAATTGAATAATTGATAAAAGAAATATGTGGAAACCTATAGAAGGCAAATCCAAAGAGGATTTCGTGCCTCTTGGGTTCCTTGGGTACCAAGGAGTCCAAGGTTGTAAAAAGAAAGTAATAAGAAAAGAAAAGATTAAATAAGTAATGCTTTATGAAGAAAGAAATTGAAAACATTGATGAAATGTGGAAATTATGTGAAAAGATGTATAATGGAATTCTTTTTGATGGAATTTCGTATTCCAAGGACTCCTAATGATAAAAGGAATATCAATGAGTAAAATAAAAGTGAAATAAAGAAGAAATCCTCAAAAAGAACTATTTTAATGAGAAATAAACAAGATAATGAGAAATGATGAAGAATAATGCATTTAGATGCATCTAGAAGGATAATATATATCCAATAAATAGGATTTCGAGATAATAGATTCATTGGGGTTAAAGGAACTCAAAATCAAGAAATAATGATAAAAGAAATAAAGAAGAGATAAGAAATATATGATTAATATGATGATAACTTGCATATTAAGAAAAGGAATTGAATCCTTATGTTAATGACACCAAATTTTGCAGGATGAAAGATAAGGATGTAATAGAGATTCCCTCAAAATTTGGGAAAGAAAAGAGTAACCAATTGAGAGATATGATTTTTCCAAAATCCCATTGGAATAGGAATAAAATTCAATTTTATTTGGGAATTAGTTTCCCTTTGTTCTTGTGTGTGTGATGAGGGCCCTTGGATCTTAATCCAAGGGGCATGTCTCATCATCCAAGTCCCAAAGGGACAGGGACTGTAGCCGCATGAGAGGGATTTTTGTTCCCTTGATTGCGTGGTCTCTGATGCATGTGCATCTTTGGAAAGACTCTCTCTGAGTCCAAGAGAGCAAGGGGGTGTGTTCTAACCCTAGTTTGTTGAGGTTTTATCCTACCTTCGCGAAACACCCAATTGGGCTAGATAGAAGTTGTCAGTGGGGTTGAGAAAACCCTAGGGTAGCCCCCTAGTCCTATATAAGGACCCTAGTACAGGTTCCCACGACCTAGCGGTCTCGAGCGGCCACTCCATGAGGGCTCGCATCATCCTTTTCACTATTTCGAACCAGCTCCGACGAGGACCTGTAGCGGCACCACCATGAGGTTAAGTTGGGATAAGAAAGGAGGACGATGAGCGAGAACCCTAGGATCAGGATCCATGATGAACCCACAAGGGAATCCAATGATCACAGCCACAACGCATTTAGTTGGATTGTTGAGTGGAGCAGGTTGGCGAGGAGCGTCGGATCAAAGTCCATCATGGACTCAGCAACATCCGACAAACAACAGCTAAAGACCTCGCGCGCCACCAAGTTAGTGGAGACCAGTGATGTGGAGTGTTAGATCAAGATACAGACCATGGGCGCACTGATCAAACGATCACAGAAATTCGGTAAAATCCCTCTCTAATCGAATAATCCAAAGAATTTGCTTTTCCTTGCAAAATTGATAGAAATTGCTAGGAATGTCTAATGGAAAAACTTTATATATGAAAGTTGTGTAGAAAAATACGAGGAACATGATAAAAATACTTTGAGAATCTAGTTCTATCTAGTTTGGAAAAAGTTCTTTAATTGGCTAGAAAAGTGTATTGAAAAGTAATTAGAAACACTATATGCATATAAACGATGATTCTTGAAAACTTAATAGGTTAAATTGAGGATTAACAACCTGTTAAATAATAATATGAAGTTTCCATCTGTTTTGAATACAAAGATGGTTAATTTAGAGTTTATGTGCTTGTTTATGCATGTTTTTGAAAAGGGCATAAAGTTATCATCTTTAATGATTCAATTAAGGAAAAAACCTTAGATTTGATGATAGATGGATAATTCAAGCTGATATTAACCTGTTGTTAATAAAAGTGAAAATAGGATTTAAAAAGATTATCTTTTTTTATAGTTGGTTTAATTTAGGGTTCTATGTACATGAATATGCCTTAATGGGATTAGAAAACCCTAATTTATGTTGATATGAATTCTAATGGTTTTAATTGTACAAATCAAAGAATAAAATAGAAATATGATGATTTGAAGATAAATTGAGTATCAAAGATCTTTAATGTGAATTATTTGGATAATTAGTGTTTCCTAGTGTATAAAGGTGGAAATAGTAATAAATAAGGTTCATATATGTGAGTTGAACTATAATGAAATATGAATTGTCAATTTGAAAGAAACCGAAGATGATAATTAGCCTTAATGTTTTGGATATGACCTAAAAGGATAAAGATAATAGTTTTAGTGTAAAAGAAACATATTAGACTTATTTGACATTCAATTGTACCTATGATGCATAAATTAGGGTTTGTGAACTAAAAGAGCATTAAAAGTGATAAATGCATAATGAAGGCTAAAAACCTAATAAAACCCTAAGGTTGGCCTAGAAATTATAAGGTGGAATCCAAGTTGATCTTGTGGATGTTTTGAATAAAACAATGACACTTGGATGTTATGCATTATTTTCAGGATATTGTTGATTGCTTATTAATCGTGTTGAATGTTAATGCATGGACATCAAGTTACTATGGATCAGGTATGTGGTTACGATTATGAATAACCGCTATAGTTTCCCGATGTATTCTCGGATGTTTAATCGCATTGAATGCAACTAAACTGTTGGATGTTTATTTATTTCATGCCACTATAAAGTGACTATGATTATCACCATAAATGTGCATATATAACTGGCTAGATCCGGGTCCACCTCTGTTACTTTGAAAAGGCTAAAAAGGGGTAATCCTAGAGTAAGGTCTAGGTTACCGTGAGTTAGAGACTCTTTAGCAAATCACAAGCTAAGGAGTGGTCTACTTACGAGTAGTGCCATGTGACTCAACCCTAGAAACTGATTCACTTATAGGTGGATCATGAGGGGTTTAATGGGGGCAATACAGAGGATAGGGTACTCTTGGATCGCAGAGTTATATCTAAAATGTAATATTGGTTGTTAAATAAGTAATTGAATGATTACATTGTTATCATAGTTGCATGTTTGTTGTTTCCCCCACATACCAGCTACGGCTGACCGACGTTTTGTTTGTCGGCGTTTTAGGTACAATGAAAAGAACAAACAGTATAGTGGCACATGTGATACTAAATGAGAATTAAAGTGCAAGGAGGATTATATAGATTAGTATCGGTGTGGATAGAAGAATAGAGATCCAAGTTTTCAAAAGGTATGTAAAGAAAAATTTTATTACCATTTTCAGTATAGTCTGTTAGAATTTAATAATTGTTTATGGTTATATGTCGAACCTTTGATCCGAGATTAATGGGTGCGGCTCAACCTCTTGGTCTCCCTTAATTGGGGGTTATCGGGAGGTGGGATCGTAACAGCAAGCTTTCAATTTATTGAATCTGAAATCCAAGATACTCTGAAGTGATGCCTTGGGGGCTTATTTATAGGTTTTGACTTGTGTGTTTTCGATCACGGATTGGTCCACATGGAATGGACTCTTATTTCCCTGTTGTCAATCTAGATGGTCGATGATTTGATTGATTGACAAGTCTTCAATCTCTCTTTCGACCTTTATGAGGTTGTTAGGAGGGGCGGTCGACATAACGGTTGACATTTGAACCATCAATGTAAACATTGATGAAAGTCCTATCAACGTCATGGTCGACGACTGTGTTTGATGGTTTGAAAAAAATGGGAACCCCTTGACATGAACATCAATGAGTAATGTTTTTGATTAGATCTCAATGGGTCTGTCCATCAATCTTTGAGAAATAAGTTGAAATGTCATTCTAGTAGGTCGATGATTAGTGGGAGTTTGTTAATCATTTTTTAGTATCAATGGTTAGGCCATCGATCTTGATGTTTTTGTACTGAATTTCTTCAAGTTACAACAAAACTTAGTTAAAACTAAGTAATTAGTGATTTGGGCATAAAATGAACGAAATTAGATATCTTAAACACTAAATCAAAATGACTTTATTCATGAAAAAGACCATAAAATGTGCGTCAAAACTGATGTCATCAACTCCCTCAAACTTTAAATTTAGATGATCTTCAAGATAATGGAATCATTATGTAAATCTAATCAAACAAGTAGATTTTATTGTTTACTAAAAAATAGTTTTTTGATCAACCTTTTATCAACACCATTCAGTTTATCCATAAAATGATCTAACTCAATGAGAACATTGGTTTTCAAAAGATTCCTTCTTTGATTGTTTCTTATTTTTTTTCTCATAAGCTTATCTCTGGCATAAATCTCACCTTTCAAAGTATCTTTGACTCTCATAAGAGTGTTGGTAGTGGAAGGAATAGGGAGGGAAAAGGCTTGTTGGTATCCCTTCCTTCTTCTTGGGTCATTCAAGTACATGTCTGTAAAATGGGCAAGTGGTCCCTACATTCCAAACCAGTTGGTTTTTGAGCAGTGGTCGCACATCCTAAGTGCCACCGCCCTGTATTACAATACCTTTAATGAACACCATAGAAATTGGGGTGTGTAGTTTTGGTCTTAGAGTAAAAAAACATTTATGTGTTCATGGCACAACATAACACCATTTCAATAGTTCTTTAACAATTATGGAACAACTTTCTAGTTCTTTTCATTTCTCACTCTTTTTTGGATTTTGCATGAAAATGGAAGATGGAATGAGGAACGAGGTAGCTCTTTATTCTTGTTTTGAGAATATGCCTTTGATGGAATATGATTTTTTTGGTAAGAACTAAATAATTTTGGCAAGAATATTTTGATAATGTCTTGAGGTTAAAGTAAAAAAAGAGGAAGAAGTAACATTTTTCTATGAGAAAAACATAAAAGAAACATCAGTAAAGAAAAGAATCATCTTGATTGTTGCTATCATTCGGTTGATTTGAAAAAGGTATAGTTTGAAAACAAATTAGATTCTTTGTAGAGGGCACTTTTTGTCATCTGCATCTTCATGGATTTGTCCAAAAAAATTGTCAAAAAGTTTGTTGAAAATAAGAAAAACTATGAAAATTTACTAATAAGGGAAGAGAATGAAGTTTGGTTTGATACTATCGATACCTATCTCACAGGATTACACCCCCCAAACTTACAACACACACTATACTCAAAGTGTGAAAAATAAGGAAAAATGTAAACACATGAGATTGTCATTAGAGGTCTACTGTGGCCTACTTAGAGTGGAGAAGCATCATGGAGTATTTTTCGCAGAGACAATGATAATTATCATTATGAGTTTCTTTGACTATAGCGTGTAGCATTCCAATGGTGTACATCCAGTGTAAGATGTAAAAGCTACAACTGTTTGAGAGACGATGTTGTTGTGGACTGTGGTGGATGAACTTTGGAAGTTTTCATTTCTTTGGTTCCTGAGACGCATAACCATTGCCATGTTGATGGGTTAGAGGGACATATGCCTTGGAACAAGTATCAAAAATGTGCTCATGCTTGGTTTGAAATAGAATAGAATATCTAGGGCCATCAATTATTAAAGTAGCATTAGAGTTCTTATAAAATAAGACTTCTCATTCATCAGTAAATATAACAAGTAAATCCCAATGATTGATGTGGAGTAAGGGTAAGAAAATATACCGTGGGAATGAAGTTTGTAGACACTGAATAAGCAACCCATTTTTTCCAGAATCATTTCCTTTACAAAGTTCAACTTGAAGGCCTGGTCCAAACATGTAAACATCATCAATATTTTGGCTGAGAAGAAATTGATAAGAAACCATGAAGCCATCAGATAAATAACCTTTAGTCTGGAGGGTTTTAAGAAGATTATCCCTCATCATAAGTAGATCATCTCAATTGAAAATAATAGAACTGCAACCATCCTTGAAATGCTTCACAAGCATTAAAAGTTGAGTGTATAAAAGTTCACATCTAGAACTTCTATCAAAAATTTCAAAACTGGGCTCAATAGAAGCCGCTATAAATGGGAAATGGTTCAAGTTCATCTAGGAAGATCAAAATATCAGTATCTTCATGAGCTTAGGTAGTAGTTGTAACAATAATCGATTGATTCATAGCAATAGGTGATGACATTATCTGACCCACTTCCTCTATTTCTCACTGTAGAATTGCAGGGAAGGGTTCTTTTGGGGGTTGACGAGTAAAAGGGCAATGATCTCACAAATTGTCTATAAGCTCTGGGTCCTAAAAGAAATTACAATCATGGGAAACTTCCATGGCATATTGGCCATGAAGATAAGAAAATGCAGAGGGATCCAGATTGGTGACATAAATCTAGATATTGAGTGCCTTCATGACACACACTATCACCCTTTTGCTGATTTTGCTGATGAACAATAGGCCTGATCACATAATTGATCCAGTTAGAAAAGTAATAAGGGACTTGGTGTATGACCCATTGAAGCCGGATAAGAACTTGAGGAAGATTGTCTACATTAGGATCGTAGAAGTGTATGTCCTTATTTTAAAGATCATATACACAAGGATTGAACAGAGTCATCTAGTTCTTAATCAGATTAGCTACACATAAAAGCCATAGACCACTAAAGTGACAAGGTAAGAGGATGACTCTTATGCGTATAGCTTGAGTTTGTCAAGAAGTTACATTATAGAAGGAGCATCTAGACAGTTCTTAAATATACATTTGACAAGGGAGGGCATTTCATTGAGGTAGGGACACTCCTTATCACTGGGCATCACATCCTCTGGATAGTAGATGCCAACACTGTGAATGTTTTTTTGTAACTTTTGTAGGGCTATGAAAAATGTCTTGTAAATATTCCCTAGAAAGATAAATAGATCCATTATTATAAATTATCTAAATTATGTCATGTTTATCATCTAAAACATATTGTAGGACAAAGATGTCATGGATAGGCATCCCGTTCAGACAATAAGAGTCGAGCCCGCTCATCTTAGAAGAAAGATGCAGTGGAAGTGGTAGGGGCGGTTCATGAAAGATTGGGTCTAGTAGACTTAGAATTTCCACTGAAACAATGGTGGCTAGATCACCATTATCTTTGGCAGAAGAAACATGCTCATCATCAGAAGGATTGTCAACATCTACATGTAGGTTCAAATGAGTGGTATATTATCCTACATAAATATCTTCCTCAAAGATACGGTGACTACAAAGAGACCAAATAGGGTTGTCATTACCCAACAATGCCTCATGCAACTTCTTCATTAGATCATATTTAAAATAATTTGGATTCGATCTCTGAGTGAGAGGAAATCATTTTGTATCTCTGAGTGGATGGAATCACAGAGGGATCTGTGAGGGGAAAAGGGATTTCACTTGGAGGAAAAGGTGATCATTGCAACTGATTTGATGGAGCTCAAATGGCAGATGATTAAGGTTTATTCAAGCCATTCTTAGAAAAAAAGTGTCTTAGAAACATGCAATATAGACTCTTTAAAGGACCTGGCCAATTCTCTAGAGAATGGTAGTGGGCTTCCTCACTTGTTGTGTTTGGAACATATGAATTGTTGTGGGAAGAATGAAATGATGGGGACAATCCTACAACAAAGAATGAGATTGGAACTCATGACGAAATTAATGTTGAAGTGCACATTGCTCCCATTTATGTTGCCATTCATCTTCTTTAGTGTTCCAATGATTCAAAATTTGATGTTGGGCAGCCATGATCTCTTGTAGTAGATGAGGAAGATGAGCCAAAATGTTGATCTTATGCTCGAGTGCAACTACTTGTTGAGGAAGACAGTTGGATCTCCCAGTTGTCGTTGGTGGGTATTGACCTATTTTGACACATCCTACACATAATTCACTAGCTTTCGAATAGAAGACATGTGTTTAGCAGTTACCATACAAATTGAGTTGATTTCACGATCGAAAATGCCACCCAAAGTTTTAGGGTATTTGGTGTAATTTTCTTAAGGTCACCCACTAATCAACTTGATGGTGACTAGATGCAACCCTAAGGGAAAACACATGAGGCATCTTTTAAATTTATATTGGACCTAGTCCAACACACAATCTTAGACTATTCACACTTCACCCGCAAGCGCACATGGTCATGCTATAGTATAGGCAAGTGACAAGAGAAGGGTTGTGTTGGGTTTTAGGGGAGACAGAGAAGGCAGCGGAAACAAAAAAAAAATTTCTCCCCCAACCCATACTGAGGAAACGCGTCAACGTCTATATAATAGGAAAGGATGGTTTGTGGAATCATACCTTGTCCCGAGGCTTGCTCGGCGACAATACCTCGCGCAATGCGCGGTCTTCAACTCCGGACTTCGACGGTGTCTGTGTAGCTCCTGGTCGCACCGGGACTGACAACTCTTACTCGAACCGGACTGTCGGATGACAGTTGTCCTCCTAAGCGGCAGTGTCCTCCCGCCTCTGTAGTAGTCCACACGGACCACCTGGAACTCCACTCTCCTTGTCCCACAAGGAAGTGGAAGGAGTCACACCCTCCTGTTGACGTACTAGTCGCCAACACGCTCTCCTGCCTCCTGTTGAAACTACAGTTGTCCTTCCCTTGCTGCACCTCCCTTTTGCGGGAAGCACTTGCTCGGGCTCTCTCACGATTACCAAAACCAGAGAGAATGACAACTTGCAGAGCAACTGGTTGCACTGAGCTGTACTATGAGAAGCCCCCAATACCCCTATATATAGGAGAGTCATGGGACAGGGTTCTCCATCCCGGGCAATGCGGGACTAAAGCAGGAGTAGAAGGGTTCGGGATTTTCCACCAAAAGCAACCATCTCGCAACCTGAACTGATCGGTTCACTGCTGAACCGATCGCTTCGGCCATTGAGCCGATCGGTTGGACCTGAGCCGACCGTTTGGGGCACTCCAACCGATCGGTTGGTGCCCTAAACCGATCGGTTCATGGTCCTAATCCGGCTCAAAAAAGACTTTCCTTGTTTCTTTCCCAATTGGTATCGAATACCAATATTATTCCCAATCAAATTGGGCAATTTGAAATGAAAGGAAAATTCTTGCCGACATGACTTTTCCCAACTGGTCAGTTGCACCAGTTGAGCCGATCGGTTCAACCCTTGAACCGGTCATTTCAACCTGGGCATGAGCCGATCGGCCTGGACTCTCCAGCTGACCGGTTCAGCAACCTCAGCCGACCGGTTCATCACATGAACCGATCGGTTGGGAGCACAGGTTGGGCAAAAATCAGTCAATTGTGATTTCAATCAATCTGATACTCCAATCAATGCGTCCAACACCTTGAACCATACGATATTGAGTCATCGACTGATTGAGTGTTTAATTGAACTACTAAACTCCTTTAGTAATCAATCTAAACATTGCTTGTGGACAAAACTCCTCTTCCAGGTTAAATCCTATGTGTGTGACCCTGCAGGTCCATTTCACGTTGGCAGTGAAAGTCCATAACACTTATGACTTCACAAGCAAAGAGCGGTGCCTAGTCACACATCAGTGCTACCCAAGTGAAAGTAGAAAGTTAGAGAACAACTTTCATCCTACAATCCGTGAATGGTGTTACAGCGAATGTATAATTCCTTTGTCACTGATATCCCGAATGAACTCGAGGCATGGAACAGTCATCCTGTCAACGTTCATTCACTTCCTTGATATCAGAGTAGACTGGAAGAGATATGTATGACATCAGTATCATATATTGATTCACACATGCGTGCACGTCTTTATCAATCCTACTCATCAAGTGGCCATGGATATCAAACTCCCTCAGGAGGGACAAATCCCATATCTATCACTCACCCCTCAAAAGCCCCATGTGTCAAAGCCACCCAATCATCACCTTTATAACAACCCATGTTTCAGGACTGCGTTTGATGATGTCAAAGTGTGCCCAACGACATGTGTTGAGTGCAGTGATTTCAGGTCTAAGAATCACACTCACCACCATCACTGTGAGTACTGACTGTGACTACCATCTCATGGTTCCATGTGTCAAACTCACGGTGGGTCTGTCCGATACACTTGTTCTCTAACAAGTACCTATGTGTTTGGTTTGATATCTCTATATCATGACTAATGAGATTCTGTCATCAACCAACACCACAATCTAGTCTTGTGTGTCATTGTTGTCTATCTACCTTCCACAATGACATCCGACTAGGGACATAACAAGAATGTACAAACTCTTTGCATCCGTATGATCTCATCGTTCAGGTCCTCAACCTGAAAGCATACATCATTGAGTTCTGTCATTCTTTAGACATTCAATCTGTTCTATCACTATCTCATATGACTGAACCAGAAAGAATTGGAAGCTCGCCTTTGATGTTTATCAAATCAATCTTAATGTATTCCACCAATCATCCCATGATTGGCTCTCAGGGCATACATACCAACAGACTCCCACTTGCACTGTGAGCCAATCACTCTTGAATCATATTCATAGTGATCTTCAAACATGTCCCACATGTTACTGTGCTCTTAGTGCCATCATAGTGAGTAATGGAAACACCTTGCCAAAGTCTGTATAAATTGCATGTCTCACATCTCTTCGTTGTACGTCATACGTATGAGATGGAGTTGTCGTAATAAGCGATCTAGTATTCCTTTGCTAACCTTTAGCCACATTGCATGATCAAGGATTCCAGACTTGTCATCAATGAGTGGAATATAAGTTCATCTCATGAACTTTCAGATCCATATAGTATCCACTACTATTCACTAACACATAGATACTCGACATTTCCCTTTTAAATGGCTTTATTGGAACACTTCCAATTATCAACAAACATTCTCTTTTATACATCTTATGTATATTTTGTGATTAATTTTCTGTCCTTTCGGAAGTTCGCATCAATGTAACTCTTTACATCGAACTCTTCCTTATCTCCATAGAACTAGTACTTCACAAGTACTTATCAAGTTCTCATGGTATTCCAGTAACCCTTACTGGAAGCAGACATACATCCACTCGTCATGTTCCACATACGAGTTAACATGATGAGCACATCATATTGCCATGTCCTACATACAAGATGATGAATGCATTTTATTCTTGCCATGTCATACATGCAAGATAATGGGATGATTACATACATGATAGATCCATATCTATTCTTAGTGTTCCCATTCTTCATAAGAATTGGACACTTGGCCTTGGGATACTAACTCCATGTAACATGGACAAGTTTTCTCCCACTGAATCTGTGCATACTGAACACTTCAGTACATATTGCCAATGTATGCTCTCTCTTTCCAGGTCAAGAGATTTTCAAGAACTATCTCTATAGATCTCTATTCCTATCACATAGGAAACATCTCTATCTTCCTTAAAGATAATTTCCACATTCGGATTTCCAATCTAGAACATTTCCATTTCACATCAATATGTGGAATGTGAATACGCTCCCACTAAATCACATATCCCTTCTTTATCTTTGACATATCAGTCAAACCCTTTGACTATATCATCAAAGTAAAGATCCAATTTTGAGTTGCTTGTACTCAATCAATCACATTGATTAGTCCATTGTAACTTATAGACTTCATTTGCATAAGTGGATTCATAAACCTTATAGGCTGTGTCACGTACACATCCTTGTTTTATTCCTCATAGGAATGTGGTTTTAGTATCCATATGCCAAATGTCTTAGTCATTAAGTTACAATCAACAAGCATCATCCTTCTCAAAATGTTATCCATGTGTCTTAACACTTAAGACTCATTTGCACTTATGGATATGATCCAATGAGTGCTACCATCAAGGTCATACCTTATGGTTCACATGGATGTCATTTAGGATGTAAAGGTCATAAACCATAACTCAAGATTCGGTTCCTCATATTCATCTTGATAGTTGACTCATCACATGAACAACTGATCACATAGATAATTGAGGTGTATCTGTTAAAGATATAAGAACTCACAACCTTTGTGATTCTTGATTTCTTTTATTAGTGTGGGGTGTTCATTTATTAAGAAGAATTCAGTTATTTGATAATCATTCTCTAACTCCTTAGAGTATGATTCCTTCTTGATTCAGACATCATCATGCCTTAATCATGAGTTTACTATGATACATTATCATAATCACTCATAAGGATCTCAAAGATTTGGTCCAAGTATTTCATTCATTGATCTCATCAAGAATTAATATTTTACCAAATTTGTACTTCATTTATGATAATCTTGAACACTTCAAGATATTTTTGTATTGGTATTTCTCTAAACACCATTTGAAGTATTAGCATTTATTCCAATAGGTATGTAAATACATCACATGTATTATACCTAATAGGATAATCACTCTCCCACTACATTAGTGAATATTGATCAATCATGTCCAAGATATTCATGTCCCTTACTGGTTCTCTAACCAAAAGAGTCTAGTTTTATCCATCACATGGAAACTAGAAATGAATTTCTCATGATTAATGCTAATTAAATTGTTTGAGTTATCTATAACTTTTAGGTATCATCTTATCTTATGTATATCAAATATCACAAGATGAATAAGGCATTGCCACAAAGATCACATCTTTAAGATTGAAAACACAACTTTATTGATTGCCATTATTGTCATACAATATGCAAAAATAAAGTGTTTCTATCTATTGGCAAGTATGAAATAGCAGTTCATAACTGTATTACATGCCTTATTGGCTGAAAATAAAATAAAGTATTCCTATCTATAAAGGCAACACTTGCCCCAAGTAAGAATGCTTTACACTTTACATCTTGATATCATATATCTCAAAAAGTGTTACAAGTTTACTTTCATGACACCTTTAAGTAGAGGTTTCAGTCACCTCCTTCTTCTTTTGTTCTTCCAGGTAGAGAGGACAATTCCTTTTCCAATTTCGCGGCTTTTGACAATGGTGGCAATTTCCTTTCTTGGTCACGCCTCCCTTGGCCTTGAGAGTTGAAGATGGCTTGGACTCCTGGCTAGTTTCAGAACCTTTCTTAGCTTTGCCCTTGCCCTTGTGCTTGGACTTGCCTTTCTTGCTCGTGATCACCATCACGGACTTAGGCTTGTCCTTCTTCATCTGTAACTCGGCTGTCCTCAACATGCCCAACAACTCTGACAGTGGCCTATCAAAGTTGTTCATATTGTAGTTCATCACAAACTGACTATAAGATTCTGGCAACGATTGCAGTATCACGTCAGTAGCCAACTCTTGGCTCAGTGGAAATCCCAGTCTCTGCAGGTTCTCCACATACCCAATCATCTTGAGTGTGTGAGGACCAACTGGATCTCCTTCTGTCATGACGCACTTGAACAACGCCCTAGAAACATTGTACCTCTCTTGCCGTGCCTGATCTTCATACATGTTCCTGAGATGCAGAATCATCTCTATGACACCCATGTTCTCATGTTGCCTCTGCAACTCATGGTTCATTGAACATAGCATCAAGCACTTTGCATCAATGGCATCATCAGAATGCTTCTTGTAAGCATCCCTTTCTGTCTTTGGTGCATTAGGAGCGGGTTCCTCTGGAATTGGAGTATCTAGGACATAGAGCTTGCGCTCTTGAGTGAGAACAATTCTCAATGTCCGATACCAGTCGTGGAAGTTCGTCCCATTTAGCTTGTCCTTGTCAAGGACCGATCGCAAAGAAAAGTTGTTGTTGTTTGTTGCCATTTGAACTACAAAAGGAAAATATACAATTTTAGTCCAAAACTCATTTTTTTTTATTGATTTGAAAGTTTGACGATATAATTAGGCCTTTAATTAATTATCACTCCCACTATTTTACTTCAAATTGATAGCCCTCACCATCAATTCGGAAGATTGCAGCGTACAACCTTCTAGTGGGAAAGATCCTGAAATCCTCTAAATCATGAGTCAGCTTTGGCTGATCGCCCACAACTTAGATCTCTCAGGTAGGCAACTCTTGCCAATTGCATCATATGCAACTCTTGATAAGATGTCATCTAAAACTCCCTGCAATGATCATCTCTATGCCTCAAGGTACTAGATCCCATCTAGATCACCTTGTTAAGTCCGACACAAAGCAAACACGATGAATATGCACCCTGCTTTGGCAGACCCACACATTCATCCTTCATGCTTCCACGAGATAGACGGTGCACTGCGCTTTGGTGTGCCCACACTTGGTCGATCAAGCTTTTCACGTGTGTTGCATTTGGAAGGCATCTAAAACTTAATATTTTAATGAGGGATTTGGTTTTATATACATATACATATCCAATCACCACAATACATAGTACGTATCATATACATGTTATATCCCACAGAAAACATGCACAAAATGATAAAAGCGATGATTATGGCCATCCTAATGTGATTCCTCGAGCCAAGAGGAATCACGGTCATCTAGGTCTACATCACATGCAACCTGTACAAGATGAACTTCTATGCCTTGCTTTCCAAGTTGATCAACTCATCACATGAATGATCTGTACTCTCCAGTCGGTCGTCTAGGTGCTACCAGCCGATCGGTTGGCTCCTCCAACCGATCGGTTCGCCTGGTCGTCGTGCATCTCGTCATGTCCGCCACCAGCTCATCTCGCTCCTCGAACCGGTCATCAACCGATCGGTTCACTCCTTGAACCGACCGTCTGGAAGGTCAACCGATCGGTTCACTCCTTGAACCGACCGTCTGATCAGTCGTCTTGATGTCCGCCGGTCTTTGACATAACAGGAAATAAAATCCTATTCTATTTATTACATTGCTCTAAAAAGGAAACCCCGAGTTACATTCGGGGGGAGCAAAGGTAGGAAAGAATCTCGAATTATTTCGAGTTACATCAGGAATAATAGAGGGAAGATCGGTGCGCAGACCGAGATGCAAGCAACCACACACACAACCAATCACAGATAGGGGTTTATAGGCCATAATCATGCTACATACATCCACCACAAAACTCGTTTAAGGGCGACGCGTATCGAGTGCATTAATAATACATATCATATATGTAATTAGGGATTTGTGGATTTAGGATTGGACATGCATAAAGCCGATATTATTCGCATCGTATGCAATAAATAAAGGCGACAAACCAAAATCAATCATATCGATATTCCTAAAATATAGAGTAGTTGACGTGGCTCTGATACCACTGTTGGGTTTTAGGGGAGACAGAGAAGGCAGCGGAAACAAAAAAAAATTTCTCCCCCAACCCATACCGAGGAAACGCGTCAACATCTATATAATAGGAAAGGATGGTTTGTGGAATCATACCTTGTCCCGAGGATTGCTCGGCGACAATACCTCGCGCAATGCGCGGTCTTCAACTCCGTACTTTGACGGTGTCTGTGCAGCTCTTGGTCGCACCGGGACTGACAACTCCTACTCGAACTGGACTGTCAGATGACAGTTGTCCTCCTAAGCGGCAGTGTCCTCCCGCCTCTGTAGTAGTCCACACGGACCACATGGAACTCCACTCTCCTTGTCCCACAAGGAAGTGGAAGGAGTTGCACACTCCTGTTGACGTACTAGTCTCCAACACGCTCTCCTGCCTCCTGTTGCAACTGCAGTTGTCCTTCCCTTGCTGTACCTCCCTTTTGTGGGATGCACTTGCTCGGGCTCTCTCACAGTTACCAAAACCAGAGAGAATGACAACTTGCAGAGCAACTGGTTGCACTGAGCTGTACTATGAGAAGCCCCCAATACCCCTATATATAGGAGAGTCATGGGACAGGGTTCTCCATCCCGCGCAATGCGGGACTAAAGTAGGAGTAGAAGGGTTCGGGATTTTCCACCAAAAGCAACCATCTCGCAACCTGAACTGATCGGTTCACTGCTGAACCGATCGGTTCGGCCATTGAGATGATCGGTTGGACCTGAGCCGACCATTTGGGGCACTCCAACCGATCGGTTGGTGCCCTGAACCGATCGGTTCATGGTCCTAATCCGGCTCAAAAAAGACTTTCCTTGTTTCTTTCCCAATTGGTATCGAATACCAATATTATTCCCAATCGAATTGGGCAATTTGAAACGAAAGGAAAATTCTTGCCGACATGACTTTTCCCAACTGGTCGGTTGCACCAGTTGAGCCGATCGGTTCAACCCTTGAACCGGTCGTTTCAACCTGGGCATGAGCCGATCGTCCTGGACTCTCCAGCCGACCGGTTCAGCAACCTCAGCCGACCGGTTCATCACATGAACCGATCGGTTGGGAGCACAGGTTGGGAAAAAATCAGTCAATTGCGATTTCAATCAATCTGATACTCCAATCAATGCGTCCAACACCTTGAACCATACGATATTGAGTCATCGACTGATTGAGTGTTTAATTGAACTACTAAACTCCTATAGTAATCAATCTAAACATTGCTTGTGGACAAAACTCCTCTTCCAGGTTAAATCCTATGTGTGTGACCCTGCAGGTCCATTTCACGTTGGCAGTGAAAGTCCATAACACTTATGACTTCACAAGCAAAGAGCGGTGCCTAGTCACACATCAGTGCTACCTAAGTGAAAGTAGAAAGTTGGAGAACAACTTTCATCCTACAATCTGTGAATGGTGTTACAGCGAATGTATAATTCCTTTGTCACTGATATCCCGAATGAACTCGAGGCATGGAACAGTCATCCTGTCAACGTTCATTCACTTCCTTGATATCAGAGTAGACTGGAAGAGATATGTATGACATCAGTATCATATACTGATTCACACATGCGTGCACGTCTTTCTCAATCCTACTCATCAAGTGGCCATGGATATCAAACTCCCTCAGGAGGGACAAATCCCATATCTATCACTCACCCCTCAAAAGCCCCATGTGTCAAAGCCACCCAATCATCACCTTTATAACAACCCATGTTTCAGGACTGCGTTTGATGATGTCAAAGTGTGCCCAACGACATGTGTTGAGTGCAGTGATTTCAGGTCTAAGAATCACACTCACCACCATCACTGTGAGTACTGACTGTGACTACCATCTCATGGTTCCATGTATCAAACTCACGGTGGGTCTGTCCGGTACACTTGTTCTCTAACAAGTACCTATGTGTTTGGTTTGATATCTTTATATCATGACTAATGAGATTCTGTCATCAACCAACACCACAATCTAGTCTTGTGTGTCATTGTTGTCTATCTACCTTCCACAATGACATCCGACTATGGACATAACAAGAATGTACAAACTCTTAGCATCCGTATGATCTCATCGTTCAGGTCCTCAACCTAAAAGCATACGTCATTGAGTTCTGTCATTCTTTAGACATTCAATCTGTTCTATCACTATCTCATATGACTGAACTAGAAAGAATTGGAAGCTCGCCTTTGATGTTTATCAAATCAATCTTAATGTATTCCACCAATCATCCCATGATTGGCTCTCAGGGCATACATACCAACAGGTTGATCCTCAGGGAGAGAGGGGGAAGTAGAGCTAAGTTAATGTGAGCCGCATTTCTAAGGCAGAGTGTAGGGTTTGAGGGTTTAAAAGTTGGTTTTGGTTGATTGCACTACTTGTAATTAACAACAAGAAGAATACTAGATTAACAAAAACCCTAGATTACCCTAAGCAGGCTAAGACTAAGAAGCTAGGCAAAACCAACAAATGAGCAAGAGCGAGGAATTACACTATACTAGAATTTCAAACTAACAACTATGAAACAAGCTATGCTCTAAAGCAAGCAAGGGCCTAGGTTACCACTAACTAACAATATTAACACAAACAAGCTCAAAGGAAAACTAATTACTTAATAAAGACCTAGTTATCAAGAACTAAGCAATTAACTAAGAAGCAAGTAAGAACAATTAACTAAACTAGCATTAACAAGCTAAGAGGACAAGGTGGGTTTTAACCAATAAGGTGGATATGTGGGACATTTGGGAATGATTATTTGATATTTGTTGAGGGAGGTTACATATCATGCAAATCTTATATCTTCAATCTACATTGCCAAACCAAACATCAAGGCAAGTGCTATTTGAATCTACTCTATGCTACTAGTTGGGAAACTAGGACTAGGTGTAATTATAATTGGACTTGGCAAGTCTAGGTTTCTAGGGTAAGTGGTAATAGGGAAATTGAGAGATAAGGTTAGGAATGGAGGTAGAGATGAGTGTGCTTCACCTCATGTTACTTTCCATCTAGCCTTTCAGAAAAAGTCTAGGAAATTGCACTAATCACCATTACACTAGCTAGTTAGATCAGACACCTACTTGTAGTAGGAACAAAGGGTTCTAGCTAGGGATCCACTAATTACATCTAGGAGCAATTCCTAAGATATCCACATACAATCCATTTTCCCCTAGAAGCTAGGTGTCTTCAAGCAACACACAACAAGCACTCCACATTTAAAAGCACAAATCACAAGTAAGATAATGGGAAATGAGATGGAAGCAAGTGACAATCATCATGGAATGGAAATATGTTCATTACAAGTTATTTTCCTCCAACATGGTATCAAAGTAACATTTTAACCCCAAACAGCTAACCACAAGGGGCTTAGCGAGACATGGTCATGCAAAAGAGCAAAGAGGAAAGAATAAAGAGATAGAAAGCCATGGAGCTCATGGATGCTTGTTATCCTTCACCTACTAGTTGTTGTAGAACGTCCTCCCTCCAAGATGGGTGAAGAGCATGGAAATGTAGGGTGTTATGGTAGAAAACCTAGAAAACTAGGTTTGTATGGTGGAAATGGTAGGTGCAGGTCTTGAATGCAAGGGAGTTGTCAAGGAATTCTTTAGAGTAGCTAGGAGGGTGCTAAGGAAGCTAGCCTAGTGTTGTGTCTATCACCGATGTATATATAAGTGGTGGTGGAAGCATTAGGGTAAGTAGAGGTATTGTTGGAAATTCAGTGTAGAAAAAGCTAGTTTTGGGTGGCAGCACGGCTGTTCTGGGCAAAACGGCCGTGGTGGGTGGAGGATAGAATGGTCGTGGTGGCAGATAACGACCATGGTGGGAAATGAAAAATGTCATGTTGTAAGTGGTGAAATGAAGGTTGGTAGCATGGCTGTGCTGGGCAGCATGGTCATGGTGGGGGCTAGGTAGAACGACCATGCTGGATAGCACGACTGTGTTGGGTGAGATGGAGTGGAGGCCGTTCTCTTCAGTACACCCATTTTGATTTTTGGCAGCACAGCCGTGCTAGCTGGCACGGTCATTTTGGGGGCTTCTTGGAACGATCGTGCTGGGTAGAATGGGTATTTTGGTGGAGTTGTTATAGCTTGTTAAAATGGGGATCAACCTGTGACTTTTTCTTTGGTGAGCACGACCGTTTCTTGGCACCACGGCTGTGCTGGGGTCTTCAGTAGCACTTTGAGATTGAAACTTCATGATCCATGGGCTTCTTTGATTAAGCTTGACCCTTGGCTACTAGGGGTAGGTTGATGGATCTTTTGGGTCTTCTTTGGATGCCTCCATGGGTGGAGTAATCCAAGAATTCCTTCCTTCTCTCTCATCCATCCAAGACATGATCCTAGTACCTAAAAAACATGCAAAGAATGTCCATAAGTGCAGTTGACGATAATATGCATATTGAGGGAATTAACTTGCATTCTAACATGTTTATATGTGATTGATATGCAAAAAGACAAAAAATGAAGCCCTAAAATAGGGTTGTATCACCACCCCAAACTTAAAACATACTTGTCTTCAAGTATGCTCCAACTTAATATCTTTTTTCAATTCAATCAATGATCAAGGACAATGCAATAATTGTGATGCTTATTGGATAAAATGAGTTCACATGAGGAATTAGGCATGCAATCCACTACTATTTTTTTTTTCAAGTGTGAATCAATAAGAATATGGGTCACCATTCACATATGTAATTTTTATAATGCTCCGAGTAAACCGTATCATGCATGAAATACATTCAAAAGGTTAGGATTACTATTTCACTTGCTAGAGCTACCTCATACACTTCATTTACTGCTCATGACCCACTTGGCTTGTATAGAAGGATGAGGGATAGAGTTGATTTACCCTATCCCAACTAGGCATACAAAGAGAACAAATGGTTATGAAAGGGATTGGAGTGCTATTACACTCATCTTTTCTTTATTTGGCTGCTCTTAAACTGGAGCACCCTTTTTCTTTTCTTTGCCCTTAGTGTAGGTAGGGTATATAATGAAAAAAGTGAAGCAGAGAGGTAAAGGTATGGTCACCCCAAAGTTTTGGGGGTGTCCAAGGCTGATATGTGCACTTTGGCATCCTTTCATGAGGCAAAGAGGTAACAAGGTGGTGAAAGAATTGTTGGGTCAAAGAGGGGTCACAATTAGGGAAATTCATGTATAATATCACCAAAGCAAGTTATTCCATGTAACATTCACCAATCAAACAAGTCATGCATAAAATTAATAGTATAGTAGATTGCATCCTTTTCATAAAGAAGAAATAAATCCCAAGTATTCAAGACTTGCAAGAATCACCCTTTTATTCAAAACAACAAATTATTTCAAGAGGCTTGGAGCACATGCAAAATTCCTACATAGGACTCATTCTAGCCTAAAACATCAAAAGAAAGTTACATTGTCAAGATTTAATCATGCTCATCACAACATATAGAGATTCAATTGAAACATACTATTGGGCAAGAACATTCAAATTTGAGCAAAATTGGCCAAAATGGTGCAAATTTGCATCCAATCACATACAATCCTACACTTAGGGAAATTTAAAACATAAAGTAGAAAATCCTAGTTAAAACACACAAAATTACCAAAGTCTACATGAAAATGCAATGCATGGCATGGAAGAGCAAACAGAACACAATTTTTGGAAAATTATGCAAAAATGCATGAAAAAGAACTACATGTATGCATGAAATGCAAATAGAAGGAAATTTACACTAGATAGAGTGAAGTCAGTCAAACAGAGATCAGGAGAGACAGACACAAACAAAATAAGCTGAGAAAAGAGGGCATACCACCCTACCACCCCAAACGTTTAAATCATGATATCCTCAACATGAAACTAAAGATTAAGAATGATAGGGTAGATGCCACTGCTCCGGTGATGTGGGATCTTGCGGTGGGCCAGACTGTGGGGGTGGATGCTGGTAGTAGTGTCCCTAGTAGTTTTCCTGTGGTGGCGGGTATGTCTCTTGATATCCATAAAGTGCACCCTAGAAGTCCTCCCCTAATACCTGCACATGCTGATACTAGTACATGTGGTTGATCTGATGGTACATCTGCTACTGATATAACCGCATGGCCTGTTGTGTCTGCTGAATCACCTCCAATTGTGAATGAATGGATGCCATGCAATATGCACTTGTTGGAGGTGGTTGTGCATCACAGGCTTCATGTCTCTGTCTTGTACGATGGGACTGCTCAAGAATGCAATGTTGTTTTGGTACATTTGTCTCTCCCCTCCCTCAGGTAAGTCCACTGGTACGGGTATGTATTTTTCTCTAGGGTAATGGCTTTCCCATTTGGAAATCTACATCATAAGATTATCCAATGACTTGATATCATCAAGAAGAATAGCAGCATGGTAAGGTAACTCTAATGTTATGCCAAGGTACCTGAGGTTCATATTGTATATGATCTTTTTGTCTCTTATGGATATCATCTAAGACCTTCTAAGATAATTCATGTCAACCAAATTGGTTCCTTCTACCTTTGTGAGGTTCTAGAGATCATAATTGAGTGTTTTTTCTATGGTGGTCATAATCCCCCCCCCAATTATGAAAGCATTCTTGCTTTTGGAGGGGATTGTTTTTAGGTGATCAATCATCATCGTACCCAGATTCACATGGCCACAACTTACCATTACTGACATCACAAACATGTCACTTTGAGAGAAAAAACCTTGGTTTTTGTACCAGCCAAAGACAATGTTGGCTAGAACCTTCTGAATATATCTCAAGGCGGGGTTGAAAATTTTGCTTATTTTTTACCTTCCTACTGCGAAGGTGATGCTTCACACATCTTAGAATAGTTCCATTTTCCATTCTTATCATACCTGCCCTAGTCAAATTTTTGAGCCATCTCTGGTGTTGGTGCTAAGATCTTATTGAGGTGGGAAGACTTTAGCACATGCGTGGGGTCATTGATCCTGAAGCGGATTGCATCCTCCCCTTAATATTGCACCTTCTCCAAAGATCCTAAGAATTTATGGGTTGTCTCTAGGTATGTATCTTCTATGTTCAGTCAACAAATTATAGAATCCACATGATGTTAAGAAATCCTTGGTGATAACGTCCATCCCTAGGGCGTGCATGGTGTTGGGGAAAGCATATCTTGAAGGGATCACCCTCTTGGTAGTGCATTTGGGGTGGAGGGGTCTTCTAAACACTCTCCTTAGTGTGCCTCTTTCATATGTAGTTTCCTTAAGATGCTTTTCCACCCACTTCATTCTATCCTCACATATCTTGGACAAGAAGTCCATAGGATCATCCTCCATATCCTCACTCTCAGTCTCATCTACCTCCTCCTCCTCATTGGTATGTGACCCCGAACTTGTGTCCAAATTCAAAGGCAACATCTTAATGGGTGCATCAACATCTTCTTCTTCAATCAACAACTGGTGTCTAGTAGGTTGTTGAGAAGCAAGAGGTTTGACTGATGAATTATACACTACTATAGAAAAGGCCTTTGGCGTCGGTTATTTAGAGCCTTTAGCGTTGGTTTCCAAGAGACACCCAAGTGGGCGCCGCTAAAACTGGACACCTTCAGTGTTAGTTTCTAACCAACACCATAACCCTTCCCGCCACTGAAAATGCACCAACATGGAACTATAGGCTTCGGTTATTAAAGAAAGCCGACACTATATCATGGTTAAAGACAACGGTTATTAAATTAAAACTGATGCCATAACCCTTCCCGCTATCGAAAATATGCCATCAATGAAACTATAAGCATCGGTTAGTAAAGAAAACTGACACTATATCATGGTTAAAGATGTCTGTTATTAAATTAAAACCGACGCCATAACCCTTCCTGCCACCAAAAATATGCCAACGGAACTATAAGTGTCGGTTAGTAAAGAAATCTGACACTATATCATGGTTAAGGACATCGGTTGTTAAACAAAAACTGACACCATTACCCTTCCCACCACCAAAAACGCACCAGTAAGGGAACTATAAGTGTCGGTTAGTAAAGAAAACTGACACTATATCATGGTTAAAGATGTCAGTTATTAAATAAAAATTGATGCCATTACCCTTCCCCCCACTAAGCCAGCAAGGGCACAAAGATGTCGGGTTTTTACTAATAACCGACGTCGTATGTCTCTGGTGTCAGTTTTATACAAATAACCGACACCTATGTTCTGGTTTTTTTTATTATCAATTTGCAGGCATGTTGTATGGCTGGTCAGTAGGATGTAGAACCTATAGTTCATTTCTGAATTGTAGGTTCACAACATCCATTGATATCAGCCAACAACAGACCACAAACCTACAAAGTCATTCACATTCAGACACATGTATTGATCAGATACATGTAGAAACCTGCAAAGTCATTTACATTCACATTCAGTTCCATTCATTTCATCTCTTTTCACATTCAGACATTCATGTATTGATCAGAAAAAGTCATTCACATTCACACATATGACAATTCAAAAAAAGTCATTCACATTCACACAAAAATAATTATGAGAACAAAGTTTAGAAATATCATTCTTTATTCATCATCGTCATCATTGTCATCAGATACCCAATTATATTTAAAAATTCCCACTACTTGTAGGGATTTTTCCCATTCTTCTCTTACAAAATCTAATTCCTCCCTCATATAAGGAGTATGTACATCTAATAACTTTCCACCTATACTGAAGTTAGTTTTAAACACCTGCAAAGAGAATGACATATATATATATAATTAATAATATATAATAAGATTTATATATTTCATATTATCTAATGAGACTATATATAATACCTTATGTATAGTATCGATTTCTATTGCGGCATATTTGATGATCATGTCCATAAATCACATCACATAGTAGGCACATGCCCAACCATTGTCTTGTGTAGCACACTATAAATTGAAACATACAAAATATTCAAAAATATAAATAAGCATAGTTCACATAAATAATATATATAGTGGAGTTGGGAAATTACTTTCACATTCTCCCAAATTAGTGGCTGATTCTTTTTCCTAGGGACCTTTCCTCCAGCTTTTTTGAACTCTTGTAAAGCCCTACATGTTAATGTAACACATTAAATTGCATAATTAAATAGTAATGTAATAACAAATGTTAACGATATAATGTATTCATTTCATTCCCCGCAGGATCTAGATAATAGACAGTGAACATCTTGGGGATAATAACTAGTAACTCACAATGGCTACCACTACAGGTAAGAAAGTTAAAAATTAATAACTCAAAATCCACAATAAAAATGTAATTTTCTTAAGTCCAAATTATAAGCAAAGTAAACTTACTCGACATTGAATGGAGCTATTATCACCGCCTTCTTATTTTTACCAAAATATTCAAAAGCAGCACAATAGTATGAAGTAACTGAAGAAGGGTATGTATCTACAAGACTAATCAAAGATGGAACCAAAAATCCCACATGGGAAAATGCAAAATCTATACATATCATGTGTAAGTGGTTGTAAAACATGTATTACATATGCATTAATATATAAGAAACCAGATCACCATATATAAAACAAGGTATACAAATGTATAAATAAGATCTCACCATATCCACAACTTTATCATAGATGTGTTCATCCAATCATAAAGAAACAACTCTAAAATATCTTGTATAAATAGCTTGTTTTTGTACGATTGACCTGCATTAATACTGATGCATTAATACATATGCAAAATGTATATAAATATATTGTTATCGTATGATTGACCTGCATCATCCTCCAGAATTGTAACATTTATAGGGCAATTTTGATCATGTTTGCCAATCCATACTGTCATACCCCTATAATTAGGACCTAACGAGGTGTGCAGGTCCCTTAGAAGCCAACTTGGTAGTTGAGGAGGTGGAGGTGGAGGCCGAGATGTAGCGGGTGTCATCTTTTTGACCTGTATATATAATTTCAGATCAATTGACTCATATATACACACTAACAAATTAATTTAATGTAAATTTACCATACAATATTAGTATAGACGACATCCTCTTTAGGCTACATTATCACTCCGCCTTCTATCACACCAAGTGTTTCAGCATCCGGGTGGGCATATGGCAGTGGAAGATCCCTCCAATCGGGGAGTACACGTATCGGGGTCACACGAACCACACCAGCTGGTACTGGAGTCTCGTGACATATGTCCCCTGAAAGGGCTGGGTAAGCATGTGCCTCTACAATGACATATTCTTGACTTTTTAGTCGGCATGGCTTTAACCCCTACAAATTTATGTAAATAATGTTATATGCATATATACACAAACATATCATATTGAAAAGACTAGCTACTATGTCATAAAAATACTTACAGAGGATGTGCTAGGTGGTGGGTCTACAAAATTACTCCCAACCTCTACAATAGGAGTAATAGAAGCAAAACATGTCATAGGTACCATCTGAGTGACCGTATGAGATGCTTGCCACTTCACCATTGCTTCTTGGACTTTCCTCTCAATTAATTCATCTACATATACATGGATAAAAGAAACTCTAGCTATCGATTATTGAATTCTCTTTTGCAATAATATTAAAAAAAAGAATAGGTTACCTCAACTTGTGAAAGTCCCACTTTTGGGACATGTTTGGGCTGGGATGGCCCAAAGAATACTTTGATGCCCACACCAGCGCCTGCACCCTTAACACGTCCAGGATACTCTGGGTTTCCCAGAGCAACTGTCAGTTCATCACTTGTGCCCTGAGGGATGAACTTGCCTTCCTTCCTCTGCTCGTGCAGCTCCCGCTAATCTCCATCAATAAAAATTGGTAAGTAAACATAATAATAATCAATATCAATCGATTGCTCTAAGAGTTAATTTTTACCATTTTTGCATCCGCCTCAGCAGTTGCGGGCTTCGTTATATCTCCCTTCTTGTTTTTCCTCCCAACTATCCACATAGCATGGTGAGGCAGAGGTGCATGAGTAGTAGTAGAGGACTCTACAATCTCCTGAGTAGTAGTAGGCTGAGCAGTAAACTCAACCTGTAGTCTTTGGAAAATGCCTGCATATCCTCTTAGACCCATTGTGTGGTTGTGCACATTCAGTGCACACGTTACTCGTTGAGCATTACTGATAGCCTAGTTAGTAAACATGCATATTGATTTGGTTAGTAACACTAAAGGTTAATATTGAATAGGTGAATACATAAGAACGTATATTAATTAAATTGGGAGTGGCACTTAATACATTGAATTCATCCATTTTTCTTTGGGTAAAAAACTCCTCCCAATCTCTAGGGTCCAGGTAGTTCCATTGTTCTGTTGTTGTCTTCTTCCTAAATTTATTTTTTAAAGAGAATACAAACAAAAAATATTAGTGTAGAGTTAGTCAAACAATGATCAATGTCTAGAATTGGAAATCAATCAAAAACCTCTTCTCAGCATCGCGTATGTAATCTCAGGTGAGATTGGTCCTATAGTTCCTTAGGACCCTCCCATAGTGTTGCATCACACATTTATGATGCAACTTTTCATCCATATCAAATATGCTCTACAAAATAAAATTGCTATTAACTAGTATCTCAAAAATTAGTAATCTACAAAAATAGAATTGCAAATAATAATAACTCACACATAGTTCCTTCCATACTAAGTCTTTCTTCCCCTTAGGAACTTTATGCCAGGATTCTACGTTAGGACTACAATGCATGCAAGTAAGAACCCCAAGATATGAAATAAATGAGTTACTGTTCACTCCACCTAGATTTCCTACATGATCGAAATCCACAGCCAGTTTGGGTCCATTGCCCCTTTACTATAGTAACTTGTTCATCATTGTGATGCCCCTCACTTTCTCAATTTTTTTTTGTTGCTCATCAAGTGCCCCAATTTCTTCAGGGGGTACATCACCAACCTAAAATTTGACAAAAAAACACACTTACATGATATAACTATAAATGAACTTATAGATAGAAACCTCAGGGATATATTTTTAAAACTTACATTGTGAGGAGGTGCATTGACGTCCTCACCCTCACGATAATCATTAGCACGGTCATCAGGAGAATGCTCAGCCATCTAAAAGTTCACATTCACATTGTAAAGTTCACATTGTAAAGTAATTCACATTGTAAAGTTCACATTCACATTGTAAAGTTCACATTCAGAAAAATAAAACATATAAAAAATATAAACATGCATGCCTCTAATATTGTGATCTTTTATTAATTAAAAATCCTTCATTGTGCTCTCTGCACATATACAAGTCATCATTAGCTTCAATATTTAGTGGTGTTGGCAACCCAACTGAGAATGGACTAGAGTCATCATACTTATCATAGTGCTGTTCTTCATCTATATGATCTTCAATGAACTGTCTTTTACCATAAAGAACAACCGACCATTTATCATTTGCAGGATCATCGATATAAAATACTTGTTTCGCCTATGATGCCAATATGAATGATTCACCCTTCTCACCAATCTTTTCAAAGTTCACTAATGTGAAACCCAATTCATCCACTATAACTCCTTTGGTATTATCAACCCAATTACATTTAAAGAGCAAAATTCTAAAGTCTATATAGTCAAACTCCCATATGTCTTCAATGACACTGTAATATGACATTTTAGCTTCACATGGACTCTTATCCTTTGCACTTGCAAAAAATAATGAAGACACTTGAAGGGTGACCCCAATGTGTTGGTCGACACTCTTATCATCTTGATGCTTTGTGTAATATGAGAATCCATTTATGTCAACCCCTTCATAAGACATAACATTCAATTTTGGTTTAAAGGCAAGGCATTTGATAGTTTCAGTAAGATTATCTGGTGTGTGAGATAGTTGATGTAAGACTTTATCTTCAAACCACTTAATAAATGTCTTGTTATGCTCTCTAGCAAGCCACATCGAATTGGCTTGAGGATATTGTGTCTTGATGAAATTGGTATGTTCCTCAATATAAACACTCACTTCGTCGATGTTGTGTAAAATATACAAGTGACCTTGTTCCAACTGCTCACGGTTGATTACTTTCATCCGTGATCCCAAAATTCCTTTGCCAAAATGCTCCTCAATATTCTTTTCATTAACAGGAGCATCATTAGTACTCAGAAAGTCATTGCGAAACTCCATAACCTCTCTCGCCACATAACCCTCAATAATACTCCCTTCAGGCCGATAATGGTTTTGAACATCACCTTTAAAAATGCTCATGTATCGTGCAAAGGGATACATCCAATGCAAGAAAACTGGTCCCAACATTTTCACTTCCCTAGTCAAGTGGACAACAAGATGTACCATGACATCCAAGAACAAAGGAAGAAAATACATATCAAGATGACATAGGGTAAGAACCACTTTTCTTTGCAATTTATTGAGAGTATCAGGGTCAATAACTTTGTTGCACAGACTGTTGAAAAAGAAACAAAGTCTGGTGATTGCAAACCTTACATGCTTCAACAATATAGATCAAATTGCCACGGGCAATATTTGTAGCATTAGAGTGTGATAATAATGAGATTTAAGACCTATCAACTTCAGATCTTTCATTGATACCAATGTACAGATGTTGGATGAGTAACATTGTGGCACCTTAACATTTACCAAGCATTCACAAAAAGCTTTATTCTCCTTTCTCGATAATGTGTAAAAAGTGTGAGGTAAGTATGTTCTTTGATCGCTACTAACTACTTCTATTAATTCTATCCTTATTCCCATTTCATGTAGGTCCATTCTGGATTTTATCCCATCCTTAATCTTACCCGGTATATCCAACAGAGTACCAATGACACTATCACAGACATTTTTCTCAACATAGTACCCATACAGATTCATCCCATCTGTACAAAGCCCAAGTCTTAGATTCCTAACTTCTTTACTGAATTTAGGGTACAATAAATCAATCTTCTTCCACTGTGAGGAATCAAACGCATGTCGTAGGATCCCATCATTATTTTTCTTAACATCTGCATGCCACCTCAAATTCTTCACATCTATCAGATTGGCAAACAAGCATTGAAACCGTGGTATTATAGGTAGATACCACATCACCTTGGCAAGAGAACCAATTTTGGACTCCCCCAAAGTCATCAATTTATACCTTGAACCACCACATTTAGGAAAATCTTTCAAATCCACATAGTCCTTTTGAAATAATACACAATCATTCGGGCATGTGTGTATCTTCTTGGCCTCCATTCCCATTGGACACAATAATTTCTTTAACTGGTATGTTGAGATTGGTAGCTCGTTTCCTTTAGGAAGAATTTCTTTCAACAAAGACAACAATGACGTGAAGCTTTTGTCGCTCCATCTATTGTTAGCTTTCAGTTTATACAATCTCAACACAGTGCTAAGCTTCGTAAACTTACAACATGTGTATAACGGTATCTCAACATCATGCACAATGTTTCTAAACATGGGAGGTGGATCGGTGTGCTCTACCCCACAATTATCCAGCATCACATCAACAATGTCTACTGGAACTGGTTCGTTCACATCTATGTCATCGGAGCCAATTTCTTCTTCCACACATGCACTGCTATCGACATCCACTGATTTCAGGTTTGAAATCTCTCCATGCCAGTGACATTCTGTATAGCCTTGTACAATTCTGTTGCACATGACATGACTTTTGATTTTGTCACCAATGTTGACTTTCGAGTTCTTACCACAATGCCTACATGGACAGTAGAACCTATCTCCATGTTGTTTCCTATGTTCCTCGACAAATCTAATAAACTGATCAAGACCAGAAATAAACTCTGGGGTGCAACGATTTGGAATGGACATCCATGATCTATCCATTCCATTATCAAAGAGAAAACAAGTATATATTAGAACAAGATTATGGTCTAGGGTTAAAAGATTAGGGTTTATGTTTAAAACTTTAGGGTTTAAGGTCTTAAATATAATAAATGTGTACCACCTATCCCATTCTTGAACACCTAATCTCACTAGTAAGTGTATAATGTGTATTGGGTTTTCAAGAAAATTTCGGCAACATTTCCCCGTTGTTCTCCAACTACATACTTAGAGAACAAACGGGGAAATGATACTGAATTTTTCTTAAAACCAAATACACATTATACACTTACATCCTAAGTGAGATTAGGTGTTCAAGAACAGTCCCAAACTGGGGACTATCAAAGATTTACTCCTAATGAGTAAATCTTGGATGGGTTTCTAGGCCAACAAATACATGTGATGTCATTCTTATATATAATAAATGTGTACCACCTATCCCATTCTTGAACACCTAATCTCACTAGTAAGTGTATAATGTGTATTGGGTTTTCAAGAAAATTTTGGCAGCATTTCCCCACTGTTCTCCAAGTACATATGTACTTCGAGAACAAACGGGGAAGTCTTACTGAAATTTCTTGAAAACCAAATACACATTATACACTTACATCCTAAGTGAGATTAGGTGTTCAAGAACAGTCCCAAACCGGGGACTATCCAAGATTTCCTCCTAATGAGTAAATCTTGGACGGGTTTCTAGGCTAACAAAATATAACACCATAACAATAATTTTCTTATAAAAACACTTGTGGACAGCCATAACAACATATAAATGCTTCCTAAATTAATCAACGTATTATTTTATAACACAAATCGTGGTGGGTATAACATAGCAAAAAACTCAACATGTTACAATAGAAACATGTCCTTAACCTAATATACATATATTTGTAACAAAACTCATTAGGAAGACCATTCACAGATATTTGTAACAAAACATGTCCTTAATACAAGATTATTTAAAATATATGGTGTTCATGTGACATCAACTTAGGGTTACAACAACATAAAATTAATTTTATAAAGAAAATGTTGTTTATATTAGCAATAGCATGTAAGACTTGTATTTCATGTAGTAGTACTTGTAAAAGAATTAATTTTATAGGATTTTTGAACAATAATGGTTTGTTCCTTGGTCTTTTTTTGTGTGTGATTGCAATATGGACAACTGACTCATTTTCCCTCTCCAACCCCAAGCCCAAAATACAATGCCGATATAATCATACATAAAAATTGTTGGGAATTTAAAAGAGAAAACCCAAACAGAGGCTCAACTTAATTAACCAAATTGGCCGAACTTAAACTACAATAATTGTGTTAAACCAACCCTTGTTGACCCTAGTAGCATCATATTCTAATAATCATGTTCAACCAAACCCTTGTTGACCGTAGTAGCATTATCTTTTAATAAAAACTAGTATGAATTTAAAAGAGAAAAATCAAACAGAGGCTCAACTTAATTGACCAAATTGGCTGAATTAACTATAATAGTCATGTTAAACCAACCCTGGTAGCATTATCTTCTAATCAAATGAGTCAATTTAGATACCAGTAAGTCATCAACACTGCATACACAGATATTTTCAGGTTCTATCGTTTGACCTCTAAAAGAAACTAGAACCAAACTGGATGAACACAATGCTACAACCTCTATCAGGTTCTATCATTGAGCATGTACCTTTTGATCAAGAAGATGAGTGATGCGGAAGCGGCGAGCAGGTGAGCAGGTCACAGCTGGGAAGAGCAGCAACGGCGAGTAGGGAGCTGACAAGTAGGGAAGGAACAGTGCCGACAACTACGAGCAGGGAGAAGGGTGGCGGCGACAGTGAGCAAGGAGAACGAGTGGCACGACGGCGACAAGCAAGGAGCGGCTGGCAGCGGTGCACAAGGAGGAGGGAGCAAGGGGCAGAATCGCCAGACCTAACATTCAATCACAATGAAATAGAGAAAGGGGAAGAGTCTCGCTCGCACAAGTGCTATTAAGTTAACCAGAGGCGTCGGTTATAAAAAAAATGATGCTTAAAATAATAGGCGTCGGTTCCCACCAAAAAATTGACATCAAAGGGAGCTGAAAATTTTCATGGGGGTAGCGTGCGAAAACACATCGACCTCGGTTATTGTAAGATAACCAACGATAAAAATGGGCCAAATTTCTATCTCACGAAAAATCTTTAGTCGTCAGTTAATTAGTTAATAACCAACGCCATATGTTAATTTTTGGAGGTAATTTTTTCGCATTGGAAAATTTAGATTTGGCTGTCGATTTTAGGCATCGGTTGCTTATTAAGGAACCAACGCGAAATTAAAAGAAATACCCATGTATGGCCACTCTTCACAGATAGATGTCAGTTTTTGTATTCAACCGACGATGTAGGGTTTAGGCCTCGATTTCTGGTATACAACTGACGCCTATAAATGTGACGTTATAAGACATTTCTGTAGTAGTGTAGAATGCCTCAATGGAATCAGTCATGAAGGCAAGCATGAAGATGATACAACCTCTACTTTCTTGGCACTCCTTTCTTGGGCCAGTGCATCAACGTCGACAAAATCAACAATATTTTCCAATTCTTCTTCTTATTCCTCCTCCTTGGGGTTACTGTAGGTAGGATCTGATGAACGATGGCTTGAGGAGGATTGGATTCGAGAAGCAATTGTTGATGCTGACCTTTGGAGAGATTGTGACAATATAGGGTTGTGTGATGGCGGCATGATGTTAGAGGCCTTCCTGGTGTGGCTTTTGCCTCTAGTGCGGATACTCATAGTCTTCTCTACCCCTTTCTTGATTGCCTTGCTCGTGGTCTTCACTTTTGTAGGGATTTGGTGAAGAAATGAAGAACCACAACAATTTTGGCACTTCCAAAATGTAAGGGTGAAATTTCCTTCGAGATGGAGAAATAGAGGTTAATGAAGGGTGGAAAGTGGATCTTGAGGTAGGAGAAGGTGAGTGGGAGCCAAAGGGAACTTGAATCTAGAGTTTGGGATGAAGAGGAGGCGATTTGGGGGTGAAAGGAGGTCACCCTAATTGCCAGTAGCCACAGAACGAGCATGCTATGTCGAGCAAATGAAAAATTGGCCATGCTACTGGGTGAAAAGTTAGGGCACTTAAGTGATGGGCCCAGGCTAACACGACTATTCTATCCAGCACGGATGTTCTGGAGAAACGCTAGCACGACCGTGTTGGTTAGAATAGTCGTGCTGATCGAGCCCAAAACTTGATTATTCCCTATTAAAATGACCATGCTAGCACGGCTGTTCCACGCCAACACGGCTATGCTGGTACTTCCAAGTTGACAAAACTTCAAAAATTCTCAAATTGCTCAATCATTCATAAACCAATCAACAAATTCGATCCAATTGATGTTCCATCACTACTTTTCACTAAAACGTACCCCAATTCTCAAACTTTCACATGTTTCACCTGTCTCATCATCAAAACTAAAACAAAACTGTTAAACACAAGTGTGCGTATTCTTGGAATTGTGTAAAAATAAAGCAAAAGTATCAAAAAGTGAAGGTTGGGTGTAAAAATTCCCAAACCTAGGTGGATTGCCTCCCACTAGCGCTAAATTTACAACTTCAGCCGAGCTTATTGATTCTTGAACTCGATCATCAGCGTGGAACTTTCAAAGCATCCTTGTAGTAAATGTCCCTCTCATGTGCATTTAAGTACGTCTCTTTGTCAAGTGTGTGTTCCTCTACTAGCATCACAATGTAAAAACTTTGGTTGGTTTTATCCATGCCTACTTCAACTACAACTTTCAATCTTTTCCCATTGACATTGAGCTCTTTTGCTCTGTCCTTTTCATATATAACAATATCCCCAGATGGATATAAATTCTTGATTAGATAAGGTCCTTCACATATATACTGAAGCTTCTTAGTAAAGAACTTCATCCTAGAGTTTTACAGCCATACCCATTGTGCGAGCTCAAAATCCTTCTTCTTGATCAACTTATCATGTAAAAATTTGATACTTTCCTTGTAACTTTTGGACAATTAATATGCCTAATGTCTCATTTATTCTAGCTCATGCAGCTACAACTTTCTTTTCAATCTGACATTGTCTCTATCCATGTCCATGGCTTTCAATGACCATAATGCGTTGTATTGCATCTCCATGGCTAGATGGCAACTTTTTCCATGCACAAGTTTGAATGGCGTAGTGCCAATAGGGGCCTTGAATGCAGTCCTATATGGCCACAAAGCTTCATTGAGACGTAAAGACCAATCCTTGAGGTCTGGCCTCACCGTCTTCTCAAAAATGAACTTTATCTCATGATTAGCTAACTAAACTTGACCACTGGTTTGAGGATGGTAAGGAGTAGCCACGTGATGATTCATTCCATGCCTTTTTAGCAGTCCTTAAAAGGTCCTATGGATGAAATGGTTTCTGCCACTAATCATTGCCCATGGTAAACCAAATCAGTTGTAGATGTTCGATTTTACAAAATCACAAACCACTTTATGATCATTTGTTCTTGTGGAAATCGCTTCAACCCACTTGGATACATAATCAACGACCACCAACATGTACACATATCTGAAGGAGGGAGGAAACAAACCCATGAAGTCGATTCTCTAAACATCAAATACCTCAACCACAAGAATGCGCGATAGAGGCATCATGTCTCTCTTGGAGATAGTGCCCACCTTTTGGCACTTCAAACAACATTTGCAATATTCATTAGCATCTTTGAAAAAGGTTGGCCAATAAAATCCACTTTGAAGAAATTTGGTGGATGTGCGTTTTCCGCCGAAATGACCTCCACACACACCAGAGTGACACATGGATAGGATCTCTTACTTCTTGGTTTCTGATACACATCTTATAATGAGTTGGTCGAGACAATATTTGAATATATGCGGGTCATCCCAAGTATAATTTTTCACCATAGCAAACAACCTCTTGCTCTCCTCCCTTGTCTAAGTACTTGGTATCCTCCCACTAGATAAGAAGTTAGCTATGTGTTTGTACCGTGTTCTTTGGGTGGATGAAAGTAGGAAAATCTGCTAATGTGGCATTGTTTCCTTGATTCGATTTGTATCATCATAAGTTGCTTCAATGCGGGAGAGATGGTCAGCTACATAATTTTTGACCCCCTTCTTGTCAACAATCTCTAGATCAAACTCTTGAAGCAACATAATCTAGTGGATCAACCTTGGCATAGTCTTTCTTTGCCATGAGATATTTCAAGGTTGCATGATCCGTATAGACCACCACCTTATTTTGCAAGATATAAGAACGAAACTTGTCGAGAGGAAAAAAAATCATGACAAACAACTCTTTTTCCGTAGTGGTGTAGTTCCTTTGTGCCTCATCAAGAGTCTTGCTTGTGTAGTAAATGGCATGTGGAATCGGGCCAACTCTTTGGCCCATCATAGCCTCCACTGCCACATCTGATGCATTGGTCATGATTTTGAATGGCAAGGAGAAATCTGGGGGTTGTATAATAGGAGTAGAGATGAGCTTATGCTTCAAGTGGTTGAAGGCTTCAACACACTTGTCATCAAAGTTGAATTCCACACCCTTTTCAAGCAAGTGGTAAAGCGGCCTTGAAATTTTACTAAAGTCTTTAATGAATCAGTGGTAGAAACCTAGATTCCCCAACAAAGATTGAACACGTCTTATGGTGGAATGAATAGTGAGAGTAGAAATTAGGCCCACTTTGGCCTTATCAACTTCAATGTCAGCCTTAGAAACTTGGTGACCCAGAACAATGCCTTCAGGAACCATGAAGTGACTCTTCTCCCAAGATAGCAACAAATGAACTTTTACACACCTTTCAAGAACGGATGCTAGGTGGAGAAAACATTCATTAAATTTCTTACCAAACACTAAAAATAATCCATGAACACTTCAAGAGACGAATCAAGAATATCAACAACGATGGATGTCACACATCTTTGAAATGTAGAAGGAACATTACACAACCCAAATGATATTCTTCTATAAGAAAAAGTACCACTGGGACAAGTGAATGTTGTCTTCTCTTGATCTATGGGATGAACTTCTATTTGGAAGTAACCAGAGTACCCATCAAGAAAATAGTAGAAGCTCTGTCATGCTAATCTCTCCAAGATGTGATTGAGGAATGGAAGAGGGTAATGGTCTTTCTTGGTTTCTCATTCAGCTTTCTATAGTCCACACACATCTTCCACTTGGATTATTTCCTCATGGGCATCAACTCTCCATCCTCATTTTTGGCTACTATGATCCCACCCATCTTGGGCACAACCTAGATGGGGCTCACCCACGGGCTATAAGAAATGGGATATATAATTCCAACATCTAGTAGCTTCACAACCTCTTGCATTACAACTTCTTTCAGTTTCATATTCAGCTGTCTTTGCATTTAACAGGTCGGTCTAGCATCATCCTCAAGGTAGATTCTATGGACACAAATGGAGGGAGCAATACCCCTTAAGTCAGCAATGGACCATGTAATGGCCTGAATGTTTTTCTTCAAAACTGTCATCAAGGCATCTTCTTACTCTAGAGAAAGGACAGAGGAAATGATCACCAGAAGGGTGTCAATGGAGCCTAAGAAATCACATTTCAACCCTTCAGGAAGAGACTTGAGCTCAAGAACTGGATGCTCTATAAGGGAATTCTTCAATAGTTCAAAAATGGAAGGGAGGTCCTCACTTCCAGCCACTAAGGCTAGCTCATCTTCCTTATCATCCTCCTCATCATCATTGGGGAATTCCACAATAGGCTCTAGACCTCTACCCTGAGTGACTGTCTAAATCCATGTAGGTAGGCGTTTCTCTACAATCTAATCAAGACACTCCAAAAGATAGTAATCTTCCTATGTAGCACCTATCACCTTGACCTTAGGAGAAGACTTCAAAATGTTCAACTAGATCTTCATGTGCATGAAGGTCACATACATGGTACCAGTACTCACATGAATCACGACATCGGCTATAGCCAAGAAGGGTATCATCAAGATAATAGGCACCTTTCTTGAGTCTTTTTCCATATCCAACACAAGTGAAGTCATCATGGAAGAATGTGAAGGTCTCATCATCAAGTCTCACCAATACATCATCAAGACGCCCTCTAGGCATTTTCACAGATCGGTCAGCCAATTGCAAAGTGCAGTGAGCTGCACCCAGTAGTCCCATTTGTAGTTCATCATACACATCATACGACATTAGATTCACACTAGAACCCAAGTCAAGAAGAGCTTGGTCTATGCACTGTGCTCCAATGTAGAAAGAGATGATGGGAGCATCAGGATCTTTCCTTTTCCTTGGCACATTGTGTTGTAGAATTGAGACCCCTTTCTTAGTGAGCTTGACCTTCCTTGGTGTCCTTCCCATCATTCTTCGCTTTAATGTGCACAAATATTTTAAGAACTTGGCTTAAGATGAGATTTTCTTGATTGCATCAAGCTAAGGAATATTGATCTTCACCTGCTTAAAAGTTTTCATGATGTCTACAGTGTGCTTCTTCTTCCTTCTTTTAGTGGATGGTTCCTCAAGTGCATCTAGGAATGGATGGATTGGTTCTCCCGACTAGCTCAAACCAACAGAATCATCAATCAATATCATAGGAATCACAATATCATCTCTCTGCATCACAGTATCAACCCGGGTGCCTGTCACAATATCCTCAACCTGAATCTCAATATCACCATCTCTAATCACAGTATCAACTTTGTCATCACTGGATACCCTATCAACATTAGTGTCTCGTGGCTACTCCAAGGTCCTACCACTTCTTAGAACTGTCACTACCTTCACATGCTCATAAGTGGCAGAAGAAGAAGCTTGTGGTGGCGATAGTGGCTGTTGAGGTGGTGGTGGTCTTGGGTTTGGGGGGTTTAGGTTTTGAAGGATAAATTGTGGTTGTGATGGTTGTGGTTGATGGGGGTGATATTGTGGAAGGGGTAGTTGGTATGAGTGAGGTGGAGGTGGAGTGTATTGGTAGTTGAATGGGAGTTTTGGAGGTGGATAAGCATAAGGGTTGGGTGGTCCTTGGTACTGTGGTGGAGCATAGGCACTTTGGGGAGTGCCCATAAAACTACCATCATTGTTTGGGTTAGGCATAGGTTGATACGGTAGTCTCCCTTCTTCATGAAGAGCAAGCAAAAGAGAAATCTGACCAACCCTTTGCTCAAGACGGATAATCATTTTCCCATGAGAGGACACATCTTTTTTACCTCATCTAGGCTCCTTAGCCTTCCAATAACTTCTTCTTCAAACTTTGAGATATACTTAGGACCTTGATGTTGCCGTGCTTGCCCTTTCCCCTCTTCACCCTATTGTTTCCATGAGAAGTTAGGATGATTTCTCCACTCTAGAGTACAAGAGTTAGACATCAGGCCTTGGTCCAAAGGCATAGAAAGCATTCACTTATTCATCCATGACATCGATTTCCATTATAGATTGGCTAGCAGAACCTCCAGCTTGGTTCTTCATCATTCTTATCATATCAACCATCATCTTCATCATTTGGGGGATGACTTCTATTCTGACTAGAGCTGCAGGAGGGGGGGAGGAAATGTAGTTTAAGTCATAGTGCTCCCCTTTACTTGAAGCTCAATGCGAGAGTTCTCAGTAAAATTCTCAACTAGGGCCCAAGACTCCTTCGGTGGCTTTGCCATGAATGTATCTCCACATGAGGAATCAGTAGTAGTTTGACTCAGCTCAACTAGCCCTGTGTAGAATGTCTGAACAAGCTATCACATGGGTACTATGATAACCTGGTTTTCCTTTTTTTTTCTTCCTCAAATTACTTTGCACCTCGACAAGTTCGACACTCCGTTATGCTCCATGACCTTCCTTGCCTTTGATTTTATGAAAGTGAGACATAATGTACTCAAGTAATGCCTCAAACCCGATTAACTTAATTTGATTAATGTTGAGGCTTGGTTACAACATGAATACACAATTCTAATATTAGTCATCACTATGAATCCCTTTCCATCCTACCTACAATTCCATGTTGTGAAGCTTGATTCCAAGGTCCCAATGCATATTTCCTATCCCAATTTGGGGATTGGAGGATGGATTTGAATCCAATCCAAATTGAGAGCTAATTTCTAGCATTTTCTCCTTTTATTTTGGCTTTGGGCCAGCTGGGAACCAGGCCTAGACCCCAGCCCCCTTTCTTTTCCTCGCTACCTCATCTTCTCCTCTCACTGGAGCACAGAGGGTCGTGCAGGGGCCAGCGCTCCCCATGATATGACCCCACCCCCTTTCCCCCTCTTCCCTGATCTCCTTTCCCTTTTTTCCACTTGACCAGTTGTTCTTGGTAGTAGGTCATCGTTGGGAGGGGTTGCACCTAGTTGGCCACCACCACTACCCGGATTTCCTCATCTAAACCCGAAAGCCTCCCCCTTGGTTCCTATCCTTCTTTTTAAACCCCTCCAACCCCTCTGTCATGGAGGTTAGCTCCCCCACTCGTAGTGGAGGCGCTTCCTTCCTTGCTCCTCACCCACCTACCCATGGCTCATGAACCCAACACCACCAGCATGGCTAGGGTTTCCAAACCCATACATCATCATGAAGGTAAGCTTGGGACAACACAACCCTAGTTCTTCCTGCTCTGCCCTCTCTTATCACCGTCTCTCTATTACGTCCCAACGAGTCACCTTTTCCTTGAGTTTCCCCACCCATTTGCTCCTCCCGCTTTAAGCTTCCTCAACCTTGCCGCCGCCGTGGTGGTGGTTATGGGTGCTGTCTCTAGCACCCCTCATCCTGGACGAATGGTGCAACAACACCGCAAGGCCATTGTCACCAAGGCCGACACCCTTCAAGGTCACCTTCTGTTGTCTCTAGCCGGTTCCCACATGCACCAGTGAGCACCAGGTCATGCCGCCGCCGTAAGGGATGCAAACTCACATGCTCCATCACCCTATCTCCCTCTATCTCTCTCTCTCTCTCTCTATCTCTCGCCCTCACTTTCTTTCTCTCCCTACCATGTGGGCTCCCAATAGCCAATGACAACACGACACATCTTCTCAGCAAGCTGTGGTCAAGAGGGACCCAACACAACCACCCTTCGATGCCACTGACCTCCCTCGACCGCCCGTTAATTCCTGTGATCATACGTAGGTGACCCGGGCTGACATACAATAGAAACTCACTGCCAACGCACGCCGCTCACTGCCAACGCACACCACTCACCGCCCTTGACCACACCGAGCATCACAGAATGCTCAAGGCAGGTTCCCTAACAACGCCAGGGATGCATGCATCAACATAGGTCATCCAGGGAAGCCCACACTCATCCTTGACCCATTTGCCCTAATGCTCGGCCCAATCAGGGTAAAACACCGAAAGACCCTCTTTTATGTTCCAATCTTAAAACTAATGTAACTTTTTACTTGATTAGCGAAATGACATGATATAATATACCATTTTGATCAGAAAAACACCCCTTACTAATGAGACTAATGTCTAATGCTGATTTTGCATGTCTCATATCTGTTTTAGTAAAGATAATGCCTTCATGATATTATGCATGCTAATCAACCTCAATCATGCTTATCTTGTATCCTTTAAGAACCCAAACTATTCTAATCTCAAAATTAGTAAACTATATGATGTTTTGTAACATGTAAGGTCAAGATATCATGATAAGTGGTTCATGTTTGACTTGTAAGACCCCAAGTTCCTAGGGTGAATTAAAATGACTAAGTTAATCTTTTTTGTATCCACATGATGCATTATGATTGTATGCTAATTCCATGATCTACCTTGTTCAAATCAATAGATACATCACTCTTGTAGCATTATAAGCCAAATCAATCTATCATGTGCTCGTAATGCTCCTATGGTTTGGGGAATGTACTTTATTGATTTGAAATTGATCTAATATGACTTAATCACGATCTTTCATGTTAATCCATGATGATGTAATCTAAATATCATGCTTCTTTTACTCCAAATAAAAATGATCTCATGTTTATATCTAATCTAGTGTGGATGACTCACTAAGATCTAAGGCCTAATTTTGATTATGTTATTATGATTGAATAATGACATGCATGCTGGAAGTTTAGAACTAAGATTGAAATACTTGGGACTTCGATTTAGGGAATCATCCACATGACTCATATGGTGCTTATTTACTCAAACCCTAGTGAACTAAGACACCATGCTATATCTTTTCCTTGCAAGTACCCTTAGTTTGGATAATCTTTAGGATCCTACTCAAGAATGCTTAATCTTGTACTCTACTTATAAGGTACGCTTACTCTCTTGACCGTACTATGGTATTTTCTTGTGTGTGTGTATGCTCGTATAAATGCTTGGCTCATTAATTACTTGTTTAATCTACTTTTTCCCAACAATTTGTATGTTCATTTTGCTTGAAATATGTTGAACAAACCTTAAACATAATTGAACTTGTCCATTATACAAACCTAGTGTACATGCCTATATTCTTGCGGTAAGGGCACAAGGTTGGGCATATTACTTGAGATGTCAAGATAAGGCGGACCACGTTGACAAAAGGGTTGTTGATCATGAGCACCTTACATACCCTTCAATGGGAAGCTGGTCAATGGCCATAATATGTTGTTGATTATAATGAAAATACACCTAAAATATGCTTTGGATAAAAGAATGTCTTTAGTTGTTCTCACCTTGTTTCATCTTCTTGCTTATATGATGTTTTTAGCCAAGCAAACTTTTACTGTACTCTTAAACTATTTACTGGCTTTTTCATAGCGTATTTAATGATTTAGCATTAATATATTTTGTTGATCAAATTTGTAGTTGTCAAATGAAGATCTGTTGCACTTAAGACTCTTAGCTCTGAAATGCAATACAAATGGGTATACTTGAATATAGAATTGGGTGCCTACTTCTCTATCCCTCCTTATATCTTGTTATGTCTTGTTGTTATTTCTTTACATATATATTTCTTGTGTGAAATATTCGATCCATTCTAGGGATGGATGCCCAAGTCTTGTCGCCTTTGGCTATGTAGCCATTAGGAGTGTGGAGTTAGGGTAAAAAATAGTTATGTGACAAATTTCATCCAAGCTATACACATGGGACTCTATATATGTTTAAGGCATAACACATATTAAGAACCCAAGGAGGATTAAAATCCTTTCCTCAAAGTTTAGAGAGCCATCTCGCATCTCCTCTCTTCTTTAAGGACCACCTAAGCCACCCAAGTAGATGATGATTAGTTAGTCTTCTAAATGTACTCATGACTATTAATCACATGAATCCTCTATTTTGGGTAGCTTATTCATGGGGAAAATAAAATTTATTTGAAATGATGAAAGTTGATAATGCCATGATCTGACTTTATATTGAAAACCCTATTTGATGTATGAAATTACTCTTGCAAGAAATGTACTCATATCAACAGTTTATGAAACTCAGTATTTTACCCGACCAAGTATAAGTGATTTCTATGTTTGAGGTAAATTTGATATGGTAAAATAATGTGGAATTCTAGTTTTACACCTCGTGATTAATGAGGTCTCTATTGATTAAACCCATGTTGCCCTATTGTTGATTAAATATCAAACATAATTAAGAAAATATTTCCCTATTTTGACTTATACTATGATTATGCTCAACATATTGATTCTCTTGGACTCATGAATTTGATGATAAGACTCTGATACCCAAGGCATCTCCCCTATTGATCGCCACGCCCCTGTGTAATATCGATTTGATAGGATATGATGACTTTGGACCCTTGACCTCACCCTATTATACACATACTCTTATTACACACTATTAACTACCCAATTTCCAAATCTTCCCTTACCTTGATCTTGAAAGGAAGGGAACTCTTTTATGACCTAGATATTGCAAAATATTAAAGAATGGTTGCCCTATTATGATCTTGATGTTTGACTCTTGATATTATGAAATTTGATTCGATAGTTGGTACTCTCCCTATTTGGACATACTTGATGACTCATTAATATAGACTAATGTGCTAGACTAGGGTGGTAGTTGACCTATGACTTGCCTAACCTAAGTCACGTCCCTATTGTGATTGCCTCTAAATTTTCACTTTGATGAGTATTTAGATTTTGGAAAGATTACCTCTATCACACTATTTTTATTTCTTGACCTAAGCCTCTAATAGGTCAATCCTATGATGAATTTGATACTCGATCTTGAATCTTAATTTAATGACAATCTTGAAGTATGATATTGTTGACTATAGTTAGTGGTTGGGTTCCTAGAAAGACCTAGGTCTAGATCACTCATCAATCTTGAAATACCATGATAATGGACTCAGAATTGATATCTTGAAATGTTGCTCGATTGTTGTATATGGATGAATGATCACATTTAGGTCTAAATAGGAATCTAGACCCTAGCTTCAAAGTGTTTGAACTTATGACTTTGACGTCCAAACTTGACTCTCGACATTAATTTATGAAATGTGGACTCATGGTTATTAGTTTTGACTTGACTCCTACGATCACCTTATTTAGATCTCAAGATCACCCTCGATATATGACTAATGACTTTCGTGTTCTCAAATCTTGAAATTTTGATATTATTACTATGTTGATTCGATCTATTTATGATTTAGGGGTGAGTTCCATGTGGACTAGGGTGGGACCTTCCATTGATCTTGAATGTAAAATCACAATATTGAATACAAAATCTTCATATGGGAAATATGTTATATTTCTTTGATTGTTGAAATATGAATCTCAATCATGGATGTATAACTCCACCTAGGCCAATGTAGATTCTAGAAACCTTACTGGTGGAAATAAAAGTCATGCTTTACTCTCGATTGGAAGAACTCAATTCTTGGACCTAAAAGTTGGTCTCTACAAATTGGAAAATGCACATGATAATCTCTCTCAATTTATGATCTATGTGATGATCTTACCAAGTTAATGATTAATGTGACTGTACCTTGACTATGATGCTAAATTGTTCAACTTTGAAATATCTCATTATTGAAAGAATACCAAATAGATTATGACATGGAATATGACAACTCAATCTCAATTGATTACTTGATTTAGTTTTGGGGATAAAATTTCTTTTAAGGTGGGGAGGATGTGATAACCTATTTTTCTCTTTCTTTCTTTTTTCTTCCTCAAATTACTTTACACCTCGACAAGTTTGACACTCTGTTATGCTCCATGACCTTCCTTGCCATTGATTTGATGAAAGTGAGACATTATGTACTCAAGTAATGCCTCAAACCCAATTAAATGTGACAATGAACTTTATTTGACCAATGTCGAGGCTTGATTATAACATGAATATGCAATTCTAATATTAGTTATCACTATGAATCCCTTTCTATCTTAACTACAATTCCATGTTGTGAAGCTTGATTTAAAGGTCCCAATGCATCTTTCCTTGCCCAATTTAGGGATTGGAGGAGGGAGTTGAACCCAATCCAAATTGAGAGATAATTTCTAGCCTTTTCTCCTTTTATTTTGGCTTTGGGCCGACTGGGAACCAGGCCCAGACCCTAACTCCCTTTCTTTTCCTCGCTACCTCATCTTATCCTCTCATGCAAGTGGAGAGGGATGTGTAGGGACCAACGCTCACCATGCTAAGACTCCTCCACTTTTCCCCCTCTTCCCTCATTTCCTTTCCCTTTCCTCCGCTTGACTGGTGGTTCTTGGCAATATGGCATCGTTGGGAGGGGTTGCACCTAGCTGGCCGCCACCACTACCTGGGTTTCCCCATATAAACCCTAAAACCTCCTCCCTTGCTTCCCCTCCTTCTTTTTAAACCCCTCCAACCCCTCTACCATGAAGGTTGCCTCCCCCACACGTAGTAGAGGTGTTGCCTTCCTTGCTCCTTGCCCACCTATCCCTGGCTCACGACCCAACGCCACCAGCATGGCCAGGGTTTCCTAACCCGAACGTCGTCATGAAGATGAGCATGGGGCAACATGGCCCTGGTTCTTCCTAATCTGCCCTATCTTATCATTGTCTCTCTATTCTGGCTTGCCGAGTCACCTTTTCCTCACTTTTCCCCACCCGTTCACTCCTCCTGCTTCAAGCTTCCTCAACCTTGCCGCCACCATGATGGTGGTTGTGGGTGCGGTCTCTAGCACTCCTCATCCTCGAATGAAGGGTGCAACAACACCACAAGGCTGGTCCAACCAAGGTCGACACCCTCCAAGGTCACCCCCTACTATCTCTGACCGATTGCCACCCACACCAGTGAGCACCAAGTCACAGTGCCGTTGCAAGGGATGCAAACTCACACACTCCATTTCCCCATGTCTCTTTCTCTCTCACACCCTCACTTTATTTCTATCCCTACCACGTGGGATCCCAATAGCCAATGACAACATGCCACATCTTCTCAATGAGCCATGGTCAAGAGGGACCCATCACAACCACCCTTAGATGTCGCTGACCTCCCTCAACTTCCTGTTAATGCCCGTGATCATACGCCGACGACCCGGGCCGACAAACAATAGGAACTCACTGCCAACGCATGCCTCTCACCGCCCTTAACCACACCGAGCATTGTAGAATGCTCAAGGAAGGTTCCCCAACCACTCCAAGGATGCATGCATCAACATAGGTCAGACAATGAAGCCCACACTCATCCTTGGCCCATTTTCCCTAATGCTCAGACCAATCAGGGTAAAACACCCAAAGACCCCCTTTTATGTTCCAATCTTCAAACTAATGTAACTTCTTGCTTGATCAACCAAATGACATGATATAATATACCATTTCGATCATAAAAACACCCCCTTACTAGTGAGACTTATGTATACTACTAATTTTGCATGTTTCATTTGTATTTTTGTTAAGATGATGCCTTCACTAAATTATGCTTACTAATCAACCTCAATCATGCTTATCTTGTATCATTTAAGAACCCTAAATATTCTAATCTTGAAATTAGTAAACTATATGATGTTTTGTTACATGTGAGACCAAGATATTATGATAAGTGGTTCATGTTTGACTTATAAGACCCCAACTGCCTAGGGTGCATTAAAATGACTAAGTTAATTTATTCTGTGTCTACATGATTCATTATGATTGTATGCTAATTCCATGATCTACCTTGTTCAAATCAGTAGATACATCACTCTTGTAGCATTATAAGCCAAATAAATCTATCATGTGCTCTTAATGCTCCTATGGTTTGGGGAATGTACTCTATTACTCTGAAATTGATCTAAATGACTTAATCACAATCTTGCATGTTAAGCCATGATGATGTAATCTCAACATCATGCTTCTTTTACTTCAAATCAGAAATGATCTCATGTTTGTATCTAATCTAGTGTGGATGATTCACTTATATCTAAGGCCTAATGTTGATTCTTTTACTATGATTGAATAATGACATGCACGTTTGGAAGTTTGGAACTAAGATTGAAATTCTTGGAGCCAAGATCTAGGGAAACATCCACATGACTCATATGACACTTATTTACTCAAACCCTAGTGAACTAAGACACAATGCTATATCATTTCCTTGCGTGGTATCCTTGTTTTGGATAATCTCTAGGATCCTACTCAAGAATGCTTAATCTTGTACTCTACTCATAAGGTGCGCTTACTCTCTTGACCCTACTATGGTATTGTCTTGTTTGTATGTATGCTCATATAAATGCTTGGCTAGTTAATTACTTGTTTGAGCTACTTGTTCCCTACGATTAGTATGTTTGTTTTGCTTGAAATATGTTGAACAAACCTTGAACACAATTGAACTTGTCCATTATACAAACCTAGTGTACCTACCTATATTCTCGAGGTAAGGGCACAAGGTTGGGCATCTTACTTGATATGTCAAGATAAGGCAGACCATGTTGATAAAAGGGTAGCTAATCTTGAGCACCCTTACAGACCCTTCCAATGGGAAGCTGGTCAATGTCCATAATATGTTGTTGAGTATAATGGAAATACACCTAAAATATGCTTTGGGTAAAAGAATGTCGTTAGTTGTTCTCACCTTGTTTCATCTTCTTTCTTATATGATGTTTCTAACCAAGCAAACTTTTAATGTACTCTTAAATTGTTTACTTGCTTTTTCATAGCATACTTAATGCTTTAGAATTAATATGTTTTGTATATCAATTTTTAGTTGTCAAATGAAGATCTGCTGCACTCAAGACTCTCATCTCTAAAATGCAATACACATGGGTATGCTTGAATATAGAATTGGGTACCTACTTCTCTATCTATCCTTATATCTTGTTATGTCTTGTTGTTATTGCTTTACATATATATTTCCAGTGCAAAATATTCAATCCATTCTAGGGACGGATGCCCAGGTCCACTTTCCGTTGGCTGTGTAGCCATTAGGAGTGTAGACTTAGGGTAACATACAGTTCTGTGACAAATTGTATCAGAGTTATACACATGGGCCTCTATATACGTTTAAGGCATAACACATATTAAGAACTCAAGGAGGATTAAAAGCCTTTCCTCAAAGTTTAGAGAGCCTTCTAGCATCTCATCTCTTCTTTAAGGACCACCTAAGACACCCAAGTAGATGATGATTAGTTAGTATTTTCACTCCTCATGTGATCCTTCTCTCATGACTATTAATCACATGAATCCTTGATTTTAGGTAGGTTATGCATGGGGAAAATAAAATTTATTTGAAACGATGAAAGTTGATAATGCCATGATCTAACTTTAAATTGAAAACCCTATTTGATGTATGAAATTACTCTTGGAAGCGATATACTCATATCTAGAGTTTATGAAACTCAATGCTACCCGACCAAGTATAAGTGCTTTCAGTGTTTGAGGTAAATTTGATATGGTGAAATAAGGTGGAACTCTAGTTTTACACCTCACGTCTGATGAGGTCTCTATTGATTAAACCCATGTTTCCCTATTGTTGATTAAACCTCAAACATATTTAAGAAAATATTCCCCTATTTTGAATTATACCATGATTATGCTTAACATATTGATGCTCTTGGACTCATGATTTTTATGATAAGACTCTGATACCTGAGGCATCTCCCTTATTGATTGCCATGCCCCTATGTAATCTCAATTTGACAAGATATGATGACTTTGGACCCTTGACCTTGCCGGGGTGTACACATACTCTTGTTACACCCTATTAACTACCTGATTTCGAAATCTACACTTACCTTGATCTTGAAAGGAAGAGAATTCATTTATGACCTAGATATTGCAAAATCTTGAAGTATGGTTGCCCTATTATGATCTTGGTGTTTGACTCTTGATATTATGAAATTTGATTTGGTAGTTGGTATTCTCCCTATTTGGACATACTTGATGTCTCATTATTAATATAGACTAATGTGCTAGACTAGGGTGGTAGTTGACCTATGAATCCTCTAACCTAGGCCACACCCTTATCGTGATTGCCTCTAAATTTTCACTTTAATGACTATTTAGAGTTTGGAAAGATTACCTCTATCAAACTATTTTGATTTATTGACCTAAGCCTCTAATATGTCAATACTATGATGACTTTCATACTCAATCTTGAATCTTGATTTAATGAAAGTCTTAAAGTATGATATTGTTGACTATAATTAGTGGTTGGGTTCCTAGAAAGACCTAGGTCTAGATCATTCATGAATCTTGAAATACCATGATAATGGACTCAAAATTGATATCTTGAAATGTTACTCGATTGTTTCTCAATTGTTGTATATGGATGAATGATCACCTTTAGGTCTAAATAGGAATCTAGACCGTAGCTTTGAAGTATTTGTACTTATGACATTGATGTCAACTTGACTCTCAACATTGATTTATGAAATGTGGACTCATGATTATTAGTTTTAACTCGACTCCTATGATCAACTTATTTGGATCTCGAGATCACCCTCGATATATGACTAATGACTTTCGTGTTCTCAAATCTCAAAATTTTGAAATTATGACTATGTTGATTTGATATATTTATGACTTATGGGTGAGCTCCATGTGGACTAGGGTGGGTCCTTCCATTGATCTTGAATGCAAACTCATGATATTGAATATAATTTTTCGATATGGGAAATATGTTATATGTCTCAAATTGTTGAAATATGAATCTTGATCATGGATGTATAACTCCACCTAGGCCGTTGTAGAATCTAGAACCCTTAATGTTGGGAAAAAAATTCATGCTTTACTCTCGATTGGAAGAACTTAATTCTTGGACCTGAAAGGAGATCTCTCCAAATTGGTAAATGTACATGATAATATCTCTCAATTTACGATCTATGTGATGATCTTACCAAGTTAATGATTAATGTGACTATACATTGACTATGATGCTCAATTGCTGGACTTTGAAATATCTCAATATTGAAAATATACCAAATAGATTATGACATGGAATATGATAACTCAATCTCGATTGATTACTTGATTTAATTTTGGGGACAAAATTTCTTTTAAGGTGGGGAGGATATGATAACCTAATTTTATCTTTCTTTTTTTTCTTCCTCAAATTACTTTACACCTTGAAAATTTTGACACTCAGTTATGCTCCATGACCTTCCTTGCCTTTGATTTGATGAAAACGAGACATAATGTACTCATGAATGCCTCAGACCTAATTAAATGTTACAATGAACTTTCTTTGACTAATGTTGAGGATTAGTTACAACATGAATATGCAATTCTAATATTAGTCTTCACTATGAATCCCTTTCTATCCTAACTACAATTCCATGTTGTGAATCTTGATTCCAAGGTCCAATGCATATTTCCTTGCCTAATATGGGGATCAGAGGAAGGATTTGAACCCAATCCAAATTGAGAACTAATTTCCAACCTTTTCTCATTTTATTTTGGCTTTGGGCTGGCATACCCCCAACCCCCTTTCTTTTCCTTGCTTTGTCGTCTTCTCCTCTCACACAAGCATAGGGGACCGTCCATGGACCAACACTCCCCATGCTATGACTTCTCCCCTTTTCACCCTCTTCCCTCATCTCCTTTCCCTTTCTACTACTTGATTGACTATTCTTGGAAGTAGGGCATTGTTGGGAAGGGTTGCACCTAGATGACCACCACTACTACCCAGGTTTCCCCATCTAAACCCTAAAAGCTCCCCCTTGCTTCCCCTCCTTCTTTTTAAACCCCTCCGTCGTGGAGGTTAGCTCCCCCACTCGCAGCAGAGGCACTACCTTCCTTGCTCCTCACCCACCTACCCATGGCTCATGACCCCAATGACACCAACATTGCTAAAGTTTCCAAACCCAGACGTCATCATGAAGATGAGCATGGGACAACATGGTCTGGATTCTTCCTGCTCTGCCCTATATTATCACTGTCTCTCTATTCTAGGCTCGATGAGTCACCTTCTCCTTGCTTTTCCCCACCCGCTCCCTCCTCCTTCTTCAAGCTTCCTCAACCCTACCACCACCATGGTGGTGGTTGTGGTGCTGTCTCTAGCACCCCTCATACCTAGGTGAAGGGTACAACAACACCGCGAGGCCACTGCCACCAAGGTCGACACCCTCTAAGGTCACCCCATGCTATCTCTGGCTGGTTCCCACCCACACTAGTGAGCACCAGGTCACGATGTCGCCTTGAGGGATGCAAACTTGCATGCACCATTGCCCTGTCTCCCTTTCTCTCTCTCTCTCTCTCTCGCCCTCGCTTTATTTCTCTCCCTACCACTTGGACTCCCAATAGCCAATAACAACATGCCACATCTTCTCAGTGAGCTGTGGTCAAGAGGGACCTAGAAAAGCTACCCTTGGATGCCACTGACCTCCCTCAACTGCCCGATAATGCCTGTGATCATACGTTGGCGACCCAAGATAGAAAATAGGAACTCACCACCAATGCATGTTGCTCACTGTCCTTGACCACACTAAGTGTTGAAGAACACTCAAGGTGGGTTCCCCAGCCATGCCAGGAATGGGTGCATCAGTACATATTGGCCAGGGAAGCCGACGCTCATCCTTGGCCCATTTTCACTAATGCTTGGGCCAATCAGGATAAAATACCCAACAACCCTCTTTTATGTTCCAATCTTCAAACTAATGTAACTTCTTTCTTGATTAACCAAATGACATGATATAATATACCATTTTGATTAGAAAAACACCCCTTACTAATGAAACTAATGTCAACTACTGATTTTGCATGTCTTATCTCTATTTTAGTAAAGATGATGCCTACATGATATTATGCTTGCTAATCAACCTCAATTATGCTTATCTTGTATTCTTTAAGAACCCTAACTATTCTAATCTCGAAATAAATAAACTATATGATGTTTTGTTACATGTGAGGCCAAGATATCATGATAAGTGGTTCATGTTTGACTTATAAGACCCCAAGTGGCTATGGTGCATTAAAATGAAAAAGTTAATCTATTTTGTATCCACATGATGCATTATGATTGTATTCTAATTCCATGATCTACCTTGTTCTAATAAGTAGATACATCACTCTTGTAGAATTATAAGCCAAATCAATCTATCATGTGCTCTTAATGCTCCTATGGTTTGGGGAATGCATTCTATTTCTCTGAAATTGATTTAATGTGACTTAATCACGATCTTGCATGTTAAGCAATGATGATGTAATATAAATATATGCTTCTTTTACTATAAATAAGAAATGATCTCATATTTATACCTAATATAGTGTGGATGATTCACTTAGATCTAGGGCCTAATGCTGATTCTTTTACTATGATTGAATGATGACATGCACGTTGGAAGTTTGGAACTAAGATTGAAATACTTGGAATCTAGATCTAGGGAATCATCCACATGACTAATATGGTTCTTATTTACCAAACCCTAGTGAACTAAGACACCATGCTATATCATTTCCTTGCAAGGTACCCTTGGTTTGGATAATCTCTAGGATCCTACTCAAGAATGCTTAATATTGTACTCTACTCATAAGGTATGTTTACTCTCTGGACCCTACTATGATATTGGCTTGTTTTTTTGTATGCTTGTATAAATGCTTGGCTAGTTAATTACTTGTTTGAGCTACTTGTTCCCTATGATTAGTATGTTCCTTTTGCTTGAAATATGTTGAACAAACCTCGAACATAATTGAACTTGTCCATTATACAAACCTATTGTACTTGCCTATATTCTCAAGGTAAGGGCACAAGGTTGGGCGTCTTACTTGAGATGTTAAGATAAGGCAGACCATGTCACCCATACAGACCCTTCCAACGGGAAGCTGGTCAATGGCCATAATATGTTGTTGAGTATAATGGATATACACCTAAAATATGCATTGGATAAAAGAATGTATTTAGCTGTTTTCACCTTGTTTCATCTTCTTTCTTATATGATGTTTCTAGCCAAGCAAACTTTGACTGTACTCTGAAATTATTTACTTGCCTTTTCATAGCATACTTAATGCTTTAGCATTAATATATTTTGTTTATCAAATTTGTAGTTGTCAAATGAAAATCCACTGCACTCAAGACTCTCATCTCTGAATTGAAATACAAATGGGTATACTTGAATATAGAATTGGGTACCTGCTTCTCTATCCCTCCTTATATTTTTTTATGTCTTGTTATTGCTTTACATACATATTGCATGTGTGAAATATTCGATCCATTCTAGGGATGGATGCCCATGTCCACTCGCCTTTGGTTGTGTATCCATTAGGAGTGTAAACTTAGGGTAACAAATAGCTCAGTGACAAATGGTATTAGAGCTATACACATGGGCCTCAATATATGTTTAAGGCATAACAAATATTAAGATCCCAGGGAGGATTAAAATCCAAGTTAGACAGCTAGTATGAAAAAGTAAATAAAGAATAAAGACTAGCAATGGTGAGGCAAGTAGGAAAAGCTAGACTACACTAACTAGCTAGGCCGAGCGACTCTACTCCCTGACAACGATGCCAGAAAGATTGGCGCGGTTTTCTTATGGTCAAACACTAATCAACTAGATGGTGACTAGATGCAACCCTCAGGGAAAACACATAGAGGATCTTTCAAATTTATAGTGGATCTAGTCTGAAATACTAGCTTAGACTATTCACACTTCACCTGCAAGTGCACAATGTTGTGTTGTAGTATAGGCAAGTGGCACGAGAAGGGTCGATCCTCAGGGAGAGAGGGGGCACTAGGGCTAAGTTAATGTGAGCCACATTCCTAAAGTAGAGTGTAGGGTTTTAGGGTTTAAAAGTTGGTTTTGGTTGATTACACTATGATTGCAAGCAATTTACAACAAGAAGGAAACTAAATTAACAAAAACCCTAGATTACCTTAAGAAAGCTAAGACTAAGAAGCTAGGCAAAATGAACAAATGAGCAAGAGCAAGGAATTACACTACACTAGAAATTCAAACTAACAACTAAGAAACAAACTAAGCACTGAAGAAAGAAAGGGCCTAGGTTACCACTAACTAACAAGATTAACACAAATAGGCTCAAACGAGAACTAACTACTTAAGCAAGACCTAGTTATCAAGAACTAAGCAATTAACTAAGAAGAAAGTAAGAATAATTAACTAAACTAGCATTAACAAGCTAAGAGGACAAGGTGGATTTTAAACAATAAGGTGGATAGGTGGGCTGTTTGGGAATGATGCTTTGATATTAGTTGGGGGAGGTTACATAGCATGAAAATCTTATATCTTCAATCTAGATTGTCAAACCAAACAATAAGGCAAGTACTATTTGAATCTACCCTATGCTACTACTTGAGAAACTAGAGCTAGGTGTAATTTTAATAGGACTTGGAAAGTCTAGGTTTCTAGGGTTAGTGGTATTAGGGAAATTGAGAGCCGAGGGTAGGAATGGAGGTAGATATGAGGGTGTTTCACCTAATGTTACTTTCCATCTAGCCTTTTAGAAAACTCTAGCCAATTGCACTAATCACTCTTACACTAACTACTTATATTTCACACCTACTTGTAGGAGAAGGTAGTTGTATGTCTAAAAAAAGGGTGCTAGCTAGGAATCCACTAATTTAACCTAGGAGCAATTCCTAAGATATCCACATACAATCTAGTTCCCCCTAGAAGCTAGGTGTCTTCAAGCATCATACAACAAGCAATCCATGTTTAAAAGCACAAATCACAAGTAAAATACTGGGAAATGAGATAGAAGCAAGTGACAATCATCATGCAATGGAAATATGTTCACTACAAGTTATTTTCCCCCAACATGGTATCAAAGTAACATTTTAACCCCAAATAGCCCACCACAAGGGGCTTAGCTGGACATGATCATGCAAAACAACAAAAAGGAAAGAAGAAAGAGATAGAAGGCCATGGAGCTCATGGATTCTTCTTCTCCTTCACCTCCTATATGTTGTAGAACGTCGTCCCTCCTCCAAGATGGGTGAAGAGCATAGAAATGTAGGGTGTTATGGTAGAAAACCTAGAAAACTAGGTTTGTATGGTGGAAATGGTAGGTGGAGGTCTTGAATGTAAGGGAGGTAGAAAAGAATGCTCTAGAGTAGATAGGAGGGTGATAAGGAAGTTAAGCTACTGTTGTGGCTGCCACCCATGTATATAAAAGTGGTGGTGGAATTACTAGGGTAAAAAGGATATTCTTGGAAATTAAGTGCAAAAAAAAGATAATTTTGGGTGGCAGAACGGTCGTGGTGGGTGGAGGATAGAACGACCATGGAGGCAAAGAATAGCAGTGGTGGGAAATGAAAATGTCAAGTTGGAAGTGGTGAAATGAAGGCTATAGCACGACCGTGATGGGCAACACAACCGTGGTGGGGGCTAGGTAGAACGTACGTGCTAGGTAGCACAACCATGTTGGGCGAGGTGGAGTGGAGGTCATTCTCTTCAATATGCCCATTATGATATTTGGCAAGACGGACGTGCTGGCTGGAAGGGCCATTTTAGGGGCTTCTTTACACGACCTAGCTAGGTAGCATGATCGTTTTGGTGGAGTTGTTGTAGCTTGTCAAAATTGGGATCAACTTGTGACTTTTGCTTTGGCGAGCACAACCGTTCCTTGGCACCACAGTTGTGTTGGGGTCTTCAGTAGTACTTTGAGCTTGAAACTTCATGATCCATGGACTTCTTTGCTCGAGCATGACCCTTGGGTACTAGGGGTAGTTTGAGGGAGCTTTAGGGTCTTCTTCAGACCCCTCCATGGGTGGAGGAATCCCAAAACTCCTTCCTTCTCTCTCATCCATCCAAGGCATAGTCAAAGTACCTAAAAAACATGCAAAGAACGTCTATAAGTGCATTTGATAGTAATATGCATATTGATGGAGTTGACTTGAATTCTCACATGTTTAGATGTGATTGAGATGCAAAAAGACATAAGACGAAGCCCTAAAATAGGACTGTATTAGAATTACATTTATGAGGAAGGTGAAGAGTGGCGCTCATAATGAGGTGGCATTCAAGAAGTAGAAGGTGAGATAGCATGGTGGCGACATTGAGGTGGACTATCAGGAACATCATTTACTTCTTGATGAGGTGTAGATGGTGGTTTGCTTGTTGGGATAGGAGATGTTGGAATAGTTGGGATGGTCGTAGGATCTTTGGGATGGTCTGAGGAGGATCCCGTCATGCATATTGAGTTGGTGACTTTGCAGTAGACTTTGGATGATCCATCAGAACCACTAGAGAAGTAGAAGACTAGGCTTGTCTCGACGGTGATGGTAAAATCTCAAAGTCCTCAGCAAGTGCTACTTTTTGTTCTCTTTCTTCTAAAATTTTTGGTAGAGACTTTTTGGGAGCTTTGGCCACAATAGGTATTGGGAAGACTCAGGAGGATGATGTAGAAGTTGACAAATGAAACTTTGTGATGAGCTATATGATTTCCTCCTCTGTGAAGAACAATGTCTTTGTGTCATAGGCTACAAGCTCAGGTAGAGGAATATAAATATTAGTCCTCAAGAAGCAATAGTGGCTTTTGTCATCACGATGGAAAATCATGCTAGAGGATGCCAAGTATTGAATGGTGATGTGATTATCACCATGCATCTCTTTGAAACTTTTGGGAGCAACCAGATGTCCATCGTATTGATAGATGAGGTTCATTAAACCACCCATGTGATATTCTTTCGTTGAAGAGGGAAAAATTGATAACCATAGATCAATCAGCAGCCGACCAATGTTGACAAATTGTCCTTTGTTTATAAGAGACAGAATGTAGTGTTCTTCATGATAAATACTGCCAGTCTTAGACCTTGGGAATAGGACATTGGCGACTATTTTGTGCATGATTCTCTATAACCTAGAGTGCACAACAGAAGCCTTGAAAGCCCTAGATTTATACTGACACTTGCCTACCTGTTTAGCCTAGTAGGTAGAAGCATTAAAATAAGAATCCTCTTTATCTAACAGCCATGTGCAAGCCCTGGTAGCCTCTTCATCTAAGGAACATAAGACTTTATTCAATATCAATTCAGTAAGGATGTGGTCAATGTTGTTGATATATATTTTCAGCAGTCCATGTCCACTTGTTGGGTCATCAACTTGTATGATGAAGACCTCCTGAGTGGAAGACATGAAGTCCATAGTATCTTCAATATATGCTCTAGGATTAGCCATGCATAGGTGAGCTAGGTTGGAGTGTTTAAGCAATGCAGACACATGCACCCAGATCCCAATTTCTTTGAGGGTTGACTTATAAGAAAAAGTGGGTGGGATTGTAAGTGAGCCACTTCATTCCTTTAAATGCCTCTAAGTGTTCATTGTTGTGAGGCCAAAAATTCCTAGAGTATGGGACTTCAACTAGAGTGGTTTGAGGGGCATCAATATTACACTCAGAGGCACACACCCTCTTGTCACCCTCAGAGGTGGATGTTTTAGGGCACAAGCGCTTCTCACCTTGGTTGGGTGCAAGGTTATCTATGGTTACTTAATTTTCCCTATTGGCCATCACTGCACCGTAAGAGCAGAAAAGAACAAATTAGTATAATAGAGACAAGTAAGATGGGTAGATCGTTTAGCAGGGTTGATGGGATCATCGACCTTTGAGAGAAAGAAATCAGTCGATGACCAGAAGGGTTGATGGGAGGATACGTCGACAAAAAAAAGAAGAAATGAAAAGAAAAAAAACTCATCAAAGTGTTAGTACGATAGAGAAAACATGTGGATATGGTTTAGAGGGAGAGAGGTCGACATGGTCATTGACAGGGTCCGATCGATGAGGTGAGGTTACCTATTGATGGGGTTTTGAGTAGCAAATCTATCGAATCACAATTAAGGCTATGGAACAGGAGGTCGATATGCATTGTTTGGAAAGATAGTTGATGGACGTTGAGGGAAAAAGGGAAGGGCTTCCCTGTAGGAAAGACGCAGTGAAAAGAATTTACCCTGAGGTCTTATATATAGGCAAGGGGTCAAGAGGCAATGAATTTTATTCAGGTTGATGGTTCCATGATCAGAAGCCATTGATGACCTCATCGATGTCAAGGTCAACATCTGAAGATTGATGGGTTAAGGTCAAAAACCCTGTCAACACCTATGTAGAGTATTGAAAACATCGATGGCATCAAGTCAACAAATCAAATGTTGATACTGATGTGGTCAAAACACAAAACCATCAATGCACTCATCGATATCTGGTTGGTCAATGGGAAAGAAAATTAATGATATCAATACAAGCAGGTCAGAATTTAGGTCGATAAATTCATGTGAAGGAATCATCTACAAATAATCATTTGAAAAGTAATTGTCCATCAGAGTGATGGAACATTTTATAAGGTAAGTTCATCTAAGAAAACAAAAATGATGAAAACAAATTAAATGATACAAAAAGAAAAGATAGATGGTTTGGTTGCCTCCCAATTAGCACTTTGTATATGGCCATGTATCTTGACTCTTGAGATGTCTTTATTCTGCGACTGGAGAATTGGAAAACTCTATGTTCACCTTCCTAGTGAAAACTTCATCTTCATAATAACACTTCATGTGATGTCTATTTATGGAAAAAGTCCCAGATTCCTCACTGTGAATATCCATCATTTCATAGGGATAGATGGTGATAACAGTAAAAGGGCCAGACCAATGAGAGTGTAACTTTCTAGGAAAGAGTTGGAGAGTAGAATTAAATACAAGGAATTTGTTGCCCTTGAAAATATCCTTTCACTTTATGTGAGAATCATGCCATATTTTGGTTCATTCTTTATAAATCTTGATATTTGCATAAGAATGTAGAAGGAGTTCTTAAAACTCCTATAGTTGAAGGAAGGGTTTCTATTTTGCAAGATCAAGATCCATGTTGATGGTTTTATTGCCCAAAAGGCTTTATGTTCCAACTCTAGAGGAAGATGAAAAGATTTACCATATATGAAACTATATGAAGTGATTCTGATTGGAGATTTTTAAGCAATTCAATATGCTAAAAGGGCGTTATCGAGTTTCGAGGATCAATCATTTTTTGGATTTTCCCACATATTTTTCCAAAATCTATTTGATATACATGTTAGAAACTTCAACCTATATTGTAGTTTGAGGATGGTATGGGGTAGATATTTTATGTTTAACCCCATATCTCTTCAAAAATGCTTCAAACTATTTTTCTATGAAATGTGAACATCCATGACTTTTGACTATCCTAGGAAGGCCAAATCTTGCGAAGATAATTTTTGTGAAAAGGCACATTACTATCTTTGAGTCACATGTGGGTGATGGTAAAGCTTCCACCCATTTGGAAATGTAATCAACTGCCACTAGTATGTATTTATTTCCAAAAGAGGGTGAGAAAGGCCTCACAATCTCTATTCCCTAGACGTTGAAAATTTCAACCTCAATCCATTTGGCTAGAGGCATTTCATTCCTCTTGTTGATGTTCCCAATTCATTGGCATACATCACATTTCCTAACATAGGCACGAGAAACCTTGAAAATGGTTGGCCAATAAAAACTAGAGATTAATATCTTTAATAAAATCTTTCAGTGCCCAAACGTCCTCCATAAGGAGCGGTATGACATTTCTATAGAATAGATTGGGATTCATTGTGGGTGACACACCAATGTAGACATTTTCTGTACACTTTATGAACATAAGTTGGTCATCCCAATAGTAATTTTCAAGTCCAAAAAGAACTTCTTCCTCTGATTATATGCCATATCAGGTGGCAATTGCTGACATGCAAGATAATTACAAATATTGATGAGGATGACGAATTATATGTCATGTCAGGTGGCAGTTGCTAACATGCAAGATAATTACAAATATACCATGATGTTATCTCATGCATTGTGTTGATGACCAATATTGATTCATCTTGATAAAATTCATTAATGGGAATTATCTTCTTTGACATGTATACAGGAAAGATGATCAACAACTACATTCTCAGATCCCTTTTTATCAATTATTTCATGATCAAACTCTTGTAGCAGGAGGTCCCATCTAAGAAGGAGAGGCTTAGTGTCCTTCTTCTGCATTACATATTTTATTGCTCCATGATCGGTGTATATTGTCACTTTACCTACAAATATGATATGCACTTATTGAAGGCATAGGTGATTGCTAGCATTTATTTTTTTGTTGTAGTGTAGTTGACTTGAGCCTCATCAAGAGTTTTGGTGACATAGCATATCACATGGTTTTTCTTATCCTTGTTTTTCTATATGATTTCTCCAACATCATAGTCACTAGCATCACAGATGATCTCAAAAGGGAGATCCCAATTCGGATCTTGCATAGTTTGCATATGTTAGAGAATCTTTCAAAGTGTGGAAGGCTTTGAGACATTCTTCATAAAAAATAAAGGGTGTACCTTTCACAAGGAGTCGAGAAAATAGTTTTGCAATTTTTAAAATTTCCTTGATAAAACAACAGTAATATCATGCATGTATCAAGAAACTTCGGGTAGAGGAGACATACAAAGGAGGGGAAAGCTTGGAAATAGCTTCAAATTTTCTTTCGTCCACTTCAATGCCTTCTTCAGATACTTTGTGCTCTAGAATGATCCCTTCTCAGACTATTAAATGTCATTTCTCCCAATTGACAAAAAATTACTTTTCTTCACATCTTTGGAGAATAAGAGATAAATTCCCCAGCCAGTCTTCAAATGATGACCCATATATAGAAAAGTCATCCATGAAGACTTCCATGATCTCCTCGATGAAGTCAGAGAATATTGTTGACATACACCTCTTCAAGGTGATGAGAGCATTGCACAGTCCAAAAGGCATAAGCCAGAATGCATACATTCCATAGTGGCACACAAAAGTGGTCTTCTCGTGATCATTTGGATGAGTGGGAACTCGGTAGAAACCAGAGTACCCATCAAGATAACAAAAATGTGAGTGATGTACAAGCTTTTCTAGAATCTAGTCAATACAGGGGAGAGGAAATGATCTTTGTAGGTTGCAACATTTAGTAATTTGTAATCAGTGCACATTCACCAACTAGACACTATGCATGTGGCCAGTTACTTGCTGTCTTTGCCTTCACTAATTTCATCGCCCCTTTTTTGGGAACATGTATTGGGAAAACCCAGTTACTGTCTCTAATGGCATATATGATTCCAGCATCGCAAAGCTTAATCACTTTGTTGTTCACTACTTTGCGCATCTTGTTGTTAACTTTATTTGAACTTGCACTTGAGTTTTAGTAGTTTCTTCTAGGTTGTTTTGATTCATACAAACAGTAGGGTTAAGTCCCTTGATATCGTTTATACAGTACCCAAGGGATTTTCTTTGAAACTTAAGTTTAGTTAGGAGTTGTTGTTGTTGATATGAAGATACCTAGACATTAATTATCAAGGAGTTCCTCTGTTTGTCATCAAGGAACTCATATTTCAAACCCTCTGGTAAGGGTTTTAGCTCAGGTACAAGTCTTGGTGTAGAGGTGTCTTTTGGTTCTCGCTGGAGGGAGATATACTTGGTTGTTTCAATGGAGCCTTGTATTTGAGCTTCTTCTTCTTTTGTGGCCTCTAAGTAAGCTAGGATTTCTTCAACTTTAGGATCAAAATTACTATAAATTGGATTGATCAATGCTCACATCAATGGATCCACAATTGCATTGTGTTTTTGAATTTTGGCACACAACTGATAATAGAAGTCAAATCAAAGTAACTTGTCTCCATTGGAGATCGGCCTTTCACATGATAAAGCACATAATTCATGTCTTCATTACCAACTCTTATGGTGATTAGCTCGTCCGAAGCATCAATTAATGCAAGAGTTGTGGACAGAAATGGTTGTCTAAATATCAACAAACACATGGTCTTCAACTACATTTATTATGACCATATTATAAGGGATAAAGAAATTTCCAATTTGGACAGGGACATCTTCTACCACACTACCTGGATTGGTAAAGGACTTGTTGGCCAACGAAATTCTCATATTCAAGTGAACAATGTCTGTTAGACCCAACTTGATGGCCAAGCTATGTGGCATGAGGCTTATGCTAGCCCCAAAAATTTTGGGGTCATATCTTGGTGAAGTATCTCCTATGAGAAAGGGGATGGTGAAAGCTCTAGGGTCCTTTTATTTGGTTGGTATAGTAAATTGGCAAAAGTTGACATCATCCTTGCCAAGCATACTATTTCTATCTCTCCTATTTTTCTCTTTCTCGTGATGAGATATTTCAAACACTTGGCATAAGTGGGTATCTCATCAATGAAGTCTAATAATGTAACGTCCAAATGTATTTTCTTGATGGTATCCAACAATTTGATATATCTTTTCTCTAGTTAAGACTTAATGAAGCGAAGGGGAAAATGTGCATCTCGGGGAATTTCAGATGGTCTGAGGGCCAGAATAGGCTTAGATATCCCTCAAGATTTCTTAATGAGAGGAACTTCTCCTTTGTTAGTTCCTTCTTTAGTGGTTGGTACTACATTTTGTGGTATAAATGAAGTGATTTTAGATCAAAGTGTTGCCATCCTAGAACTTTCATTCTTTGGATTTTGTTTGGTTTTAGAAGGGAACTGCCTATTTGGTCCTCTAAGAGATGCTGGAATGGAGGATAGATAGTGGTCGTTCATTCTGTTAGGATATAGCAGGTCGCTAATTTGAATGTTCACATTCCTTAGCTGCGTCTGCATGCTGGTCTTCAAGTTACTATTTCTCACCATGTATTCCCCCAATATTTTATCTAGGGAATATAACTAGTTATGGATTTCTGATGTTGTTGGAACAAGCTCGTCTTTGATTGTCCATTTAAACCACTTGTTGTTGTCAAGGTCTATTTTGTTGAAATCTAGGGGGGATATCCTATTCCTACGGTTCAGATGAGGAATTACCAAAGGAGAATCCTGGGTGGTCGGGTCTTTTATAGTTTACATAAGACACATTTCCTACTGGAATCATCTAAGTGTCTTCTAACTCATGGGTGTAAATACAATGATCTATTCCATGCCCACCATCACCACAAGTGACATACTTTACTGTTGCTTCAACATGATATCTAGAGTGTGCTTCCTTCAGGTTCCAAACATCAGTTGCCATTATATCAAGATTGTTATTTTAACTTTCAAGTAACTTCGAAGATGAAGAAGTTCCTGATGCAGATGCCATGGCAAAAGTATTTCTATCATAATCCCTACCTACTTGTAGTGCATCTATATTATTAATGATCTCCTTAGTAGTTTTGACACCATGCTTCATGAAATTGCTTCCTACTACTACACTTAGGGATTTCTTTCTGAGGAAGTAAGACCTTCACAAAATGTCGTTATGAGAGACCATCATCACATATGTGATGTGGGAAATCTTATAGATATTCCTGATATCTCTCCCATGCCTCATACACGTTTTTAGAGGTTTTTTTCTTAAAACCAGTGATTTTTGTGCTTGCACCTGAGAGTCTTCTCAATAGGAGAGATTTCTTTTCATAAATGTTTCAGATAATTGTTTCCAAGAGGTGATTCCTTTTTGAGATATGTACTATGCAAGGGCTTTGTCTCTTAGAGAAAAATATAATCCTTTCATATAAATGAATTCTTTAGGGACCCAATTCATCTTAAGGGTGTCGTAGAGAATTTTAAAGGAAAGATAGTTGATTACCTAAAAAGGGAGATCAAACAAATTAGAGTCTAAGTTTGGAAATGTAAATGATGCTTTGCAGATAGATAGTTAAATTTAAAAAGTTCTAACAAACTTGTTGCCAAATTTTAAAGCAATGACAAATGCTAAGTAGATCACAATTTCTTAGAGGTTATTCATTGCCTTTTCCCCGATAACATCGCCAAAAGGTGATTGCACTTCTTCATGGGTCAAAAGTATAAACAAAATTTGTATAGTCAAGGATATCCAAATTTAAATTTATACCCAACTATAAGAGATGCCCACTACTCAATATGAAGTCTATTGTAGTAATGTTGGGTCGTACACAGGGATAAGGAGAATAAGAGAATAAAAATAGGAGATCTTAGCTTAGTTAAGTCAAATCAAAGAAATGGATTTCGGTGTTCCAATCAAGGAATGAATTAATCCAATTCAAAATGTAAATTTAAAAGTAAAGATAAAAATGAAATAAAGATAATTGTGAAATGATAAAAAGGAAACTTGGATTGGGTTTCACCAACTAGACCAACCACAACTATGTAAAACCTTCACTTTTGATTTATATATATTCTTAACATGTTTTGCAAATAGTCATAACAGGTATCCACTCCTTCCATCTCTTGAATTTTGTGTAGATTTTTATCCAAAGATCTCTCCCTCTCAAGATGATAACCAAAGAATCAAATGTAGCCATATGCTTTTTGTTGTAGTAACTCCTCACTCTCGTGCCTCATCATTAATCAATACTCCAGATCTATTTGAAATCGTTGTCTCAAATAAATCCATATCAGTTGACACAAGAAGGTAGCTAATCAACATGTGACACATTAATATAAGTGTATAGAAACAAAAATGTAAGAACATATGTAATAAATAGAAAAATAAACAATTATATGGTTGGAGGGCTTGATGGCTAATGTCAACCCAAGTTATGGATTTTAGCTACTCATGAAATAGATAAGAAACATATTACAACTTGAGTAAGTCATGATAAAGAAAAGAGAGGGAAGAAGTTGATACAAGGGTAGATTAAATGATCGACCTACCCAACTTTTAGTTTGATCTAACACAGAGGTCAATGGCCAATAGTCGATGGCTAGCGGTCAATGTCTCTGCTCTTCCCTACAACCTAGACTTGGTACATGTTGATCTATCGATCTGTTGATGGGAATAGATTCCCAAACGAAGTGATCGATGGTCATCTAGGTTGATGACACTAGACTGGTTGATTCTAGACTTGGGTTCTAAACTTGGTGGCAACCTTTTGGCCACTCGACTCCAAAATCCAAGATGCATTAAAGTGATGCCTTGGGGGACTATAAGTTTTGAATTGTGCTTTGTTGATTACGGAATGGTCCATGTGACATGGACTCTTTGTCTCCCTACTATCGATCTTAATGGTCGATGAGTTGATTGATTGACAAGTCTTCATCGGTCTTGAGAGTCGTCAACCTTTGTGAGGTCGTCAGGAGGGGCAGTCGACATAACGATCAACATCTGAACCATCAGCGTAAACATCAATGGAAGTCCCATCGACGTCATGGTTGATGATTGTGTTTGATAGTCTGAAAATGGCGGGAACCCATCAAAGTGAATGTTGACGAGTAATGTTGTCGATTCAGCTTGATGGGCCCATCCATAGATCAAATTTTCTTCTGTAGACTTAGCATCTATTGTTCCTTCGGATTGACGGGTGGAAGCTCAATGGGTCTGTCCATTGATCTTTGAGAAAAAGGTTGAAATTTTGACCTAGTAGGTCAAGGATCGGTGAGAGTATGTGGATCACTTTTGAGTATCGATGGTTAGGTCATCAATCTTGATTATTTTGTTCTAAATTCCTTCAAATTACAACAAAACTAAGTTAAAACAAAATAATTAGTAATTTAGGGTTAATATGAATGAAATTGGATATCGTAAACACTAAATCAAATGAATTTGTTTATGAAAAAGGTCATAAAATGTGCATCAAAACTGATGTTATTAACAATCACCCATGTTTTTCTCTGTGTGATAATCCTTTGTGACATATTACCCTACACCCTTCTCTTTTTTTTCGAGCATTTGACTCATGTGAGTAGTTATATGTTGATATGGATTTTATGATCTTCTATTCTATTAGATATGCATGTTGGACTCTAAAGTGTAATTTGTCATCATTTTTTGTAGTATCCCTAGATTGTAGAGATGAACTATTTTTCCCACTTTTGTGGTGTGTCTTACATGATCCATTTTTGTGATGGAAATTTCTTTGAAACCATATTGTGACTAAACTTTCACTTGCCTCTACATTATTACATGTTTGTTTATTTCGTAACCCTAGAGTTATATAAGTTCTTTGGATTCTTAGCTTATGTGCCCATGCTATATTTTAGGGATGGAGGTTATATGCCCCATAATCAATTTATGTGGCCACCTTATACACACACATATATATTTATATACATATATATATATATGTATATACATATATATCTATTTGTGTATGTATGTATATACATCCACAAATAGATATATATATATATGTGTGTGTGTGTGTGTATGTATGTATGTATATATATATATATATATATATATATATATATATGAGTTTGGTTATGTTCCATTATCTATCCGGTTTTGGGTTATGCGCCTAAACCATCATTGTTTTATATTAACTAGTGTTGTGTTTACCAAAATTGCACGCTAAACCATTTTTGGGCCATTGTTGAAGGGTTCTATGCCTTAATCTATTTGTTGTTCTTATGTGGCACATGTTCATATATTTTGTTAAATGGAAATTAAATATTTTGCATACCTTGAGTTGTTTATCTTTGATGTCACTTGGATGTTCTTCTTCCCTCTTTGTTGAATGCATTGATAATGTTTATTTTTGTCCATTTCCCCTAAAATTTCTCAATCTCTATTTATATGCACCTACATGCATTTTTATACTGACAACTTATATCGTGTCTTCTCTTATGGGGTTTGGTTTTGACCCCTTTGGTGAACAACATGGAGAACTTGACTCGATGACCAAAACTTTGCTAGTGCAGCGGACTTTTGGGATCTAGACTTGAAGTAGTTCAACATTCCTCTGCTTAGATGTTGAAGTTGTTGAATTCATTTAAGTCCCCAAGTGAGAGATTATTATGCATGAAATTATGATGAAATATTGTAAAATTGCAAATAGGCATTATACTTCATTCCACTACTATATTTTTGTCTTACTGATATCCGTTTATGAAATATTCAATAAAAGATTTTCATCCATTTCAAGTATTTGGGTGTGTTCAGTATGCATGATGACTCTTATTTGATTTAGTAGAGAGTAGATATTGTCACACCCATATTAAAATCATTAATAGATCATTAAATTAGGGCATAACCTGAGTTTGAAGCAAAAGTAAAACAATGCTCTTAAATCTTTTTTTTTAAGAACTAAGACATATATGAAACACAACCACATGAATCAACCTATATAAGAAAGAAAACCTTTTTTTCTTGGATATGATTGAAAACATTAAAAAACAAAATAAGTTATCAATACTATCTTTTCAATGCTACATAATTGTTGGCTTGACTATTAAACACAAGCATTGTCATGAAGAAACATCATTACAACATCATTAATATACAACTTTTTTTACTTCTACACAAGGACCTAGAGTGATAGGGACTAACTATCTAAACCTCTCTAGCATCTAAATTGTGGTAGGACTTCTAGTATACATGTAGATCTCCATAAACTGAGTGTGTACCTAAAAATATTGTGAGTAGAGTGCTAATTTACTTGCCAAGTGAATGAGTAATTCTATGAAACAATCTAAGGCACTTTAATAATAAAAATATATGTTCTTGATAAATCAAATTTAAAATAGAACTGTAAAAGTACTATAAAGGAACTAGTCATTTAGAAACATACAAATGGCATGTTACTCTAGATAACTACAAGAGTAAATGGATAACTAAACATACTTGAGTAATATCGTACAAATGACTTATTACTCAAGATGACTACAAAAATTGAACAAATTACTAAAAAAATACTTGATTAATCTAATAAATAACTAATCATTCAAAAAATATAAATGACATGTTACTCCATAGAACTACAAAGTGTAAATCAATAACTGAGAATACTTGATTAACGTCTTATTCATTTTACTATACCTTGAAATGACATGAAGTGCACCATGACATGTCAAAGCTTCACAACAAGCTATAATTTCACTGTACATGAATTAGAGTAGACTCGCGACTTTGAGTATGTTGAGTAGCTACTCAATCTACAATAAGACTTCCCACATCTGGCCCCGTGACTAAACAATTGGCCAATTAAATTGGAATCCTCCACAAAACCTAGGTACTAAGGCAGAGAGCCAAAACACTCTGGCTAAAACTATCTACTACAATGGTTCTACAAGGGATGATTCACTGAGTTGTAACTAAATTGGGTACCACCTAAATCTCTGATAAATGTTGGGTACCTAACTAAATATTGCATTGAACTTGGTACCACCCAGATCTTCAACTAATGTTGGGTACCATTGGGTATCATTAGAATCTCCTATTAATATTGGATACCCCTACTATTTTAAGTAGTCCTTCTACATTTGACTTAAAATATTGTAGCCCTTTGATACACTCAGATTACTTCATCCTTGACTCTACTGGTCGGTATGTATGTTTCCTCCATTGTGGTGTAGACACCACATGGAATCTATGATGTTCAGGGCATATAACATTTAATTCACTCTTTAATTTCATTATTCAATCATCCAATCAAAATTGCATAGCTTCATCTTGTAATAAGTTCTTTTTGTAGGTTTTCTATAATTTGTACTGTAAATTGAGCTATTGAGCCACTCTACTTGTCATATTGAGAAACTTTGGAATGGAAGTACTTGATTTACTGATTACCCTATTCTTAATGTTTAATTTCTCATTCACATTTAATCATGTCTCTCATCAAAGAGCTACAACATAAACTTAGAAGACTATTTCTACTAGCTCACATACAACTAAACATGTACATGAAACCCTAGTATGAAACTGAATTAGGGTTTCCACATCATTTACTAAAATATCATGTGTCACGAATAATTTGATTAAATAAACTACAAATTCTTCAAATGAATCATTTTTTATGACTTCCATTTTGTTTATTCACAAAATCCCAAGTTTTAACTCACCCAGGGTTTCACCTCTTACTAAGATATCAAGATAACATGATATCAATTCATTCCTAAGTAATATTTGGTTTCTCTGTACTAAACATTCAGATAAAACAATTGATTAATATACAAGAACATTGAGATCAACAAATGTTCTTTACATAGTCATTGCAAATTCAAATCGAATCTAAAAAACCCTAAGGTTTCACTATTTTCTTCTAGCTTTTGCACTGACCTTATGAATTATGTTATAGATGATTTGAATCCATTTCTAATATTATTGCATCATTTGAAATTCATTACATCATGAATTATTCCATTTCTACAACATGGTATACAAGCCAGAACTTATAGGAAAACTTATGATTTATTGTCACATATATGGAAAAACTACATATTTTAGTGGATTCGGTCCAATTTAGGACAATATAGTATTAAAGAGAATTAACTACTCACCAATGGTGTGAAACATCTTAGAAACATAGCACAAGAACTGATCTTGTTGATTCTATATCAAACTTCAAGCAATCCACCGTTGTCATCTTCCTTCCAACCCCGTAACCGTAGAAATAGAGAACTATAGAGAAAGTATGGAAAAGAGGGTGATTTCATACCATCTTGAAACTAATCATAGGAGGGACCAAATCAAGAGATGAAAGATAATATTCACCAAGAAAAACTATTTAAAGAAAGTAAACTTCTTTGGTCAGCCTCCTTAGAAGATAAAACCCTATATCATCATCTTCACCTCCTTCCTCACTCAAACCTTAATTCTTTGTCTATATCTAAGATTTTGTTTCTCTGAAATGGTTCACAAAATATGGGGGCTAGTATTGTGTTAGGCTACTCATATAGAGTAATTAAGGTTCTTTGGAAAATTGCAAATTAGTCATATCTTACATTTTATTTTATTTCAACAGAATGTTCAGTCATAAACAATTACTAGAAACATTATCTAAATCACTCAAAACTACAAAAATTATGAGTATTTTGTATGAAGTGAAGTTTCAGATCTCTAGCAAAAATTTCAACACATTCAATGTACCAATAAATAACTGAAAAACAAAAACTACACAATTATACTATAGTCTACAACATGGTCAGTCGAATTGCAATTCTACGGACCAAAAGATTCAAATAACATCCAAATATTCTAAAACTTTGCACTAAAACACATAATGGAGTTGTCCAAATTATATCTAATTTTCAAATGAAAATTTGCACTAAATCAAAGTTACATGTAAATATGAAAAATCATTGACTAAACTAGTGTTCCTACCAAATGATGTGATCATATAATATCAAAACTCTCATCTTGGATGACCAGGGTTTACACTTCTCAAACCCTTATAATTGAAAATGAAAGCATACTTATAGTTTCTTATTAGGTTTAAAACATCATAATTATACTCTTATAATTAATCAAACTTAATTAATGATCACTCTAGTTGTCCAATATGGGACACCAAAAAGGTTATATCCTTGTATTGTTATCAAGAGGTCTCAAGTTCAAGCCCCAATGACAACATGAATAGAATGATCTCTCTAGTTAAGCATGTAATCATCCAAGTAAACCCTAATGAGATGGATAAGTTGAAATTGGGTCATTATAGATACCCTCTTGGATCCCACTCCATACAAAATGGTATCATAGCCATGGTAGTCAGATTCTAATAATTTCAAATATATCTCCCTAGGTAGAGTCCTTACCCTAAGTGAAAACCCTTTATGAGATGTTTTACTCTATATTTTTCCAAAGTTGTTCATATTCTCATGAAAGAAAAATTCCAAATCATATGAGACTTGATGAGTTAACCCCAATGTGATGAAATCCTAGGATCTCATACTCCATGATGTAGGTTAATTTTGATATATCTCTTTGGATGATATGAGATTTGATTTTAGGATGAAGTTGGTAATGAGGAGGTTAAAGTATTAGGATAATGATATTTTCATATGGAAAATTGTGACTTACTTTTAACTATTGAATTTCAATCCACCTTTTATTTAATGTTAAATATGTTTATCACCAAAAAATATTTTTTATTATACTATTATGTGTACATATTTGGAGCATAAATCTTAAACCCTATATTTGTTAAGGTAGTGATGACTATGAAATTCTGGCATGTACTAAAGGTTTAGTGGACCTACCTTCTTCTAATCCATTAGGTTGAGGAGTTTTATACATGGAGACTTTTTGGATACTCATGTGAACCTTAGGATTGTTAGATTAGAATCACAAGGACATAGAAATCAACCCTTGGTGGATAATAATATCTTCTAGTTGAAGGCATGATCTATGTATGTTATATACACACCCCAATGTTTGATCTATAACCCTAATATATTTAAGAGTTGTTTAGTTTCTTATTAGGTTAGGCCTTTTAAGGGATGGAGAGTAGTTAGTTTGTACTATAAGGATGGTCATATTTTGAGTCTAAAATCCTCTTTAAGGGTGGAGAATTATAACATACCAAAACCTGATCTCCTGGCCCTGGAAGTCCCAATCTTAAAGATTGGATGCCTTTGTGTTTAGTTAAGGTTAAAATCCCAAACATGTGATAAGTTTTTACCCTTATGAACTATATAGGATAATTATGTAAGTGGTCATAATAATACATGGATACACGATTAAGGTAATTGGAAACCTACTTAATATATGTATTAAGAATCTTATAATTGGTCTCCTTCCCTCTAGATCTCTTCTCTTGACTTCCGAACATCCTTGTCGACTTCATTAACTTTGGTTGCATGGTTAGGACCTTCATACTCACAAACTATCCAAATACTTATGTTTGGTTAAATAAAAATCCATGTCTACCCTAATGACATTTGATTCAGGTATATTCATGTTTCCCCTTTTTATATCTTTTCTGCCTGCAATTGCATTGACACAACACATTGGGTGTTTTTATGGTTGTGATAGCTTAGTTTTATCGTCATTGTATTTTCCATCTTGTTTTAAGTCCTCACATATGGTATAAATCCCATGAAGTGTTCTAGTTTTGTGATTTCAGCATGTTGTGCCATGCCTACCATGGATAGATCAGGTTGAGTGGCTTCCGACCATCATAGGCTCATGCCAAAGGTCTCTGAGATAAGAAGATTACAAAGTTCCTGAGCAATAATCTTTGGCCTCACTTTGGTCAAAATTTCAAATCTCTTCGTCGATGTTAGTTTCTTCCATTGTTGTTCTCTTCAAGCATTGGCTCTGATGTATCAGGGAAGAAGATGACCATTGTATTATTTATCACTTTGCCGTTGGTTTGATTTAAATCATGTCATACCTTTAATGGGCTTTTGTGTGTTTTATCCTTTTAATTTATTTGATCAAATACCTTTGATATTTTTGTGAATTTATTAACATAACATGTCACTAAATATGATATGATAATAATATGTTGGGGCATGTCAATAATTATGTAATGGACTTTTGTTTTATAATGGAGTGATTGACGTAACTTACTAAATTTGTAAATAAATATATGGCCATCTAAAAATTGTAGATAAATACTGATTGAAATTAAAAAAAAATCTCTACCTAAATGCATCCAATTCATAACCTAAATTTAATCATAATTAGAAATGATTTAGGGTTTATAATGTATACATTAACTAGTGAATTACATCTAATATAATATTAGGTAAACGAGAACCTTGATTGGGCAGAAGATATAGACCTTGATAGATGATACACATCCTTGAGGCATGTTACACTTATTAATCATATTGAGCAATCACCCATGTTTCTTTGTCTCTTTGGTCTTTTAGGACATACTACCCTATACACTTCTCTCTCTTCTAAGAGGTGAGTAGTTATATGATCTTATGGAACTTATGATATTCTCTATTGGATATGCTTGTTGGGATCTATAAGATGTAAGTTTTTCATCTTTTTATGTACTCATAAATAGTAGAGATGACTTATTTTTCTCATTTTTGTGGTGAAATTCTTATATGATCCATTTTTGTGATGGAAATTTTATTGAAACCATATTGTGACTGAACTTTAACTTTGCTCTACATTATTATATGCTTGTTGGTTCAATATCCCTATAGTTACATAAAATATTTGATTTCTTGGATTATGTGCCCATGTTATTGTCACATTCCCAATTCTTTAAGTATGTACAAGGAAGTATTACATACTTTATAACCTTTATTAGATCTGAATGCTTATGTAATTAATTATGCCTTATTGGGTTGTAATAAATTATTAAGTGAATTTTAGTTAAAGAGCATGACGACATAAGATTCATGAACAATTTTGGAAAGATAATGCTATTTCTACATTTAAATAGGAATTATGGATGTTTAAACCTAAAGAAATTACTTATGGGTTTTAGTTTGAGACTTTTGTAAATATATGCACATGGTGATTATTTGATGATTCACAAAAGCTATAGTTTAAATTTGAAATCATTTTGACTTTTTCTTACTCCTAAAACAAATTTTGAAGATTTATATATAGTGTAGGACTCTAACAACACTAGTATTTGAATTTATTGAATCAAATTTTCATATAGTTGAGGTTTTATTTTATGTCACATGGATTTTTTTGGAATTCATTTATCTCCCAATGTCCATGTGTCATGTTGGGTCTGTGACTTTAGTTTTAACATGCCCTTTATCAGTTCTAGGATTATCATCTAATGACAATCTAATATTCTGCTACCTTGAGTCCATGGGTTCATGAACTCTTCAAAGATCATGCAACCCTCCTATCATATCTTCTTTCTCCCCACAACATCTCTTCCCAAGCCAGCACTACCAAAAGAATTGTGACTCTCTCCCTAATTTTTTAAGCCCCTCCATGAACCCTAGTTTGCAACAGAGGGGAAAAACCCAACATCGCCACTTTCACCCTTATGTTATCCACTTGCAAATGGTTCAGGAGAACCTCCCTTTTCCCAAAAACAACAAGTAGAGCATCAAAGACCCATCTCTCAACTTAATTCCTCCTCACTCTTGAGACTCCTAACCTTCTCCACCTCTCATTGGTGACATCCAGTTGTAGTTATTGCCAACTATAACCCCATCACCAAATTGTTTTTACCGGCACAACCTTCAAACCTCTGCAATCTCACCGCCTACCTCCAGGTGCAATCTTTTTCTCTAGAGTTGTCCCCTGATGAAGGTGTGCGCTGGGTAGTGTGGATGTGACGACCCCAATTTCTACATACTTTCCTTAGTGACACATACATATATGTGTGCACTCATATCTATAAATGTCAAAAGGGAAAATAATAGAAATCAAGATAGTCAACTAAAAAAAATAGAGATAAGCCAGGATTATGTCCACATCATCAGTGATAGCCCACACAACACTTCATTCATTGATAAAAGATAAAGTCATACATGCTGATAAAAGAGAAGGAAGAATGATTAGTCTATGAAAGCAAATATGATTATTACATAGGATCTATAACATCCTATTACATCATCTAGAAAAGAAAACTATCTAACTGAAATGACCAAGGTGAGGAGTAGAGATCTATCTATTTTCCTCCAGGCTCATTATTTAGTGGCTTCTGGTACTTTGAAGTGCTTCATTATTTGCTTATACCTAGAAAATACGAGAAACAAATACATCAACAAAGTTGGTACGTGGATTTAAAATCTATACTATGTTGGTATATAAGATACTCAAAATTGGATAAAGAGAATGAAAACATTATTTTAAGGAGGAAAATCAGGTAGTCCCAAGTTATTAGCCTCATTTAAAATGAAAATGCATTACTATGATGGACTTAGCACAAACATAAATATTGGGCCCTATCCCTACGTACCTTGTACCATTAGGGATATCCCTGCGTACCTTGTACCATTAGGGAGGTGCTAGTCAACATTAATACCTTCCCTCTCTAATAGGGAGATTAATGAGCACCACTAGTAACTACATTTCACTTATATACAATTATGTTCTTTTATGTTCAAGGCGGTAAATCATCAATTAATCATATATCCACATCCATCAATGTATATCAATTTCATGCAAACAATTACATATATATAACATCCAACAAAATCTAGTCATATAATTATATCCATGTACCTTTAATTCTCAGATCTGGATTCCACAAGTCTTATATTATGAGACAGATAGTAGATTACCCTGAAATATAAACAAAACCATAAGTTACCATGGATTCTCATTATTCCACATTAGGGTTTCTTATTAGGGTTTAGGTCATTTGGGATATCATTTTAGGATACATGTGATTTGAGAGATCAGAGTTGGGTTCTAAGGTCAGGGTTAATCAAAATCATTTCAGGGACACTTAAAAGTTAGGGTTTGACATAATGTTGTGTAGTACATTAGGAAAGGAGGAAATTGGAAATTAGGGTTTTTCATCATTGTTGGATCAACTATCTTTCTTGGATATGATTTTAAGTAACATGGTGTTTAGAACCCTAACTAGGGTTTATTCTATTCCCAAGGTAGATTGGAAATCAGTAATGACCATTATTACATAATATATAAATATTAAGGGGTCATTAGGTATGTAGGCCATGTTTTTAGAGAATAAATCGGATCTAGGAGCTAACAATATTTTATTTAAATCGAGTGCATTTTTCTGATGAAAATGATATATAGGTTCGATATATTTCAATATTCCTATCATTTTCTAGGGTTTCTCTAAAATCTGACCAATCAGGCAATTTCTAAGGAAAAAATAAACGAATAGAAAAAAAGAAAAGGGGTCGCTGGTCTCGCGGATCGGAGGAGGGATCCGGCTACGCGAAACCTCTCCTTAACCCACGAGCCAGCCTCGGTCAACTGGGTCAAGACTGAGGTAAAAGACGTAAATGCCCCTTTTGGGGGGTTGCTTAGCATCACGACAGGTCAGGGCAGACTAGTAATTCTACCTCCTCGATTGTCTTCCTCATGCGCTTGGCAACAGCGATGGTCGGGCAACTACACAGAAGAAAGTGGAAGCAGCTTGGGCTGGCTAGGTGGTGTCTGGGAGTGTGAGGATGGGCAGATCCTCTTCGCGGGGTTCCCCCGAGTTTGGTGAGCTCAGCAGCTCGATCGGAGGTGGTGTAGAGGTCGAGAACGGTTTTCCGCATATACTATTAACAAAAAAGTGAATCGGCTTCTTACCTTCCCTCAGGATGAATTGAGAGAGTCAAAAGCTCCACGGAGGTCTACTGAGGTGCTCGCGAGCCTCCTTCGGTTCCTAACAGGCTCCAACCTCGCCGGCGGTGAAGCTCTTGGAGCTTGGTTGCACAGCTTGTCGACCCGAGGCTCTGGGCCTCCGCAACACCAACTGAAGGCGCTCGTTGACTCGACGGAGTCCCTGGATGGTGTAGCCGCACTTAATTGGAAGGAAGGAGCTTTTGGAGTGAGGGGGAAGTCAAAGTTCGGCGAGCAGGAGGTGCTTAAGTTCGGGGAAAAGGGGCAAGTCTCGGTGGAAATTGGTAGTGCGAAGAGGTTAAAGGAAGGTCGGAGAAGCTTTTGGGGGTCTTAAATAGATGCAAGGTGGTGTAGAGGGCTAAGCCCTAATTTGTGCGCCGCCACCAGTGAAGGGTGCGGAAATGTGGGGGATCATTCTCCCTGATCCGAGGGAGTTAGGTGACATGGTCACCACCGTTGAGCTTGCCTGGGTGAGAGGGAATCATCCTCCAAAAATCTCGCACGATCGTTGTGGGAGCTGGGCGCACGAGGTAGCTTTGGGGTCGGCGCACTGTTGGAGTCCAGACCGAAGATGGGGGAAGGTAGGAGATGAGGTCCTGGTCCCTGGGATCCTGAGTGGATCACTGTCCACCTAATCGGATGGCTGGGATCAAGTCCTAGTGAGGGGACCGCGTCAAAGCAAAGAAAAGATGGTTCGCGTGATAAAATTTGACCAATTAAATCCAAAACCTAGGTCCTAGAGCTACTAGATGGTATTATATACATGATTTTTAAATGTAAACAACTCTCAATTGGTAAATCTGATTGTAATGAGATTTTAGACATAGTTTTATAATGCTATGATGTAGCTATGGTGCAATATTGGAGTCAAAATTTGATTATTGACTATGTCAATTGACTAAATGCCATAATACTTATATTATTGACTTTATGTATTATTATGGATGATCTTAAGTGAAATTGATATTCCATTTAATCAATTTAGTGAGAGATATGATTGAGGGCATAATTGGAATAATTAAAATTGTAAGAGAGAGGAACTAAATATATATGTAAAAAATCACTCTGTCACATTCTCCCCTCCTTTTTAAGAATTTTGTCCCCAAAATTCAAGCAGCTTGAAAAAGATATGGATACTTCTTTGTGACCTCGATCTTTAGCTCCCAAGTGGCATCTGTTTCATCATGGTGGCTCCAGAGAACTTTCACCATTTCAATATGACGATTACTGCGAAGCTCCTTTGACTTGAAGTCGAGAATTCTAACTGGGGACTCAGCATATGACAGATCATCCTTCAATTCGAGAGGCTCATGATTCAAGATATGACTGGAATCCTTGACATAGGGCTTCAGATTAGATACATGAAACACATTATGCATGGCACTATATTGAGGTGGCAAAGAAAGATGATAGGCACATTCACCAACCCTTTCTAGAATCTCAAAGGGTCCAACATAACGAGGACTGATCTTTCCTTTGCTCTTGGCCAAAGCTCGAATAGGTCAGATCTTCAAAAAGACATGATCGCCCTCCTTGAACTGACATTCCTGCCGGTGAGCATCTGCATACGATTTTTTCCTATCCTGTGCTCGCTTCATCCTCTGCCTAATTAGAGCAACCTTGTTAGTATACAACTGCATCTCCTCAGATTTCATCAGGGTACACTCTCCGACGTCGTCCCAGTGTAAAGCTGATCTGCATGGTCGGCCATAAAGAGCTTCATAGGGAGGCATCCTGATGCTTTCCTGATAGCTATTATTATAGGCAAACTCAGCTAAAGGCAAATAATAGTCCCATGAGCCTTCCCAATTGAGGACACAAGCTCGCAGAAGATCCTCTAAAATCTGTACTGTACGCTCTGACTGCCCGTCTGTTTGCGGATGGTAGGTTGTACTGAAGTTCAACTTGGTGCCCAATTCCTCTTGAACCTGCTTCCACAGCTTTGATGTGAACTTCAGGTCCCTGTCTGAGACAATAGACACTGGAACTCCATGCAGATGTATTATCTCCCGTATGTAGAGGTCAGCCAACTCAGAAACCTTTGCAGTAGTCTTCACAGGAAAAAAATGAGCTGATTTGGTGAGACGATACACTATAACTCATGCAGCGTCATATCCTTTCCTGGTCCTGGGTAACCCCACCACGAAATCCATGGTGATTTGTTCCCATTTCCATTCCAGAATCTCAAGGGGTTGTAGTAGACCGCCTGGTCTCTGATGTTCGGCCTTGATCCTTTAGCATGTTAAACACCTGGACACGAAATCGGCAATATCACACTTCATGCCCCTCCACCAAAACTGACATTGTAGGTCTTTGTACATCTTCGTCATGCCTGGATGAACTGTGTACTTGGACCCATGTGCCTCATTTAGAATTGTTGTCTTTACAGTTGACTGCTTAGGAACCCACATACGATTCTTATAACGGAGACCACCATCAAGACCCACAGATAGATGTGTTTGCGGCTTCAACAGGAGAGAAGAGAGTTCTGCAAGACCAGGACTAGCCTTTTGTGCCTCAAGAAGTTTGAAATACAAGTTGAAAATGATGGAGATGTTATTAACATGCACACGATCAGACATAAACTATGGTTTCCAGCCCACTAGATCCTCCATGTTCCTCCATTCAGGGACAGAAAGAGATGCACACACTGCCCTTTTTCTGCTAAGGGCATCAACGACTACATTTGCCTTACCCGGATGATAGGCAATGGTGAAATTGTAGTCCTTTAGGTATTCAATCCATCGGTGTTGACGCAGATTCAAGTCCTTCTGAGTCAGGATGTACTTCAGGCTTTTGTGATCGGTGAAGATGTCGAATGTTACCCCGTACAGGTAGTGCCTCCAGATTTTGAGGGCATGAATGATTGCAGCTAATTCCAAATCGTGAGTGGGATAATTCAGTTCATTAGGTTTTAGCTGTCTAGACACAAAGGCCACTACCTTACCATTCTGCTGCAGGACACACCCTAACCCATTCCTCGAAGCATCAGTGAATATGACAAACCCTTCATTTCCAGAGGGTAGAACAAGAACAGGAGTGGACATCGATTTCTTCTTTAACTATTGGAAACTAGACTCACAAGTAGATGACCAGATAAAATTTTTATCTTTCCGAGTAAGCTTGGTTAGAGGAAGTGCAACTTTGGAGAAATATGGAATAAAACGATGATAGTATCCGGCCAGACTGAGGAAACTCTGAATTTCAGAAGGATTATGAGGAGGTTGCCAATCAAGTACAACAGAGACATTGGCGGGATCAACAGATATACTACCTCCAGAAATGACATGTCCAAGAAATATGACCTTATCAATCCAGAATTCACATTTTGAAAGTTTGCCATAAAACTTCTGGGTTCGAAGAATGTCAAGGACTGCTTGCAAGTGTTCCCGGTGTTTTTCCATAGAATCAGAATAGATCAAGATATCATCCATGAAGACGACCACAAAATCATCAAGATAAGGTTGGAAGACTTTGTTCATCATATTCATAAATACACCTGGTGCATTGGTCAACCCGAATGGCATCACCAAAAATTCTTAATGTCCATAACGAGTTCGAAAAGAAGTTTTAGAAATATCAGAATCCTTGATTTTTAGTTGATGGTATCCAGAACGGAGATTAATCTTTGAGAAAACTTTAGCAGTATGAAGCTGATCAAAGAGGTCATCGATATGAGGAAGAGGATACTTGTTTTAAATAGTGGCTTGGTTCAACATGTGATAGTCAATACACATACGCATAGAACCATCTTTCTTCTTAACAAAGAGAACAGGAGCTCCCCAGGGGGAAACACTAGGACGAATGAAACCTTTGTCGAGAAGTTCTTGCAACTATTTCTTCAACTCCATAAGCTCAACAAGAGCCATCCTATACGGTGCCCTAGAAATCGGTGTGGTTCTAGGAAGAAGATCTATGGAGAACTCAATGTCTCTATTTGGAGGAAGCCCAGGAAGCTCCTCTGGAAAAACGTCAGGGAAGTCACATACCACCTCCAGACTTTCTACAGGCCCGCTACTAGGACTGGTCTCTGAGACTAATGCGAGGAAGACTTTACATCCTTTAGAAATGAGCTTTTTAGCTTTAAGAGAGGAGATTATAATATTATTACAGAATCTGCTTCCCCTAGGGATTTTCACAGGATAAGAATGAGGTTGAGAGAGGACCACCGTCTTATTTATACAATCAATGTGAGCATGGTATGTGTAAAGCCAGTCCATACCAAGTATAACATCAAAGTCTTCCATAGTTAAGAGAATGAATTCAAAGGGCATATCATGATTTTCGTATTTAAGAGAGAGAGTTCATTGGTATTCTGTACAGTTGTGAGTATTTTTCCACTCGGAGTAGATACGTCCAGAATATATCCCAAATCCCTTATGTGAAGATTTAATATGGATGCCAGAGTTTGAGAAATAAATGTATTTGTAGACCCAGAGTCAAATAAAGCCTTAACAGGATGACCATTTAATAATACAATGCCTACATAAGGTAATCAAATTATGAGTAATTGCAGGCTTGAGTAAGATATTGAATTATAAAGAAATTAGGTTAGCTTCACATAGCTGGTTTGGATTTTCCTTGGCCTCTTCTGCATTTACTACAAATACCCTTCCATTGCGGTGTTACTGAGGCTGCGGAGCACCACCCGCAGGATTGCCAAAGATGGAGGGAGTGGGACACTTGGCGACGAAATGACCCTCCTTCTTGCAGTTATAGCAGACTGGCTTGGTGTGGCGGCATACCCCACCATGGAAACGCCCACAAGTCTTGCACTTGGGATGATTCGTCCTCAGCTGATTCTGGTAGTTTTTCGGTCCTCCCTTTCCTGAACTTCCTCGTTTCCCTGATCCCTTATTGTTATGGCCAGGATGGAACTTTCTAGACTTGTCCTCTTTAGTTGTGGTTAACCTAAGTATCCCATGCTAGAAGGTTTCTGCATGCCCTGCTCTCTTTCCTGCTTGAGGGCCATATCTAGGGCTTCATCTATGCTTCTGGGACGAGAGGCTATGACTAGGGTTTTTAGGTGGGCAGAAAGGCAATCAACATAGTGCTCAGTCAGACGGTCTTCAGTTCTGATGGGTGCATAACGCTCCAGAAGCCTAAACTTCCGGGTATAATCAGCTACTGAAAGACTACCCTGCCTTAACTCCATGTACATCTTCTCCTTCCTTTCCCTCTCGGCTATGGGCATAAAACGATCCGTGAAGAGGTTTTTAAAGGCTTCCCACTCCATGTCATCTATTTCCTCACCCATATTCCCGCCATAGATCTCCCACCAGATTTTTGCCCCTCGCTTAAGCATATGGGTGGCGTACTTGACCTTCTTCTCATTGGGTACTTCCAGGGTATGCAAACCATTCTCTATGGTTAAAATCCAGGCTTCAGCCTTGTCCATGACCTCAGGCTGATCTTCCCCCCAAAAGGAATCAAGGTTTAGCTTAATAAAATCTATCAACATCACTTCTTTCTTCCTAGATGAGCTAGGTTCAGGGGTTCCTTTTGTGGTGAGGGTTTCCATAAAATCTTGAAGGATTTTCTTCTATTCATCCCACCTTTCCTTGTCTGAATCATCGAGATCAGATACTTCAGAGGTTTCAGGCTCTTTTCTTTTCTTAGAGGACGATTCCCCTAAGGCTTTCAAGCTGCGAGTCTTAGGAGGCATCCTGAAATTAATTGGGATATATTAGACTTATTACTCAACAATTATATTTGTCATTATCATTATGTCATTTCATTTTTTAAGGGTAAGAATTATCTAGAATTATCTACTATTTAAACCGAGCCCAATGGAGGCTCAAACCAGTTCTCTACAGAGGAAGTGAAATGTGAAAACAAAAGAAAAGGGGAAGAACTACTGGTAGCTTCACAAGCTATCAGATGTGCTAGTCCGTTCGCTTTCCTTCTATAAGAAACAAATAGAACATAATGAAAAGAATCTTTTAGACTATGAATGTCTGTAAGGATGGTCCCCAATAGGTACGCTCTCTTCGACTTGGCGTTGATGTAGTTGATGATAACTTCCACATCCGATTCGACCACAAGCCGCTCCATCTTTAGCTCCTTTGACCGTACTAGTCCTTCACGTATTGTCCATGCTTCCACATGTTGGACATTTGTTAGCGATGGGCGTCGTGTCCCCACCGTGTAGATGATCTTCCCGATGTGGTCTCTCCATGCTAACCCAGCGCCATCTCTGCCGTTGACGTTTACATCCGCATCACAGTTCAGTTTAACATCACCCATTTCCGGCGACTGCCAAGGATGAGGCATCTCGGCCTGGACGCGCCTACAGCTAGGCTCCTGCGCTTTGCGGTGGTCTTTGATCAATGCTAGCAGGCTCCTTTGAATGGTGAGTGGTGGCCTCAACTTTTCCCTGAAAATGATGTCGTTTATTCTTGTCCAAACAGTCCATAGAGACGTTATCATGATCTCATTTTCATGCTCGTTAGGTGCAACCGTGAGGGATAGAATAGCCTGGTTTGACCTCCCTTGCCCAGCCGCTCTAATCTCATCTTTCACTGGTCCCGGACTCTCCTTCCATAACTCCCATGCTTGGGGACACCTGAATAGCATATGGCTGATGTCTTCTTTTTCTCCTCCGCAAATACTACAGATTCTAATGGCATGGCAGTGCCTGTCGAACAACCTTCCCATGGTACTCAACGCATCTGTCATGCATCGCCAGAGAAAGTGCGTCGCTTTCAGAATGAGACCCTTGCGCCAAATAGTTCTCCATGTTCTAGCTTCCTCTACTCTTCTCTGTTCTTCCAAAATCACTGAATTCTGCATTGCCATCCAGTATGCAGATTTTACAGTGTATTCCACTTTTCTGTCAGGCTTCCAGTAGATCCCGTCTTCCTATCTTGTTAAATCCAATAGTGTCGCTACCACCTTGCGCGCAATATCCTACGTGAATAGATTAGAAATAAGCTCCTCGTTCCACTCTTTCTCTTCTCCAACCAGTAGCTGACTCACCCATTGTACTGTAGTGCTTGAGACCCCATACACCTTTTCCAGACTTCCTCCAAGCTGCGGAATCCATGAATCAGTCCAGATGTTAATGTTGGACCCATCCCCCACTCTCCACTGCATACCCTCTAAAATTATGTTTTTTGCATTCCAAATACTTCTCCAGGTGAAGCTAGGATCATGTCCCCTCCTTGCATTGAGTACGGACCCCCTTGGGAAGTATCTAGCTTGGAGCACTCGTAGACTAGCGTGTCCCGTCTGTGGAAAAGCCTCCATATTTGTTTTGCCAACAGTGCTTGATAAAAAATGCTTATATTTCTAAATCACATGCCACCTTGGCTCTTGGGCTTGCACATGTTTTCCCAGCTGACCCATGCAATTTTCTGCTCTGTATCCTTTGCTCCCCACCAAAATCTCGAGATTGTGCTATTGATTGAGTCGAGGAGGTACTCCGACAATCTAAAAATGCTCATTATATAGGAGGGTATGGCATGTGCTACTGCTTTGATGAGGACTTCTTTCCCTACCTTTGACAACATTTTCTCCTTCCATCCTTGTAGTTTCCTCCAGATGCGTTCCTGAATATAAGCAAACACCTGTTTCTTGGATCTGCCCACTGCCGTAGGCAGCCCAAGGTACTTGCCATGCCTGTCCACTTCTTCAACCTACAACAACTTGGTCAATTCTCTTCTTCTAGTACTATCCACACCTTTACTAAAAGCAACCTCAGTTTTGGATAAATTTATTTTCTTTCCGGATGCCTGCTCGTACTGGATGATAATCTCAGCTAATTTTAGGCATTCTTCTTTGGTTGCTCTTGTAAAAAGGATGGAATCATCTGCAAAGAAAAGATGAGAAATTCGGGGGCCATGACGGCTAGCTCAGATTCCCTGAATGACTTTTTGTTGTGTTTTAAGGGATAAAGATGTAGAAAAAGCTTCAGCACATAAAATAAAAAGATATGGAGAGAGAGGGTCACCCTGTCGTAGTCCTCTGGTTGGTTGAATCCTCCTGGTTCGTTCCCCGTTAATGGCAAAAGAGTGGGTTACAGTTGACATGCAATCCAGAATTTTCCTCCTCCATTTTTCCCCAAAGCCCATTTTTCCTTGGACATAATCAATAACACTCCATTCAACCCTGTCATAGGCCTTTGACATATCCAACTTGAGAGCAATGTGTCCCTTTTTTGCACGGTTTCCTTTTTTCATGGCATGGAAAAGCTCGTAGGCGATGAGGGCATTAACAGTAATGAGTCTTCCTGGAATAAAAGCACTTTGATTTTTAGGAATGATTTTGTCCATGAGTGGCCGCAATCTATTTGCTATGACTTTAGAGGCAATTTTGTAGATAACATTGCAAAGACTAATAGGTCTGTAGTCCCCAACCTCTAATGGTTTATGAATTTTTGGGATCATCACCACTAGAGTTGAATTTAGATCTGCAATACTCCTCTCATATTTCCACCAACCTTTTATATAATTAGAGACATCCTCTCCTACAATATGCCAATAATTCTGAAAGAACATAGCCTTCATGCCATCTGGGCCCGGTGCCTTGTTAGGGTGTATACCCTTTATAGCTGTGTGGATTTCCGCAGTCGTGAAGTCCTTCTCCAAATCATTCCTCTCCGCGATAGTCACTTTTGTAGAGATGCCCCGAGTCGCCTCCTCCCATCCCGATGGATTTGAAGTGTTGAAGAGATTTTTGAAGAAAGACACCACGATTTTTTCTATCTCCTCATGTTCCGTTTTCCATTGTCCTTCACCATTTTTTAGCCCTTCAATATTATTTCTTTTCCTTCTTTGTGATGCTTTATGATGAAAATAGGCAGTATTCCTATCACCCGATTTCATTTCATTTACCCTTGCCCTTGCATGCCAATATGCCTCATCTCTCATGTGCCATTCTTGCAGTTCAGCGGTAAGGTGTGTACATCTAGCAAGGTTCTGACTGTCCTGAGGTAGCCGTTGGATCTCATTTAGAGCATTTTCAAGCTCTTTAATCTTCTTCTTCCTTTCTCCAAATTTTTTTGACGCCCATTCCTTCAACTTGTTGCCACATTGTTCCATCTTTCCTTGCAGGCTTGAAAGATGACTTTCCTCCCAAACAGATTTGATAATTTGCTCACACGCTTCATCCCTTACCCACATAGGTTCAAAGAAGAAATACTGCTGTCTTTTGTGGGTCTTTTTCTTCCTGTGCTCAGTGTTGATGATGATTGGGACGTGATCTGACTCATACTTTGTGAGGTGTATAACTCTCGCCTGTGGAAAACTAGCAACCCGGGATGGGCTGCCCAAGGCTCTGTCTAGTCGCTCCCGAACTAGTGTTTCCAGCGTGAGGCCTCTCTGCCACGTGAAGATTCTTCCATTGTATCCCAGGTCCGTAAGATCACAGTCATCAACCACACTTCTGAAATCTTGGATATATCTGAGAGGTTTGGGTGGGCCTCCGTCTTTTTTCAGTGTTAGACAGGATTTCATTAAAGTCACCAAAGAAGAGCGTGGACATGTCTTCATTCATCATCATCTCCCTCATTAATTCCCAAGTTCTGACTTTTTGTTGTTGTGCCGCCCATCCGTATATGACAATGGCTCTCCACGTCACCCCTGTATTGCTATCTAGGATATTGCAGCTACAGTGATGTTGTGAATAGGATGTTACAGTAAGATCAACATCCTTCCACCACAAACCAACTCCCCCTGCTCTGCCTACACTAGCTAAGCAAATCCCTTGTGTAAAGTCGCACTTTCTCATCACTACTTCCATGTCTGCACTAGATATCATAGTTTCCATGAGGAAGACTATGCTCAGACCCTCCCTCCAACACCACGATCGGAGAGCATTAACTGTATTAGGGCAGGCCAGTCCCTGATAGTTCCAGCTCATGATTTTCATTGCTCTTTGCGGGGCTAGTCCACACCATCCTCCGCTACTTGGGACGCGTTGGTTCCCTGTCTTTGTGCTTCCAACTCCGTGTTTTGTGCCTTCTTGCATGTATCAGTCACAGTATCAATCACATCGAGTTCCATGTCACATAGCTCAGATTGTCTGTCCCTTTTTCCTGCAATGTTGTTCCATACCACTTCATTGTCTGGTACTCCAAGCCACTGGCTCCTGGTCATCTTATAAACCCACGGAACAACTTTCTTATTTCTTTGGTCTGCTTTCCCCGCCCTTCCTGTTTTCTTCCGATATTCCTTCTCCTTCTGTACTCTGGTTCTTGCTACTGACGGTGCTTGTTCTGGTATGGACTGTGCTTCTTTGCCTTTGAGCTTGTGGCCTCGTTCGTGGTGTGTCTCCCTTGAATCTGTTATTTCGGTCACGACGCCACTATTCCCTCCTTCTGTTCGTACTTCTTTTGGCTTAATGGCAACAACCTCCTCTCTTGTATACTGGATTTCTTTCTTCTTCCCCATTATTTGTGACTCTACATCATTTCTTTGGATTCCCTTCATCTTGTTCAAGTCGTTCGTCTGTCCGCCTTCGTTCTCCTGCTGAGGATTTCTTGTTGTTGTCGTCAATTCTGGAAACAAAGCTTCCAGGTTGAACTCTGTCCCTTCGGCGCCTCTCTCTTCACTCGACGCATCCTGCTCTGTTGTCTCCTTGCACCCCTTCCCGTCTTGGCTTCTGTCCTCCTCAGTGTGATGCCTTCTCATGGATTCGCTTGTGGCTTCATGCGCCATGGACGCTGACGCCGTTGTCACTGGTTCGTACTTGAAATGGATTTCCCTTCTTGTTCTGACATTGCCAAAAATCTCCTCCTATAGGGATTGTCTTGGCTTCTTCAGTGAGGCTTTGAGCCACACCCCCCACTGTGGACCTCGATCATCTCCTTCCTCTGGACTGGTGCAATCCCTAATGACATGCCCTAGTCGGCCGCATCTGTAATAGTAATTGGCTAACCTTTCGTATTTAATTTCTATCTCCATGATAGTGTTGTTTCTTCCCTTCATGCGTAGGATTCTCCTTAACGGTTTAGTAACATCCAGATTGATCCAGACTCTCATAGAGGAGTCCCATCCCAGTTCATCCAGGTCTACAGTCATCACGCTGCCCATCCTAGCTGTGATTTCTTTGACCGCTTGTCTGGTACGAAACCCTAGCGGAATTCGGTAAAGTCGGACCCAAAAAGGACTGTGGTTGATCTCGATGGCCCCCGGCTGCTCTTCCGTCTCAATGTTCTTGATCAGAAGTTTATTATCAAAGTTCCACGGAGCTCTGTCTTCAACCTTCTTTTTGTCACGCCAGTCAAGGAACTGTATTATAAACCGGTCACCTTCTACCTACTTAAAGAGCACCTTTCCATGGAGCCCCCATGCCTATGTTAATGTGCGCTTCAAAGCCCAGAAATTTGCTGGTCTATCTGATAGGATCCTTGCTATCAAGGCTAGCTTGAGATGCCCTTGACCTTCGTCATCCGCAGGCTATGTGATTTCTATTAATTCCTCTTCTTCCTGTGTCAACTGCAATCTCGCACAACGGTCTGCCAGTTCTTCTGCCATCGCTGGAGTAGGACCAGGAAGATTGCTCCAATCTTGGACCTACAAGAGAAAACCACGAGTGGAGGAAGGAGCTCCCACGCACCTAACCCTAATCGCCAGAGCGAAGGGGGCGGCTACGGGGAGAGTTGGGGTTCATTATGTCATTTCATTATTCTCTTATATTATTTATTAATGTTCTTGATGTTACCATTTATGGTGGATACCTTAAAAGTCCTTATTAGTCGGTCCTTAAGAATTTCTAAATAGAGAGACTCTTTCCTAATCTTATATCCTAAAGATGAAGGGAAGAGCAATTTTAAAAATTTGAGATAAGAGAGAAAATATTCCTATAGAAAAGATGAGAGGGAATTTCTATAGATGAGAAGGATCCTAATTTAAGGTATGCCCAAGAAGTAGGGGACATTTAGGATATCGGCCAGGTAGACTCACACTGCCTTATAGGTAGCCTCGTGATTGCCAAGCAAAGTGGCTCGGAGACTTTATCCAGACCTCAGGCAGAAGCTATCCTAGTCACCTCAACCCTTCACATCCCTAATTCAAGGACTACCTAAGACTCATAATAGGGTGATTGAAGTTCATGTGACTTGATGTGTGAACATTGGCTCTGATACCAACTGTGACGACCCCAATTTCTACATACTTTCCTTAGTGACACATACAGATATGCGTGCACTCATATCTATAAATGTCAAAAGGGAAAATAATAGAAATCAAGATTAGTCAACTAAAAAAAATAGAGATAAGCCAAGATTATGTCCACATCATCAGTGATAGCCACACAACACTTCATTCATTGATAAAAGATAAAGTCATACATGCTGATAAAAGAGAAGGAAGAATGATAAGTCTATGAAAGCAAATATGATTATTACATAGCATCTATAACATCCTATTACATCATCTAGAAAAGAAAACTATCTAACTGAAATGACCAAGGTGAGGAGTAGAGATCTATCTATTTTCCTCCAGGCTCATTATTTAGTGGCTTCTGGTACTTTGAAGTGCTTCATCATTTGCTTGTACCAAGAAAATACGAGAAACAAATACATCAACAAAGTTGGTACGTGGAATTAAAAGCTATACTATGCTGGTATTTAAGATACTCAAAATTGGAGAAAGAGAATGAAAACGTTATTTTAAGGCAGAAAATCAGGTAATCCCAAGTTATTAGCCTCATTTAGAATGAAAATGCATTACTATGGTGGACTTAGCACAAACATAAATATTGGGCCCTATCTCTGCGTACCTTGTACCATTAGGGATCTCCCTACGTACCTTGTACCATTAGGGAGGTGCTAGTCAACATTAATACCTTCCCTCTCTAATAGGGAGATTAATGAGCACCACTAGTAACTACATTTCAATTATATACAATTATGTTCTTTTATGTTCAAGGCGGTAAATCGTCAATTAATCATATATCCACATCCATCAATGTATATCAATTTCATGCAAACAATTACATATATATAACATCCAGCAAAATCTAGTCATATAATTATATCCACGTACCTTTAATTCTCAGATCTGGATTCCACAAGTCTTAAATTATGAGACAGATAGTAGATTACCCTGAAATATAAACAAAACCATAAGTTACCATGGATTCTCATTATTCCACATTAGGGTTTCTTATTAGGGTTTAGGTCATTTGGGATATCATTTTAGGATACATGTGATTTGAGAGATCAGAGTTGGGTTCTAAGGTTAGGGTTAATCAAAATCATTTCAGGGACACTTAAAGTTAGGGTTTGACATAATGTTGTGTAGTATACATTAGGAAAGGAGGAAATTGGAAATTAGGGTTTTTCATCATTGTTGGATCAACTATCCTTCTTGGATATGATTTCGGGTAACATGGTGTTTAGAACCCTAATTAGGGTTTATTCTGTTCCCAAGGCAGATTGGAAATCAGTAATGACCATTATTACATAATATATAAATATTAAGGGGTCATCAGGTATGTAGGCCATATTTTTAGAGAAGAAATCGGATCTAGGACCTAACAATATTTTATTTAAATCGAGTGCATTTTTATGATGAAAATGATATATATGTTTGATATATTTCGATATTCCTATCATTTTCTAGGATTTCTCTAAAATCTGACCAATCAGGCAATTTCTAAGGAAAAATAAACGAATATAAAAAAAAGAAAAGGGGTCGTTGGTCTCGCGGATCAGAGGAGGGATCTGGCTACGCAGATCCTCTCCTTCACTCGCGAGCTAGCCTCGGTCAACCGGGTCAAGACTGAGGTAAAAGACGTAAATTCCCCTTTTGGGGGGGTTGCTTAGCATCGCGACAGGTCAGGGCAGACTAGTAATTTCGCCTCCTCGATTATCTTCCTCACGCGCTTCGCAACAGCGATAGTCGGGCAACTACACAGAAGAAAGTGGAAGCAGCTTGGGCTGTCTAGGGGGTGTCTGGGAGTGTGAGGATGGGTGAATCCTCTTCGCGGGGTTCCCCCAAGTTCGGTGAGCTCAGCAGCTTGATCGGAGGCGGTGTAGAGGTCGAGAACGGTTTTCCGCAGGTATAATTAACAGAAAAGTGAATCGACTTCTTGCCTTCCCACGGGCTGAATTGAGGGAGTCAAAAGCTCTGCGTAGGTCTACTGAGGTGCTTGCGAGCCTCCTTCAGTTCCTAGCAGGTTCCAACCTCGCCGGCGGTGAAGCTCTTGGAGCTTGGTTGCACAGCTTGTCGACCCGAGGCTCTGGGCCTCTGCGACACCAACTGAAGGCGCTCCTCGGCTCGACGGAGTCCCTGGATGGTGTAGCCGCGCTTAATTGGAAGGAGGGAGCTTCTGGAGCGAGGGGGAAGTCGAAGTCCGGTGAGCAAGAGGTGCTTAAGGTCGGGGAAAAGGGGCAAGTATCGATGGAAATTGGTAGTGCGAAGAGGTTAAAGGAAGGTTGGAGAAGCTTTTGGGGGTCCTAAATAGATGCGAGGTGGTGTAGAGGGCTAAGACCTAATTTGTGCGTCGTCACCAGTGAGGGGTGCGGAAATGCGGGGGATCGTTCTCCCTGATCTGAGGGAGTTAGGTGATGTGGTCACCACTATTGAGCTCGCCCGGGTGAGAGGGAGTCATCCTTCAAAAATCTCACACGATCGTTGTAGGAGCTGGGCGCGCGAGGTAGCTTTGGGGTCGGCGCACTGTTGGAGTCTAGACTGAAGATGGCGGAAGGTAGGAGACGAGGTCCTGGTCCCTTGGATCCTGAGTGGATCACTGTCCACCTAATCAGATGGCTGGGATCAAGTCCCAGTGAGGGGACCGCGTCAAAGCAAAGAAAAGATGGGCCGCGTGACAAAATTTGACCAATTAAATCCAAAACCTAGGTCCTAGAGCTACTAGATAGTATTATATACATGATTTTTAAATGTAAACAACTCTCAATTGTTAAATCTGATTGTAATGAGATTTTATACATAGTTTTATAATGCTATGATGTAGCTATGGTGCAATATTGGAGTCAAAATTCGATTATTGACTATGTCAATTGACTAAATGTCATAATACTTGTATTATTCACTTTATGTATTATTATGGATGATCTTAAGTGAAAGTGATATTCCATTTAATCAATTTAGTGAGAGAGATGATTGAGGGCATAATTGGAATAATTAAAATTGTAAGAGAGAGGAACTAAATATATATGTAAAAACTCACTCTGTCACAGTGGAGCTTTACTTTTGTGGACTTGATAACAAGTTGGGCTTGCAGAAAGTGGACAAGAAGGCTTCCTGAGGGCGGTGAAGGTTCCTCCATCCTCTGGTGTGTTCATATGAGGTAGCTCACAAATTCCTATATCCAATGATCACACATTATATGCCATAGTTTTTCCATACCTTTATTCATGATGCCAAGGTTTCATCTATTTTGACCTCATGATGCCTTTTACAACCTCTTGTTGGTCTTACAACTTCATCAAGATGTGTTGAAGGGTACAAGTTCCTTTCATTCTTTGTTCCACCATTGGGGTTATGTTCTCGATTATCTATTGGTCCTCCACCGGTCGGAGTCACCATTCTGAATGCCATGTGGGATTGTGAAAGGGGTCTCTGCACTTGGTTTTGCACAATAAAGATGATGCACAACTTTGTTCCTATTCATCTTCTCCTGGTGTTAGATCATACTTGCGATCTCGACCTATCAAGGTTTTATAGAATAAGATGGATTCGAGGCAAGAATAAGAGGGAACTTGATGTCCCTGTGGGTGTATTTCTTAAGTCATGATTTGATAACTTTGAACTTAGGTCTTAGGTGTATTTTGTGTTGTTTATTCTTTAAGGTTTTGGGAAGACACATTTACCGCTTCATCCTTTGCCATGCTTAAAGTTTTATTTTTAATCAAAGGGTCTTACGATCTTTTTAATTTTGATCTAATTGAATAATAGGAGTAATAGATGGTTTAATCTAAATTTTGATTGGTCGATGTTGGAAGTTGTATATATTTTTATTCATATGTCCTATGGGGTTGAGTTATATATGAAGTTTGATCGATTTTTGAGATCGAGCCAGTGGAATGGGTCACGGGTATTGATTTTGACTCTAGTTTCTCTAATTTTTAGATTTGACCTAGTTAGGGTTTATAAGACCTTAATTCGGGTTTGGGTTATAATGATCGGGAAAAATGAAAGTATTGAGATCAAGATTCTAGGTCTAATTGTTCCTATGAAATAGCTAAGTGGTTCTTGACTTGGGTTTCACTATAGTGCATCATCAAGTTTTTTTCACATTATCATGTTCAAGTTTATATTATACATGCTATCATGTAAACACTTTAATGATTTGAGAGGTATCTATTACATGCACATCTTGTTAAGATTTACCTACATACATATTTATATATTAAGATTAGATTAGTTAATAATTACACTTTTCCATATTTTAAAGTTTGTAATGTAATTATGGGTAAAAACCAAAAGTAACATCATATCAGAACAAGAAATAATAATTAGGCACTATCTCATAAACATGTTATGGAATGTTGGTTCCTAATGAGCCCCTTTCAATTAACAAGTTCAGGCTAGATCTTGCACACCTTGATTGTATTTAGTGATTTTCATATATATGGATTCAAGCCCAAACATGTACGCCAGGTGTGTGTTTAGTGAGATAAGATTAGATAAGGTTCATTGAGTAGGTTCCCTAATAAGAATGCATAATCAAGTTAAGAGTGCATCCAAAATACATCAATCATGTTTATGAATGCTCATATAAGTTTTAAGCTTTATTTTAAGTTATGTTTATATTATTACAAAAACTCAACCACATACAATAGTTTGTCAAATACATGTCTATGTGTGGATGCACATAGGCTGTCTGCAAAATGGGATAGCGCTCAGGAGATGGATGTACGTATGAGTTCATACATGGTGGGGTGCCATCTATAAGACCCAAGGAGGTTTAACTAGTTTACCAGCTACATAATGTATTATGATCCTTGTTGTAAGTATTTTGGAAAGAATATTTATGCAAATTGATTTATCTATATCATGTGTTTAGTTAATTTTACTATTGCAATGAATGAAATGCGATGTCTATAATGTACTTTAAGTCTGATTTTAATAGTCCATGCTTTCATGTTGTTATATATGTATCATACTTTCAAGGACGCTACAAAAGTGGTATCATATCATTAATATAGATAGCCACAAGGAAACATCCTCACTTTCTTATAGTTTTCACCTCTTAGTCAAGTCAATGAAGGTCATGCCAAGTAATATCGATAAGATCCTTGCCAAAGAAGAGGTGTGTTGATAGTCCCCAACTTAAATAACAATGGAAGTTGTAGATATAGAATATCCTAGCATGTAGGATTGTTATACCTAGACTAAGGGTCTATCTTTCTAAGAATATAATCAACTATAGATCAAGAGGGATGACATATCCAACCATTTATAATTTATAATGTTGGAATAATGAGTGACTTGATGAGGTTCATATCTTTTTGTTTAGGTAAAAATTCCTCACCTTATGGCTAGCATTAATGTACAACCTTTAATTTATGTTTCCCAAATAATGATTTTAGATCCACATTTTATGACTAGATTAGCATTTCTATTAAGGGATTTGGTTCTATTGGAACAAAGAAAAAATATTTTTTTACAATATTATATCATAAAGTGTTTGAGTTTTATCAAAGTTTTCAATTCTCAAACTCTTCTAAAAGAAATAATGAAATAAATGTTTTATCAAGAGTTCATGTTTTAGAGATCAAAGTTGTTACATATAGAATTCAAGATCCAAAGAAGGATAATAAATCTTAGGTTTAAATGACTTTGAATATGGGTTTTAAGTGTTAACTCCCTAACTCATAGCTGGTATTCTTTATTTCTCGATAGTTTGTGGTATTGGATACATACAAATTAGGAACCTTAAAGGATATGTTATGAGACACATAATTTTATCATGCTACCTTCCTTTCTTCTAGGGTTTTTGGTATGGGACACTTGTAGCAGGGGCTGTTGGATATGAGTAGAACATACCTAACATCTCTAGATACATATAGTCATGAGTGTGTGTCAAGAGATACCATACAAAGTTAATGTTAAGATCATATACATGTGGTCACTTGAACTTCATGGTACAAGTATAAGGTAGAAGACAACAAACCATGTTTTGTTTACGATCTTTGGCATAAAGAGGAGAGGATGGTCTTAAATTAATTGCTTTATTTTTGGAGACCCCAAATTTGCAATATCAAGACTCCTTTGTGTACATGTTCATCTAGTAATGCATGCTCTAGGTTATCTAAAAACGGTTGAAAAATGTTGCAAATTAGCTAATTCAAAAAAATTGTTTAATGTTTAGTGAATGTGTGTTAGTATAGTAATCAATGATGCCTTTTCCTAAGGGTCTCTTATTGAATGAGATGTTAAGCTATGATATCCATAAGTATTGAGGACTAACTGCTAATAACTAGGAAGCCTAACCTAGAAAGAAATGAAATAATGTTTGGTTTTATAGGAATACCCAAATACAATTGTGTATGAATATTTATGGTGTGTGAAGGAATATGAAAATACCAAGTTAACGATTGAGTTAAGTTCAAACAAGATTATGTTATTACTTATGCAAAGTAGGTGTACATGTATCATGGAACATGTTAAGGTTATTAACCTCTAAAGAAAATGAATACACATGGTTTTGACTAAATGAATATGTTCATGTACATACTTAAAGTTTATGATCAGATCAGTTTATCATGCATCTACATGATTTTATATGAACACAAAATCCTATGAGAGTGAAAATCCACAATCTTATGTAGATTGTATGTGGGATTTCTACCCTAGATTTCAACTATTAAAGTATGTGGTGGGACTTGGTCTTTGTAGTTGTCAACATCATGTAGTGGGGATATAAAATCTTATGTTTAGGGTGTCTTAAATCACAAGATGGAAAACAAGCTATGTTTATGTGCACCATGTTGTGTATCAGATCAGATCAGTTCCAGGTTAGATGTCCATGCAATATAATTTAGGTAATAATTAAGTACCTTAAATCTAATTAATTATTCTTGGTCAGACATGCTTCATGATTATGGTGTTTGTAAGTGAAAGTTTTCTATTAAGAATTATGAGTGAGGACATACTAAACATTGTCATCTTTTAGAGACATACTTTTAAGGAGAAGATCTCATTCTTGTTAATTTACTGGTTTAATGATTTGAGGTAAATTGTGTCTTTTATTACTAGGGATGATGAAGATTTGGGAACTTACAAAATTTGAATCTTGGGTTCCAAGGAAGAGAATTTGTCATAAGTGAATCACAATTTATCTTATTGTTGAAGTTTGTGAGGATGATAGGAATCATATTAAGCTTTGAGTTTAAGTTTATCATGGAATAGTATGATGATGATAGCTAGGAGTATCCATAGTACCTTTTAAGGTTATATATGGGCAATGTTATTAAATTGATGATAGATGATATGTAGTGGTACAAGTTTTGTTATTATATGAAATAGTGGTCTAGGGTCACAATCATATGAAGTTTTACACGATGTTGATAAAATATAGAGTCTAGAAAAGGTGAATGATTAATGTTTCACTTAGTATTACTCAGGATAATAAGGGGTATATGGTAAGACAATAACTAAAAGTACCTTGGTCTTATCTATCTAGGAGCATAATGGTAAGAAGAAAAAAGTTATTAAGAGTAATGTTAAGAAAGTAACATTAATTTAGTGATTCTTTAAGGTTAATGAGCACTTGGGTGCAATGATCTCTTGGGAGCAGTGAGCAACTTTGATGCAGTTTACGTGAAGAAATCACTTTTTTGACTCACTAATGGAAAGTGCTTAAATAATGATAATGATAATGAATCATGAGACAATATTTGATGTGTATTCTAAGTCAAGAAGGCAAGCTCATCCTCAATCATATTAATACTATAACACTTCTAGTGTTGTGCAAAAACCACAACAAAGTTCCTTAAGAGGAAGGATAGATTGGGCTCTTCACCATTGTGCTAGAAGGATTGTCAACACATAACATGACAATGAAAGATTTTACCACCTATGAAATAATCAAGATTCCAAGATTCTGGCCACTCTCAGAGGTCATTTTGTAACCTAAGACAATGTATCTCATAGTTAGAAGATAAGAAAGTAGGAATGACTTGAGTATAGGAATGCATAAACTTATTTGGATCCTTTATGTGATAATATGAAAGGATTGACCTTGAATAGAGGTTTTGACACTATGTGTGAGAGTGAAGGTTTGAGATAGTAGTCACATTCATGGAATTGATATAGTGTGACTTAATGTTAAGAAGTGATCTTAATAGATAGATGTCTTGTAAGCCTGAAACAAGGCATAATATTAGTATTTTGGACTTCCATGATGCATGCATCATATTAAGTGAGAAAGTAATAATGCATAAATAGTTTTGTACCATGCATGAATCTAGGGTTAATAATGGAGAGTAAAGGTTTTTCATAATTCAAAAGGATGATCCTAGTAACATGGGTGGATTATAATGGTTTCTCTTGACCTATAAACTTGGTTCGAAATGACTTTAAGGTAACATTATGTGATCAATAGGGTTTTCTGATGAGAACAATTGTAAAAGCTAGACATGATGAAGGCCTTAGTGCGCTTTAATGAAAAATTAGGATTGTGATACTTTTGGAAGATAGTATGACCAAAATTAGTTATATGTATTTCTACATTTATACATAGAGATGTCCTCCAATTTATGCAATGCACACAAAGAAAACTTTGTATCATAGGTTTAAACCTGAAGAAATGAAATAAGGGTTTTAATTTGATCTTTTTATTAAATCGAAACCCATGGTGATTATCTAAATGATAAAGGCAATATACAGTTAAAGTTTGAGATCATTTTGACTTTGTTTGACTCCTAATACAATTTTTGAATATTTATATAAAGTTTAAAACTCCAATAACACTAGTATTTGTACTTATTGGAGTTCTTATACTTGAGGTTTTATTTTTGTCATATGATTTTGTTTTCTTGGAATTGTGTTTCTCGTCCAGTGTCCATGTGCTGCACTAGGTCTATGACTTTAGTTTTACTAGGTCCTTTCTTAGTCATATGATTAGCATCTAACAGTGACATGATCTTCTTCCTACCTTGAGTCTGTGGGTTCCTTGACTCCTCACAGATCACATGACCCTCCTCTCATCTATTCTCTCAGCTCACAACATATCTGCCCAATCTAGCACTCACAAAAGAATCATGTCTCTCTCTACATTTTTTGAAGCCCTACCATGGAAAACCTAGTTCACAAAAGAGGGGAAATTCCCAATACCTCCACTTTCACCCTTTTATAGTGGCACTTTCATACGATTTGAAATTTCCTCCCTTTGCCTCCCAGACATTGAAAAGCATCTAAGACCCCCCTTTTGTATCAATTTATTCTCCCACTCTCAAGACTAGAGGACCTTCTCCACCTCTCATCAGTGATGCCCAGTTGTTTCTCTCACCAATTATAACCCATCACCAAAATTTTTGTGCCTATAAAACCTCCAAACCTCTACAAACTCACCCCCTACCTCTGGGTGTGATGTTTTTATTTGAGTTTCCTCCCAACAAAGGTGCACACTAGGTGGTGTAGAGCTTTGCCATTGTGGATTTTCTTACAAGATGGGCTTGTGAAAAGTGGATGAGAATGTTCATTGTGGGAGACTTAAGATTCCTCCTCTCCTCCAATGTCTTCATCTGAGGTAGCTCACAAGTTCCCATCTCCATCTATTCATGTGTTATCTGGCCTATTTTTTCATGCCTTTGCCTCACAATAGTGAGGTTTCATATATTTTGACCAGGAGACACATGTTACAACCTCTTGTGGGTCTTCCAACTTCATCAGGATGTATTGAAGGGCATCAAATCCATTCTTTCTCTATGCCTAAACTGGGTTTATGTTCCCAATTTTCTATCCTTGACCAGTCAGATTCGCTACTCTGGCCACCATGTGGGCTTGAGAAAAGGGTCTCTACACTCAGTATTGCACAACAAATACGATGGACAACTTTGTTTTTCTTGATCTTCACCTGGTGTCAGATCATACCCAAGATCTCAACTTGTCAAGATCTTAGAGAAAAAGTTGGAGTTGAGGTAAGAAGAAAAGGGAACTTGATGTCCCTATGAATGTATTTCTGAACTTATGTCTTAGGTGTATTTTGTTTTAATTGGTTTAATGTGTTGGGAAGCTACTTTACTGTACAACCTCTATTACGCTTGAAGTATGGGTTTCAATCAAAGGGCATTTCAGCCTTTTTCATTTTGATTATCCAAATCCTAGAAATGATAAGTGTTTATCCAAATTTTGATTGATCGATAGTTGAAGTTGCATTTTTTCATTGGTATGTACTATTTGAAGTTGTATATTGGGTCTGATTTATATATGAGTTTTGATAGATTTTTTGAGATCTAGACAATGGACTAGGCGATGATACATGATTCTAACTCTAATTTATCATATTTTATATTTGACCTAATTAGGGTTTATAAGATATTAATTAGGGTCTGGGTTATAATTATAGGAAACAAATAAAATATTGAGATCAAGATTCAATGAGCGATTGTTCCTACTAGAATTATGTAAGTGTTTCATGCCCCGAGTTTCATAATATTGCATCATCAACTTTTGTTTGCATTATGATGTTGGAGTTTATATATACATGTTGTCATGTGAACACTTCAATAATTTAAGAAGTATGTATTATATGCACATTTTATTAAGATTTACTACATATATGTTTGTATGTTAATGTCAAATTATTTAAGAATTATACCTCTTCATGAATAAGATCATCCATAATGCAATAATGAGTGAAAACCCTAAGTAAGATAAGATAAGATCATATTAGTATTAGGAAAAACCATTAGGCCCTATCTCACAAAAAATTAGGACCTATCTCATGAACATTTTATGGAAGGTTGGTGCCTCATGAGCCCCTTCAGTTTCCAGGCTCAAGCCCAAGCATGCACACCTTGAGTGTATTTGATGATGTTTATGTATACGGGTTTAAGCCCAAGCTTGCACACTAGGTGTGTTTTCAGTCAAATAAAATCAGATAAGATTCATTGAGTAGGTGCCCTAATAATAATAGTTAATCAAGTTAAGAATGCATCCTAAAACCATCAATACTATTTATGCATGCTCATATTAGTTTTAAGCTTTATGTTAAGTTATGTTCATATTATTAGTGGAACCCAACCACTAACAATGGTTTGTCGAACACATGTATATGTAGGGATGTACATAGGTTGTATGTAGCATGGGATAGCTCTCAAGAGATAGTTGTGTGTACAAATTCAAGACCTGGTGTGGTGCCATCTATAAGATCCAAGGAGGTTTAACTAGTTTACTAGTTACATCATGTGTCATGATCCTTGTTGTAAATTTTGTGAAAATAATATGTATGAGAATTTATGTATCGATATCTTGTCTAATTTTTTTTATTATTTCAATGAATGATATACCTTGTTTGTGATTTCTCTGAGTGTGCATTGTATGGTCCATACTTCCATGTTATTATATATGGATCACACTTGGGGGATGCTACATTAATATTTTTGGGATGGAGAGTATGTGCCCCATACTTGAGGTATATGCCCACCTTTATATATGTTTTGCAGTTTGTTTATGTGCCATTCTATATCAAGTTTTCGTTTATGTGCCCTAATCGCCATTGTATATTTATATCTGACTAGTGGTGCATTTATCTCACTTGCATGCTAACTATTTGTCGGGTATTGGGGAAGGATTGTGTGCCCTAATATATTTGTTGTGGTTATGTGGCACATGTTTATATATTTTGTTGAATGGCAAGTAAATATTTGGTATACATAGAATTTCTTCTCTTTAATGTTCTACTTCCATCTTTATTGGAAGCCTTGATAATGTTTTTTGTTGTCCCTTTCCCCTAACATTTCTAAATTTCTAATATGCACCTATCAACATATTTATGTTAACAACTTCCACTTTGTCTTTGTTTTTAGGGTATGCTTCGAAACCCTTAGGTGAAGATATCGAGGACTTGAGTTGATGAACAAAAACTTTTCTTAGTGTAGCTGACTTTTGGGAGATAGATTTGAAGTAGCTCAAAATTTCCTCTTCTTAGATGTTGAAGTTGTTACCTTCATGTAAGTCCCTAAGTGGGAGATTATCATGCATGAAATATGATGTAATATTGTCATTATATTTAATTTTGCTTCTATTTTTGGTCGTTATTATATCCATGTATGGAATATTAAATAAAATTTATTCATACGTAAAAGTATTTGTTGTGTGTTTGTTATGGATGGCGAATCTTATTTGATTTAGTAGGGAGTTGATCCCCTCCCGGGTCTCACTTCTAACATATATGGACTACTTCCAAGTGCATCATATTTTTGTATTTAGATGCATGAACTATAAGTATCCAAACATACTCAAATTTTATATAGTCTATTCATAGATATTTAAGAAGATGAAATGCTTTGATTTTCAAAATATTTGTTGCATGATGGAAAATGAGTTGAGTGTATTGTGTCTCTAGTACACTAAAAAAAGAATAAATGGCCAGTTTTTAGGCTTCTAGACCGGTCAATCATCAATTCACCTGTGTGACAAGTTGGGCTTGGTTTAGTTCCTAAAACACTACTAAAACCAACAAGACATTACCACCCTCTATCTCTAGTATATCAAAGTATGTGTTGGGTATGGAAACTTCCACCCCAATACCCTAGAAAATTAGTACCACCATCTAGAGCCAATGTATAAGCTAGGAACCACCACCTACATGTGTGACTACCATATTGAAATTACACTAGTGACCATTAATCAACAAGTAATTAAATTAGAAGCAAGATCAAGTTGATTCATTTCAGTCAAGGTAACAATTAAGCAATTTCACAATGTGAATAAACTTAGGGAATAAGGAAACTAATTTTAGTATAGTTTAGTAATTACTAGAAAGATCAAACAATATAAAGGAATACTTAAAAGAGATAAATAAAGTATGGTATTGAAAATTTGAATTAAGCATTGTCAATGTATGAAAATAGGTATATGGTGTTACCCAACTCAAATATGCAAGAAACATCCTTATAGTAAGAAATAACATGATAATTAGGACACGTCCTTGGACAAAAAACCAACATAAACCAACACACAACAAAAAACCTAATAGCAAAAATGGTAGAAAAGTCGAGTAAAAATTTTCTTTACCAAATAAAATACACATCTCAAATCTTTGAGTCAAAAGATATTATCGACATTCTAAATACACTTAACTGTCTAACCAATCAAACAAAGAACATATCCTACAATCTGAAGCTAAGATCCAAAAGGCATATGCCAAACAAAACACATCATGATCATCATTAATAATTTAAAGAATAACATAGCATCATACTTAACCAAAGATTTGATAGTGAAAGATCTAAATCATCCTTATTGATCATAACATGTAGCCTATAAAGCAATTTCTATATGAAGGTATGGAATTTTCTAAAATCAAGGCCCCCTTCATAATTATATAAAACAATAAAGAAAGAATCACATAAAATCATATTGCCTACCCACCCAACACCCTACAAAGTGAGTGTGATGAAGTGGATTTTCGTATATTAATTTCCCAATTTATTGTTATTCCTTTCCTTGTATTCAATATTCTTTATTCTGGCCCCACTTCAACATTGAATAAATGATAGATCTATTATGAGTCTCAAATTATAAATATAATTAGTGGCAGTGTGCCTTGAGGAGTTTAGTGACATATTTAATATATTCTATGTAATGTGAAGGTTTTTGGTAAATTGATTGGATTTTTATTCCTTACTAACCAATTCAACAATATTGTAAGCAAATTTTTGAGGAGTTGGAAAGACATAGTATCAATTATGGACTTGATTAAATTACTTGGAAGAAGCATAGTAATTCGTTTTAAGGAAATGCCTTTCAAGAAATATTTGTTAGAGAATTTATTTGAGTGGTCAAACTCATTCCTTTGGGTTTAGAATGGATATTTAATGGGTATGAAGCTATGTCTAAAATTGTATCTCCTTTAGAGTTGCGGTTTAGAAAATATGGACTTTAAAAAGGATAGGAAACTAGAATAAAGTTTGCCTTTTTGGAATTGGATGATCAATCACATGACATTTGATGTAATTGATAGTTCCCATGTCTTGGGGGTGTCCCTTTAATTTTGGGTTGTACAAGGACCACTTGATGTTGAATCAATGGTCGTAGGGTTGTCATCAACTTTGCACTAAAGTTGGGAATAAGGTCTTGTAGCCACATTATCCCCCCTCCCCTCTTCTCAGCTTATCCCACCCCCTCTCTACCTAATTTCTCTCACGATCATCTCCTTTCATGAATTTTCCCCTTTCCATAGACGATTCTTAGCATCTAGGTCCTTGGTCATCAAGAAAAAACCCATTGACTCCACTATCTCCAATATAGCAAGCACTAGTAACTCAAACCCTAGATATACCCTCCTCATTACCTAAAGCCTCCTATGACTTACAACCTCACCCTCCATCCTTTCAGCCTTGTTTCCATCACAAATTAGTCCTGGAACCACCTTTCATTATTGCCTCCCCTCCCACTAATGTGTTTTTCCACTATCATGCCAGATGATTTGAGTGTCTACGGTCAATACTTCCTCATCTCTTACGAAGGACACTGATACATCCATAGGACCAAGGTGAGTTTGAATGACAACCCAACAGAGATCCTATGTAGCCTCCTCCTCCTTTCCACTTATTTTCAGAGAGGGTGTTGTCAACATGACCATTGCTTATTGAACTTGAAACCAATTTGTGAGAGAGACAAAATGTCAACCGCCAGATCAGGACAAGTCAGTATTGACTATTGAATCACTGACCATGGTCCAACCAACCTCCTCTCCCTCATGTGTTAATAGGACCAAGCTAAGGAATGTCCAACATTAGTGTGATTAGTCTGAGGCCTAACTTTGTGAAATTGTCCCATTTGGAGACCCCTTTGCAAAGTATTAATAAGGGGAATGAAGTTTTCTCTTACATTAATCATATATAATGCAAGGATGATACAAAAAATATAAGTAAATAGTTTGTTTTTGTTTGAAAATTGAGAGGAATCCAATGGATATACTTTCAAGATCTAATTTTCATCATAATTCCCTGAATATCTCAAATCATACTTTGTTTCTATATTTGAAAATGTTTGATGATCAAACACCAAGATTAAGACACCAATATATAGATCAAACCTTATAGTAACTCTTGTTTGCTTATATATTTCATAAGGTTGATTAATGGAATATCTAGAATCTATCTTATCAACATTTGATGCTCTTGATCATGAAATGATGTGGAACTCAATTATTGACATCTAACCCTAATATTTTGGTACTTGTTTCTAATAATAATAAAATCTTATGTTTTCTTCTTCTCATACCTTGACAACTATATTGGACCATAATGTGGGATCTATAATTGAATCTTGATCTAAAATTGACAAGTTGATAATATTAATTATGATTTAGGGTAAGTCCTGTTAAGAACTAGGCGTGGACCATCCCTTGTATGTGTTATTGAAAATGATTTTTAAACTTGATACTAGCCTTGAATCCTTGAAAATATGAAATATTGATCATGGCTGAAACAGCAAACCTAAGTTCATTAATAAGAACCCTAATCTAGTCCTTGTGACCCCTATATGTTGATCTCCCTATTTTGATGCATATGTGTTGTTTTACATGAAAGGAATTGACTATCTTGATTTGACTTATACAAGATCTATACTCTAAATCTTGAACGCATTATACTCCTATTGACCTTGATTATGATATTGTACATACAATTGGATATTGTACTTGTTTGAGCTAGTGCTCTATTGAGGCTCTTTTTGGTTTGGCTTAAGTCATAGTTATGTTGAACTCATTTTCTTAGAACTGTAGTTCAATTCTATAACATAAGTTCTATCCACTTCCTTGTGATTGGTTTTCTATAAGTGTGAATGTGAAAATCTTTGAGAAATGTTTTTGATTTTTACCTTAAATATATAATAAATAAGAATGGAAAAAATGTAAAGAAAAAATCATATTCGTCGATATCACAATGCTTTTTAACTATAATAACATAACCAAATGGCCATGGTGTATATGCTTCTCCTAAATGTTAGTCTATTGTACAATTAGAAGTTTAATAAAAATATTGTGGTTAAAATAATGATTAGTTCATGTTATATGCATAAAGTATTACAATGATGTATGTATTTTCTATTTTATACATATTAGTGCTGGAACTATTTAGTATAGTGTATAATATTAATTTTTAGTATATTATTAGCACAACCATATAATAAAGTATTATTTTTTCACTTCATCTTACTTATATATGAAAAGTATATATTACTTAACCACATTTTTTTCACATAGTATGGTGCATTTATTTTTTAATATTGCATATATACATTTTTTTTTTAAATTTCATTTATAAGGGTGGTTATGGTGTATAACATTTTACAATATTATGATTATGATGTATAATATTTTACCATCATATGGTTATAGTTTTGACAATAAACCATATCACACTACTGACATCTTTAGTCATAAATATTTATATTTTTCATTTATGAGGAATGGAGAATATTATTGTATAGGAAGTGTTGTTAGTTAGTTCAGACTCGTGTTTCACTCTTTTTCAGTGGGATCTCAGGAACCTTGTTTAATATGTAAATCTATTACTATGAGGAAGTCACCGGAACTCAAGTTCCTCACTTACATAAAACCAATCATAAAAAATTGTATAAGGAACTCTGGTTCATTAGTTTTTAGGACAAGTTTTGATAGACCAGTCAGAGCCAAATAGTCTTTTATTTTTCTTACATTTAGATTGACAAAACCTAAAACCCAATATAAATATCCATTATATGAAAACTTCAGTTCTTGGATACACATGTCTATATCTTGGAGTAAGGACACAACCTTTCTGCACCTGCCTGCATCTTGGGTTAAGGGCAAAAGTCTCAATGCATCTGCCTATATCTTGGGTTAAGACCACATTTTTGGAGGGTACCTTGATATTACTCAAGTATTCAGAACTCATTTGGACCTATCCTATGGTATGTTGGCCCTAACATTGGCCCTAATGGAAATCTACTTGCAAGTATAATGGAATTTATAAATAAAAGATGTTTGTTTCTATTAATTAAAGATTCTTGACTTTTGTTTCATCTCTTGTGTTTTTATTACTTTGCCAAGCATTATAATCTTTAAAGTTGCAAGTTGATTTGGTATTTATAGTGTATCAATGTATTTGCATTCATTGTGTATGATTTTATTGATTTTAGTTTTATGATGACAATTCTCCAAGATCATGCTTCTGCTATCCTAAAATCTTTGTGAACTCTAAACAAGCTTCACAAACAAGAGCTTCATAAAATATAGTAATTCTTATGGGATGTATGTAGCTCCTAATTCTTATATCTTTTATATCATGTTGTATTTAAGCCCCTTCCATGAACCTTTTGGTCAATATAAGTCAAAGATAAGCTATATTTTAATTATTACATAATCTATGTATGATCTTTGGGCCGATCAAAGGCATACACTTCATTCCCTTTCACATTATCTGAGCCAATGGGTATAGACAATGGGATTGAGATTGGGGGTAAGAATGGTTCCTTGATAGTTGGTATCAGAGCTAAACACATAACCTCTATGTGATAATTGAGTAAAATTTCAAAACTCTTAAACCTGGGAAACCCTAAATTCCATAATGGTGAACTGAGGTGTCAAGGATTGAGGAAAAGGGTATCTAAATAGTAATCACTTCCTATCCATCTAGCTATGATGGTTGAGGTTCCTTGATCTTTAACATGACTTGGTGAATCCAGAAGTGGACCTAAAGGTTCTCCTTTAAAACCATATAAAGTCTTCTATCATCTCATCTTTTATCTAAGAACTGCACTAAGCCACCCATTTAGAATGAAGTTGGGTGACTTTCGAGCTTCATGTTTCTTTAGTAACATGTCTTGAATTGAGCCTTGTTCTCTGGATCATGGGTAGACTAATATAGGAGAAACCAAAACTCAGATTAGTTAATAAAATAACTAAAGTTTTAAGTTTCCATATGTAACATGCCAATATTATTAGAGTTTTATATTCCAAGGAAATAAAAATGGAAAGAATATACCTTATTATATTACCAACACTACCTAGAGTTGATCCAAGGGTGTTCTTATACCCTAATATCACTAATTCATGAACCTAGGACTCCTTTCCAAGTAAGTGATACATTTCTTTTGTTTATGTTGAGGTAGTTTTTGGTGTTTGTTCCATGTTTTTTATGTTTTAAGAGTTACATGTTCACATGTATATCACTAGATTCCAATTAGAATCTTTGGCAAATGAGGATGACATCGAAGGTATACATTTAGGTTATGCAATTTGAATTAATGCATAAGTAGGAGATGTTATTTAAATTTTCAATCGACGACCTAATTTGATATATTGGTAGAAAAAAGTTGGAAAACTTACTATTAATGTTTATTACGATTGCATGGATTAATGTTATTTACTGACTTTTAGTTTTGTATAAATTGTTAATCAAATTAGAAAGAACGAAAAATCAATGTAATTGATCTTTTAGTCATATTGTACCATTATAATAGATCAATTTTAACTATGTTGATAATGAATAATGGTTATAAGGTCAAGTTAATGCTCAAGTTTGATTTAGCTAGGTTTGGATTTATCTAACTGCATAAAGAAAATGTGAGTAGAGTTTGGTTGTCGTTATCTTGTTATTTAAGGATGCTCGAGTAAGGAATCCAATAGTGACTAGGGAATTCAACAAGACCCATATGAATCATGTCGTCAAGGGACCTTCCATTGTCATAAGGTGGGCCACAAAGGGGTCATATGAGTTCCTCTACTTTTAGACTCCGACACGAATATGAAGTACTATGGCCAACTTTTGGACCTCTGGTTAAGCTTTGGAGGGAGGAAGAATTAGTCTAATACCTATTTTGTAGGAAGAATTAAATAGGGTTCCTCTATCAACATCCATTATACTTGGGTAATAATGAGGGTGCTGGTTAATATAAAAGATCAAGGAGGATTCCAACGAATCCAAGAATTCTCCTCTAATGTGGGATATAGAAAGCCATGTTGCTCCGTGAGTTCGTTAGAGTGGGGAAGGGAGGATATTTTAGAGGGAATCAAGTGATGAGGTAGAGAAGGAGGGAAGAGGTGGATGAGAAACATCTGCATCCTTTTGATGTGGCTCAATATCAAGAACCATCAATGATGCTAATGACAACTACACCTTACGTCTCAAGGATGGATCACTGGAAAGCCCATGCGGCACTATAAGGAATGCATAGGGCGAATGTACTATCACAACTCAAAATCACAACACCAAATTTAAGCCAATGGCCACTTGCTATTTTCCGCAACCATAGATAGGTGTTCCTTTGTTTTAAAGAGTAAATAGAGCATGTGTTCCCATGGAGGATGATAATACACCTATTTGGGTTAGTTGGGCCTTATTTCTACTCATATCCCGCATTGGATCCATGTAGAAAGGGGCAATGTTCTTCCTAGCCATTGGATGTAGTACTGATGCTTGTAATTATCCCAAAAAGGCAATATTCTGCTTAAATCATATCTTATGATCCCTAGGTCCCTTTTCTCTATATAATATACCAAATGAAAGTTGTTGAGGTCTACATTTTTTTAATTAAAATGTTACATTTTGGTTTTGGTTAATCAAATAAGAATATATTTCATAAGAAGTGACACATGCTTACAATAATCAATTGATTGTGATAAATACTTGTAATGGGTCATTAAATCTTAGAATTTTTTAGACCCCAAATGATGTCTCAGATTGACATATACATATGATCATGGCATTTTATGCAATATCATATTTTATGCTTGAATACCTAATTAGGGGTAGTAACTTTAACCTAGTTTGAAAAAATGACATGATGATTAGTAAATGCCACAAACATCACTATAGGACATGTGTATAACCTCTTATATTAGTAAATATGTATAAGATATTTGGTGAATGCACCTAGACATTTATTATGGTATGGAAACCCTAATTTGACCTAAAAATGATGCGTTTTTGGTTAATGGATATTCACAAATTGTTTATGATTTTTTTAGGAACCAAGATCTTGAATTATAGGTTTAAAAACTAAACATAGGTTTATGTAACAAAGGTAAGTGGTCCATGCTTTGGATTTCATTATATTGCATCATTCAGCTTTGTTCACATTATCATGCTCAAATGTTATATTATACATGTTATCATGTGAACATTTAAACTATTTTAGAGGTGCTTATTATACACATCTTGTTAAGATTTATAGCATACATGTTTATATATTAAGATTAGATCAATTAAGAATTAAACATCTTCATGTTCAAGTAGTTCAATTAGGGTGAAAACCCTAAGTAAGATAAGATCAGATTAGATCATAATATGAAATAATGGTCATGCCCTATCTCATGAACCTGATATGGAAGGTTGGTGCCTCATGAGCCCCCTTTGGCTTATTAGTTCAAGCCTAAACCTGCACAACTTGAGTGTGTTCAGTGATGTGTATGTTTACAAGTTCAAGTCCAAACATGCACACCATGTGTGTGTTTAGTGAGATAAGATCAAATCAGGTCCATTGAGTAGGTGCCTCAATAATAATTCTTAATCAAGTTAAGAATGCATCCTAAAACCAGTATTAATGTTTATGCACACTCATATTAGTTTTCAGATTTATGTTAATTTATGCTGATATTATTACTAGAATCTAACCAGTTACTATCAATTTGTGTAATGCATGGCTATATGTGGATGCACATAGGTTGTGTGCATCATGGAATATGTCTCAAAAGGTGATATGAGTATGATTTCAAGATCTAGTGGGGTGCCATCTATAAGATCTAACAAGGTTTAATTAGTTCATCAATTATATTAGGTATCATGTTCCTTGCTCTAAGTTTTGTAAAAAGAATATGTATGTGAATCTATGTATCTTCATCATTTGTAAGGGTTACTTTTATTATTGTGATGAATGATATATGGTATTTGTATCATTCTCTGAGTGTGATTTGTTGGTGGGTGCTTTCATGTGGTTATATATGGATCACACCTGGGGGATGATACAAAGTGGTATCAGAGCAATAATATACTTGACCACCAGGAAAGTTTCTCACATTCTTATAGTCTTCACCTCTTAGATTAGTCCCAAGAGTAAAGAATGTCAGACCAAGTAGCATTGATAAGATATTTTCTAAGATAAAGGTATGTTAACATAATCCCAACTCTATAGATCATGGAAATTTGTGGATGTAGAATATCCTATCTTGTGGGGTTGTAGACCCTAGACTAAAGGTCTACCTTTCTAAGAAGATAATTATATATAGATCAACCATGATATAATGAACAATAAGTTAGAATTGTTTATGATGGAATTATGGGTGAATTGATGAGGTTCATGTTGTTTCCATTAGGAAATATTCCTAACATTTGATATATGGATAGAATTAATATACATCTATCTATTTTTGTTTTTCTAAATATTGATTTTGGATCCACATTTTAAGATAGTTTTTAGATTTCTCTTTAACACTTTGGTTACTGCCAAATATTGTTTTTTCTTATAAATATCATATCATAAAGTGTTTGAGTTTTCTCTAAGTTCTCAATTCTCAAACTCTTCTGAAAAAAGGAATAAAAGAATGTTTCGTCATGATTTCATGCTTTTAAAATCAATCTTGTCACAATAATTTGAGAGTCAAAGAGGGATCAATAACTTTAGCTTTAAGTGTCTTATGTTAAGGGAAACATGTTGACTCCCTACCTCATAGAATATCCTCTTTATTTCTTATTTATGGTTTGTGGTACTAGATACACATAAATTGGGAACCTTAGAGGATATATTATGAGAAACATAATTTTATTATGCTACTCTTCTCTCTTCTAGTGTTTGTGGTATGGATCACTTCTACTAGGAGATGTTGAATATGAGTACAATTGTTCTCACATCTCTAGATACATATACTCATGAGTATGTGTCAAGATATACCGTAAAGAGTTAATGTTAAGTGCCTATACAGTGGTGTCAATGTAGTGGCACCTGAGTGGTAAAGTCGATGTTGTATGACCAAGAGGTCACAAGTTCGAAACCCCTTAGAAATGGGATGAAAGAATTGCCAATTTTTAAAAAGGAGAGCCTATACAGTGGTAACTTGAACTTAATGGCACGAGGATAAGGTCAAAGGACATAAACCATGGTTTATTTGAATTTTTTGGCATAAAGAGTATAGGATGGTCATAAGGTAGTAGTTTTCTTTTCACATACCCCAAGGTTTGAATATTAAGACTCCTTAGTATACACACTCATCTAGTAATTCATTCTCTAGGTTATCTAGAAGTGGTTGAGGAATGTTGAGAATTAAGTAATATGAAAAACAAAAAATTGTTAAAACATATTTCCTTAAAATAAGGGAATGTGCTTAAGAGTAGAAATAATGATGTCTTCTTCTAAGGATTTCTTACTAAATGAGATGCTAAGCTATGATATATATAAGTATATTGAGGACTTATGCTTAATGCCTAGGCATCCTAACCTAGTAAAGAAGGGATATAATGCTTTATTTTGGAGAAATAATGTTGTGTAAGGAGACTTAAGGTGTGTGAAGGATTATGAAAATCCCGAGGTAAATGTCGAGTTCAAACAAGATTATGTTTCTTATGCAATACATGTGTATTTTTATCTTTGAACATGTGAAGATCTTTAACCTCTAAAGTAAATGAATATAAATTCTCTCGACTAAATGGATATGTTCCTTTACATAGTTAAAGTTTAAGATCAGATCAGTGTAGAGTGGGTCTACATCATGTTTCATGAACACAAAAGCTCATGTGAATGAAAATCCTAAAGCTTATGTAACTGAAAAAAATTGTGTGTAGGTTTCTACTCTGGTTTTCATCTATTTAATTATATGGTGGGACTCAGTATTTGTAGCCATGTACATCATGTAGTGGGTATATAGGAACTAATGTTTAAAGTGTCTCACATCATAGGATGGATCACAACCTATGTTTATGTGCACCAATTTGTGTATTAGATAGGATTAATTCCAGGTGTAGATGTCCATGCATATAATCCATGTAACGATTAAGTAATGAGAAAATACATTTTGAAATCTAGTTAATGAGTCATGATCAAAGCCGTTTCATGATTTTGGGGTTTGTAAGTGAAAAATTTATATTAAGAATGATATGTGAGGGTGTTTGTAAGTGAAATTATTACGTTAAGAATGATAAGTGAGGGGAATATCAAGCATTATGATATTTTGGAGGCATACTTTTAAGGAATAGATCAAATCCTTGTTGGTTTATTAGTTTAATAAATTGAGATAAATTAAGTCTTTATTGACTAGGCATGATGAATACTATATAACTCATAATTCTTTTGAATTTTGGTTTCAAGGGGAAACACCTATCATTAGTTGAATAACAATTTATCTTTTTTTCTTGAAGTCTTTGAGGAGGATATGAATCATGCTATGCTTTGAGTTAAAGTTTGTAATGGGATTGTATGATGATGACCATGAGTATCCATAATACCTTTTAAGGTTATACATGAATAATGTTATTTTTATTAATGGTACATGATATGTGTACGCATGGATCATTAGTCTAGGACCCCAATAATATAAGGTTATGTATAATATTGATATGAGACAGATCCTAGCACAATTTTGGTTCCTTTTAGTATTGTCAGGAATAAGAATGGTTTTATGGTAATACGGCGACTAAAAGTACCTGGGATAATCTAAATAATAGCACCATGGTAAGATGGACAAAGTCATTAAGAATTATGTAGAAGGTCATATTAAATTGATGATACTCAAAGATTAATGAGCACTTGGGTGTAATGAGCACTTGGGTGCAATGAGCTATTTGGGAAATGAGCACTTTGGTGAAAGTTTTTGTGGAGAAATCACTTTTGTTGGCCCATTAATGACAAGTAATAAGACCATGCATATGATAAAGAATCATGAGACAATGTTTATTGCATATTTTAAGACTAGAATGTAGACTCTTACCCAATAACCTCAATACCCTAACACTTCTATGTCTCTACAAAACCCTAACTTAGTTCCTTTAAAGGAAGGGTTAACTAGGCATAGTGATTAGCAACATTAAAAATGTATAGCCAGATGGTTGATGGATTCTACCACCTAAGAGGATAAAGGAAGACTCAAACACTCATGCCCAATTCAAAGGTTATTTTCTTGACCTAAGTTAGTGTATTATATGATTAGAAGAGAAACAAGTGATTAAGACTAGTGTATTTGAATTACTAAATCAAGTGGATATATTATTTACAAAAGTAACATTATATTTCCATATAAAATAAAAAAAACTAATGTTTTTGTATGATACTTAAAATTCTTGACTCATGATACCCAAAAGTTGTAAGATTCTCAAGGACATATTTTGTTTGTTTTGAAAAAAGCTACCATTTACTGCTTATATATTGAAATTGACTACTTACCTACTTAATCATATCTCAAATCTCAAGAATGTTTTTTTGTTGATTTTGCAAAAAGTTACCTATTTACTACTTGTATATTGAAATTGAATAATAAATGAAAAATAGATGCAAACTGTTGTTGAGGCCAGTTTTATGAACTAACAATGGTAGTAACATCGAAATATTACTAAATGGATGTTTTTGTATGAATTTAAATTCTTTAAGAGTTGTCTACATCCATAATTATTATTTGGGTCAACATGAATTGATAAAGTTGGAAATTTTAGCTTACTATATAGTTTGTGTTGAATTGTCTTTGGTTAATGTATTGATATTGAGTATCAATGATTGTGATGATACAAGTGGTAATGTCTAAGTTGTATAGATGAACACATTACTTAATATAATCAAATTCTTGGATGAGTCACATGGATTTATCATAAACCAAAATCCCCAAATGTAAATCTACATCCACAAAAGTATAGACTTCAATGCAATGTTTTAGTGTGATTGTCATATCTATTTGAGGTGCGAGTTGTTGCCAATTATGGTTAGTAGATATGGATTACATTAGCTACTCGCATGTTATTACCTTGTTTATACTTTCCTTGTTGATACTTTTACATGTTCTGTATCAATCTCATGTACAGGCTATGTTGACATGTTGAAAAAGAGGCCTAGTGCTCAACCCTAGCACTTTAGGACGATGGTCAAGTAGACCTTAAGATATCTATGTTGAGTCATTCAATAAGTTAGACATGTTACATCTCTTAGCCAAATAATAATTAATTTCATTCTAATGATAAAAGAGGATAAACCAAAAATGTTTCCCTTGTCTGTTTATGATACTTTACAATATTCTTTTGGACATATTCACAATGTACATATAAATGTTTAGAAGGCTTATGTCTATATTCTATATTATAATATAAGTTCATTATTGAGGTTCTCCTACTAAATACATTCTCAATGAATCTTTCACTTGCACTTGGTCAACTAACCTAGTTGATGATACGATATGGTTGATATTGGAGGTAGCTTCTTCTCACCCGAAAATGACTCTTCCAGAGTGATAATTCTCTCCTCTACATAACGGGGACCCATTTTTTGGCAAGAGTACACTATTGAACGAACCTTTATAGGTGTTCTAATGGACTGGTTGCACGAGGATGTGTATGTTGTATATGAAATGACATCATGAAGTTTTATACATATAATTTTAACTCGTGTTTATTATATTTCTTACAAACAATGCCAATAGATTTTCCACTGATATGTTTATGATTCATTCTAGTTTATAGTAGGTCAGAATGGAATAAGATATTTTTAATTTTACTATCATTGTCATTTCTATTCCACTTTTATCGATATTAGGTTAGTGTGGGTTATTTCTTAACCAAAGGGATCCTCTGCCTATGGCCATTAAAATTGAAGATCAATGATATGATTTAGTAGTTTGTCTTGATGAATTGAGAATCTTTAATTCTTAGAAAGATTGGTGAACAAAATAGATGTATGCTTAATAGGTACAACTGATCCAGATCAAGGATAAATATAAAAAGATGATATTTGGTCTAAAGTTGTATCTAAATATATGAAAAATAAGGATTGTTAAAAAGTTTAATTGTCATTTAGTTATATGTGGTTAGAACTAAAATAATATTAGTGTTTTTTATAAATTATTCAAAGATATATATTTCTCTTAAACTCTCTTGCTAATATTTTATTATTTCTACACATACTTATTATGTTTAATCCTATATATTGTTCCTATTGTAATATCAATATATTGTCAAGAAGGATATTTGCATGAATAGGAGAGATCCATAATAATTAGGTGTATGTTTGCAATCTCTTTCTTCATTTTTTCAAAATGGATGAGTGCTGACTTGATATTATTTGGTATTGGATTATAAAAAATTCCTTAATTATATGGAACCATTTTATCCATTGCATAATTGTGGTTATAGTTTGTGTTTCTGCTTGTGTTTGTGTTTTTGCATGTTTTTGTGTATGTGTATGTATTTCTATTTATGTGAGTGTCCTCATGTTTTGTGTCCTCTAAATACTCACATTGTGTAGTTGGGTGTGTAATATTATGTAGTAGTGTAATTGTATAGGAGTTATTTCCCATGATTAAGTAACATTTTTTCAAGTATATGTTGATCACATGATGCTAATGTGTTATGTCAAACAAGTTTTATATAATGATGAATTAGTAATGGTTTTTCTATTAAATTTTACCTAGTCTCTTCCTAGTTATGAAGTTTTGTTCTCTAAATATTGTTTTAGGGGCTTATTACACGAGTAACACCTCTCTTAATGACCTTCATTTGGTAATACATGCTAGGGTTTAGGGTACTATAAGAAATAGAGAGAGGTTGGTTGTAGGAATATAATTGTACAATGATGTTTGATGTTCTCACTTTTTATTACTAATGAAATCATGTCTCAAAAGTAGAAGGATATAGAACTTATTTATAGTGCTTATCATCCCTTTTGGTTTCCTTATCCATGATTCCTCCTAGAATTCTCCTTTAATCATTGCTTTGTGGTGGGAACAAGGTCACTGTTGTTCTAGTGTTGTATTGAGGTATATTTTAGTTGCCAACAATTTTATGACCGTAATATAACGTTCTTTTTTGTTTTTTATTGGTGGTTTTCATGAGCACTATAAGATTCACTTAGTTTTGGGTACAACAATAAGTATATTCTATCTTGAGATTCACCCTCATATTCCTAGTCTGACATTAAAATCTTGATTTGATAAATGCTTAGATATCCTATTTGTTTGCCTACAAAAATAAAAATTATTTAGAAGAAGCATGTTGTATCAGTAGCAAGTCAGAGCACCAAAAAAATGTATTTTAATAACTAAAATTAAATGTATATGCCTAAAATTGTAGTTTCAACATGTCTTGAATATTTTAAGATTCAAAATTTATAATGATAGTCACCCAAACAAAATAATCTGGGGTGTATGTAAAGAAACACTGATTCTCCAATGCATTTTCTTAAAACCTATTGGATAACATTTTATACAAGCATTTCATTACAAGAACACATGAACTTCAGTACAAGTACAATAATGTTAGTCATTATTCAAATGCTTCTTGTCCTTTTTAATCACTCCATCAGCTGAGCCAGTAAGTTGGGATAATCTTTTTGAGTAAAAACAAATTAAATTCATTAGATATATTACCTTTTTATAATATATAACATTTTTGCATCTTTGACTGAAATTGTTTATGAATATGTTAGAGATGTTTGTAGATCACAAAAACTATATCTACACATAACGAAGGTCATTTTCTGAGGACTTGGTAGGGATACAAAGTAACTAGAAAAATTTTATGTGTATGTGTATGTCATAACAAACTAACAAACTATATAAAGTGGTTTAACCTTACTTGAATTGGCTAGATAAACTATATTTTTATAACCCATGAATGAACAAGCTTATCGTGTGAGTGCCCAAAACAATCTATGCTTGTGGGCTACACTAAGACAATCCATGAAACCTAATAAATTGCACGATCTAGAAAAAAGAGTCAAGATCATAAAAAATAGGGGATAGAATGATATGAATTATGAACAAAGTTGATCATATATATAAAATAAATAAGCACACTATTTAGGATCCAATTAGGGTTTCTAAAATAATTTATTAAATAACTTCATAAAAGGATTATAATGGTGAGAGAACTAGAATACTCTTCATGAATAGCCCAACTAATGTGTTGTTTCCCTAAAAGAACTATGCATGATCCATCTCTTTGTGCCACCACCTATATGGGAAGGTGTTGACATGAATGAAAAAAGGTCCAAGTCTAACAAACAATAATTTCACATCAGTAGTAATCCATAGAGTATCTCTATTAGGGACCTAATACTAAAAATAGAGGTGAATATGTGGGAGGAGAGGGAAACTACCATGGATGGAGACTAACTAATTGGACACGTGACAATTGGATCACCTACTTGGAATTACTTTGTGGAGTTTAGAATTTTCAAGTACTAAAGAACTCCCATGTACCATCAAAGAGAAACCAATGTCATCTAGCATAAGAATCTCCTAACCAAATACAAAACTAAGTAAAAGTTTGAGAAGGGAATCTATACATTTTTGGAAAAGGAAAAAACTAACAAGAAGGCTCTACAGTTGGAGAGACATATGATATGAGTGGTGATTATATGATGTGATGAACCCAAAAAAAATCCCACATATAAGGAGTCATATATAGTTACAATGGGATGGAGAAATAAAATAAAAAGCAAAAAATCACCCGAGATTCCACCCTACCCTAGCCTTTCAAGTTGAGGATTCCCAATCTCAAGATGAAACACAAGTTGCTAGATGGAAGGTGGAGAGAAAAGAGGCAATTGAGAGGTAGGATGGTGGTTGTATGCTACCTCTTGTTGAGATAAGGCCTTTTAAAAATAGAAAACATAAGAGACAAGGTGGAGTTGGAGGGATGCATAGATGTTTGTGAATGGAGTGTGAAAATTTAATTTCACTATGTTTGGTTGGGTAAATAAATTATTTATTATTAAGTGGAGACATTTGACCTTCTTCATGGTTCCAATAGATACCCATTTTAGGAAATATCCTCTATATATCCTCTTAGTGAATTCCTTTCTTTGACTCCATTTGTCATAACTGTGATAGACCATTACAACCACTTCCATTCTTGTGTTACATTTATGTGTATCCTTCAAATTAATTGTCAAACCCCCAATATAGCAATCTTATTGTTATAGAGGAAGTTTTATATGCAATCTCTTCCATCTCAATTCCATGTTCTTACTTCATATTTTATCCAAACAATATAAATAGTACACATTGGTATTTGTAATACCTAAAGGAAAACTTTGTGGGAAAAGGAGACCAACGTAGAATTTTTAGGGTAAACATTCCATTGTTCCGCATTTAACCTAGTGAGATCAATGGTCTCTATCAAGGACAAAAAGCCCTCGGTGAAGCGAATGCATCCTGGATTTGAATGTATTGCATGTCTTGGGGACAAATGCATCCTAGACTAGGAATCATTTTACCCATCATAGGCAAAATGTCTCACTTTGGAGCACATTGATCGAACAAATAAAAAAAAAGTAATTATCTACCTTGCGGTTGATGCAATGTCCCTCACTATCCGTCTACTGTGTCTTTTCCTTGATAAGTTGTTTCCACTCATGTGCACATTTTTTCGAACAATTGTCAAATTACTTCAATGTAAACATTCATCACGTTTTTTGTTTATAGATTTGCATTGTAAACACATGTTGCATATTTCAGCTATATATTCTACACGACTTTCATAATAATTCAAATAACCTGACTTAAATACTTAATAGTTCATTGGGAAATACGTGCAATATGTTCATACTAAACACAATGAAGATGCATGGTTGTCATACCAAATTAGATAAAAAATGAATTACATAATAAATAAACTAACATACGTTCCTCACGTGCATGCGTATAGTCAACATGCATGATTAAGAAAACATTGGTACATTATTAAACAAATAAAGCTAGGTAAGTGATACACCCACATCCTCATCCTCGTGCAAAGCCTAGTTCATATCCATGTACCTCAGATTCATTAGTCGATATTTCATCATGAGAAGCCATGACATGAATCAAACATGTAGCATGAGGTGTTAAGTTCCAAGCCAAGTTAGAAGGGGGTGAATGTGTGGGGGTCAATCAGTACTAGGTATGAAGTTTGGTGGACACCATACATTGATTCCCCTAACCCACACATGTGCACTATGGTAAAACCAATCTAACTGTGAAAATGAGGTAACAAATAACTAGCATATGATTGTGAATGGGATTGTGCATGTGGGTGGGCATATGTGCTTACTAAGGAAATATGGAGTACAAATTATGCATTTTTGTATAGGTTGGGTGGGGTATGGGCCTGGAGTATAAGAGGGAGCTTTGAACTGCTATGAAAAATTACACAAAACCTAAAGATTGGTAATAAATAACTTTTCATACCCAAAATAATTATTGGATATTGTTTTATAGGTGTCATCATTGTCAATTTGCATGGGCATGTGTCTTCATGTATGGACAAGATAAGATGTAGTGATGGAGTAGATTGCCGAATATATTTTTAGAAGATTTGAATGCATGATTTGAACTCATACAAGGTGTTCATAATAAAAAGTTTAACATGTATAATAGATTGACTAGTCTAAGGCCAACTAGATAAAAGTCAACCACCAAGCAACTCATGCGCATGTGAACAACATGTATTTTCCTATTATTACAATATCTTTTATGTCAAAATATAAACTAATAAGGTGAAATTAATATTTGACATATACTTAAATTTCCATATAGAAATCAAGCATTATTTTCACATGTGTATATAATAAACTAATAACATAGTACTTCAAAGCTCTAAACCCCAAACCTTAAACCCTAAAACCTTCAAGGCATTTTAAAATTGAACCCAAATAGAATTGAATTCCACTGATCATTCAGAAATATTCCACCTCATCATGCCCATATATGACATTAAATATCACACCCATCACCAACAATTGTAGTCTCTCTCAACCTAACTCGTCCCCTTGGAAGGAGAAGAAACCTCTAGACCGACCTTCCTCCCTCATCTCTTAACACATGTCCAATTTCCCACGATATTTACCATTATGGTGTTTCATACACATTACATGCAATATGTTCATCTATCCCAACCAAAACCATTGATATATAAACCTCCTAGTTTCTACGTATGGCATAATCCTATCATCATGCAACTCTCCTCTATACTCCAACCTCCTCTTATTCTGTCTAACCCCCACCCTTCAAACATATGCTACTATAGATGTAGCTATATGCCATATTTGATCTGCCTCCAACCCCATGACTCACACACTAACCATCTATAAAGACCAAAAAAGTGGCAGAGGAAAAATATATGTCAATAATGCCCAACCAAATCCTTCTCCATGAATGATTCCACCATCTACTTTGTGTTCGCTCAATTCCTTTTACAACTATGAGACCTCTCATACCTAGTACCTCCAATGGTCTTTGCCAAGCTTCCTTGGCCAACGCTCCTTACAAAAATGATGATGCATTGTATCTTCCACCTTTATACAAGATTCTCATCCTAAAAGACATTTAAATGTTGCATCTCCTCATTTCGTATCTATTAGAATTCTTCCCCTTTCTAATTTTAATATCAACATGCATGGACATCCTCAAGAACAACACACATCCCATGCCCGGCTAGCATGGGTCAATCACGTCCTCACCAACAATTATCACATTTATACCCACCTCCATGCCCCTCTTCCCCACTATTAACTCCAACTCATCCAAATGTCATCCTCCCTCCCTAAAGTACTCAGTTACCCTCATTCATGTATTAAACTATCAACTTTTATACCAAATCACCAGTATAAAAATATTCCATAAGTTCTTACACATGTTTACTCCCTTCTTTATAAACCACATGTGGTCATACTCCGCCTCTCCCTCTTATACTTCTTCCTTATAAAAGTGGGCCACATGGATCCTCCCTTTAAAACCTACTACACATCCTGCATAAGGAATGCCTTTTACATCTACCTCATAATCCAAAGGCCATGCCACCCTCCTCCATCAGCCTCATCACCTTACCTCAGTTTACCAATACCTACTATGCACCCTATTCATAGACTCCCAAAGAAAGTAACCATCCTGCATTCACTTCCTTAAGAACTATCCCAAGGCACCACATAACAAATGTTTGGAAATGGATATACATAAAAACAAATCTGATAAGAGTCTTTCACATTGCAAAAGGCAACATACACCCAACCCAAGAAGCCATCCTCATTATGATCCTCTCTTTCGTGCCTTCAAAATACCTCATGAGGATCCTCTCCCTAAATATTGGCACCCAAAAGGTAGGTTTTTGCACTGCAGACTTAATTTTGAAGCATAATTGTTTGCCCTAGCGTGATGCTTGATTATATAATTAAATGTTAGTTCATGTCTTAATATCAGTTGATAAAGTCACTAAATTTGAGCCTATTTGTACCCCAATTTCTCTATTTTATAATTTTATGTACTTTTGTTAGCTTATATGCAATTTTTCCATTTTAAGAGTTTAAATGTATATGTAATACATATAGTTTTTGTTACATGGTGTTATTCATAATCTCGCACATCTTATTTTTATTTGGATTCTTTGAACATTGATGCATTATATATTGGTATCTGATATTAGTCTAGTGTAGTGGGGCTAGTTATTATAGATAATCAATGAACATGAAAATTTGTTAATCGATGCCTTTTCATTTAATAAAAATGATGAAAACTGATCCGATTAACCACCGATGAGACCAACTCTTTGCTTGGATAGACATATGAAATTTTACCTTGTAAAGCATTGCTTGGACAACGGATTAAATGAGAAACTAGACGACCAATGAAAAAGAGCTCCTGCATGTACGGATGACGATACCTTTTTGCATGGCCGACGGAGCAATGAATTAATCAAAGAAAAAAAAACAAAACAGTACAGTTTGGCAAAAAATATTTTGGATATAGCACTCTTTTAAAAATAATTCCCAACATAGCCCATTTTGGTGAGAATACGCCACTTGAATTGACGTTTTATACATATAGGAGGTGAAAATGCCATTCATTTTGGATTTTTTATTAAGAAATTGATTTTTTTTAAAGATTGAAAACGCCAAAACAAGTGGCGTTTTCACCCTCAAAATTGGGGTGAAATGCCATTTGATTTGGCATTCACTCCTCTCTTCATTTTTTTTTTAAATTGTTTTACTAAAAGCTCAAAATTAATGACGTTTTCACATCTTGGACCTTAAAATGCCAATTCAAGTTGCATTTCCTGACCAAATTGGGCTATCTTGGAAACTATTTTCAAACGGACGCTATATCCAGAATACTTTTGTAATTATCAAAGTGTATTATTTTTTTCCTTAATCAAATGATGAATTTCTATTAGCAACCAATCGTAGACATTATTTTAAAAATAGATGAAAAGTTCATTATAAGAAGTGATGGAGTTGCTATGATGCAAACAAATGAAAGTTGTCATCAAAGATGAGAATTGTTTCTTTATTGACAGATAAAAGTCATTCCTCTAAAACCAATGAAGCTTTCGTGTATACTCCAATGGAACAATAGATTCACTGATTAATGAAAAATACCAACCAATACACAATCAGATGAAAATTCTAAGACATAGAGCGAAGGCCCGACAATTTGTAAACAATGACAATTTTTTTAGATATGTAAATGGGAAATCTGACCCCTTTAACCGATGAGAATACTGCTTTGGACCCTTTAACTCTCTCTCACTTTGATCCTACGTATAATTCCCCTCCTGACTCCCATTTTCTGAACCTTTTACCAAATTATTTCTTCTAAAGACCGCGAAGGAGTCATCAGAGGTCGACAAAAAGCTTGCAAGTTGCGGATGCATGTTGTTGCATATCTTGAACTAAGCTTCCTTAAGACAAATCCCATCCTTTTAATGAGTAGTTGCTTGCCCCCCTTACACATTAGATCTTTTCTCCTAAACCATTTTCTTGATGTTCTTCCCTTCTTCCTCTATAATGGTTAAAATCCACGGTATTCCATTTTTGGAACTTGTACATATAGTTCTATAGTCTTATTTCTTTTCCCTTTGCTCTAGATATACCTAGTTCTTGGGAAAGAAGTTTTCTTAGAGTTTTAGAGGATAAAACTCAGATCTTTGGTGTCAATGTATTGTCCTTTGCTTGAAACTTATTTCTTACACTCTTGAAGTGAGTGATATAACTTTTGATGCATTTCTTGCCTACTTGTTAAATGTATGATGTTAATCTTGTAGTAAAACTTTCTAGAATGTGAAACGATGATTTTTTTGGGGCTATTGTGTGATTACGATAGAATATGAAGTTTTCTTGTGTTTTCCTAATATCCTGAAAATAATTCCTGGTGTTAGTCGTATGCTACTTGAACATGTATGGACTGAAATGATAATATATGTTAAAGTGCTCTAAAATTGTCATTGTTAAGGTGTTTTATGTCATTTAATGGGACATGAAATACATATACATGCTTACTAATAGAGGAATGTTATTTAATGATACTTTGGTTTTTTTCTAGCCATTATACTGCTAAATTTAATATTGGATGAAATCCTATTATTAAAGGAAACTCATATATGGTTAGTTTCGGTATTTCTATACCCAAATTTTGAAAATTGTTTAACCTTGGCATCTATTAGAGTTTTGAGATAACATTTTAGGTGATGACTTCTCAGTGAGTTGTGAAAATTTCAGATGGTTTTAAAATTCTTATGAGGACTTATGGCCATAATGGCGATTTGGACTTTCATGTGTCGTGAATTAAGGTTTTGGTCCTCTTCATGGCCAAGGATGATTAGGTATACCATGGATGAGTAATATGGAACTATTTTACATATTTATATCTTGTAAAATTGTAATATATGATTTATTTCACAAATATATGTAGATGTTATATATTAACTTAATTGATGCAATCTAAAATGAGTAATCGACTCTATTAATTAAATGTAACCCTAATCATATAGTGCCATATGTAGGGATGGTAAACAATCCATAAAGCATTGGTTACCATCGTCCGCTCCACTCAACTCCATTTTTTGGTTACCCCATCTATTATGGTTTCTATTGGTAGAAAAACCATATTACCTGAATGGTACGGTTCAAGGGGATGGGTATCCTCCACCACTTTCTAACATATTTGACAATGGTCAAGTACCGTTGCGTCAAAGCCTCCTGCAGGCCAATTCACCATTAGCCGTTTGCACCTGCCGTCACGTTGGATTACAACAACAATTCTGTTTTTCCTCATTCTCACCCTCGTCGACACCTTCTCCTATTAAAATTTCTCAGAGCTCTGCCACTTCCAAGTTCCAACGCCGGCCCGATCACATATCCCTTAGTCGACCTTACTGGCATGGTGCGTATCGCCGGCATGGTGCGTGCCGCGGGATTCATCTTCACCTTAGCTGCACGCTTTACCGCCACCACAATCATGACCCTCATAGGCACACGTCGCAGGGCTCTTCTCCCTTGCCTCTCCTCTGCGTCACAGAGCTTTTTCTCTACTTGCATGTAAAGTCTGATGAGGTACAAATAGCGGCTTGCAGTCATGTCCGATGACTATCGTGAGACGGCGTGTTCCATCGCAGCTAGTGCAGATGCTGGACGGTGGAGTGTGTTTCCCCACGAACCAGTGTGGTGACTCTCCAGGACGGCGGTAGGACGACGACATGCCTATAGCAGGGCTTGGAGCTGGTAAGTCTTCAGGATGACAGACCCTGTGAGGGTCAGCACCTTAGCATGCATGATGAGCTTAGAAATCTGCATCGAGCCATCGAGGACCATGCATCTCATGTGCATGTGCAATGTTGTCGTGGATGAATTGGGAAACCATAGTCCACCGACAAAAATTAATCACTTCCCCAAACAAATATTTTCCATATGGCGGTGGGTATATCATAACATTGATTCGGTTCGGTTGCAGATCATGGGTGCTTGTTTTTGCATTTTGCCATTCCTAGCCATGTGACGATAGAACCATCTTAGCATCAAAACTTCATGGATAGTGAAATAAGTAATCTTTGCAATTATGTTGATTGTGACAAGGATCTCAGACTCATTATTGTTAAGTATATGCGGGAGTTGGAGGATTTATCTATGTCATCCAGATGTTAAGGATATAGAGAGTGTTTGTGGCAGTATCTTCAGTTTTATATAAATGAGAGTCTTTGTGGTCATAATCCAAATTTGAGGATTATACACCCTAATTCTGGTACTGTGGATTGTGTACCCAGGATGAATTAAGCTTTTAGTAGGATGGGCCATTGTGCGTCTACTAGTAGGTTGAGTCATTGTGTCATTATATTCTTTTATCTGTTTTGACTGAGGGAAAGAAATATTTAGTATTGTGGTCTATGTGTGGTTGATTTTGACTTCAAAATAGTCAGCTGGTAGTTTGAGCAGTCTACCCCAAAATACCCAAGACTTGATAAAATATATAATTTAGGGGAATATAACTTATGGAGGGTTATTTTGCCAATCACATTGTATGATGTTATTGCTTTACTATTACTACAATGTCATTTGTGATTTATAATTATGTTTTCTTACTTTGCATCTCTAAATTTTTTATACTTGTTCACTATTTACACTCTAGTTAGTTCTCCTATTTGTTAACAAATCCTCTAACCTACTTTGAAGAAATAAATGTTATCAATTGTTATATCATATCGATGGGGTTTGGGATCTCATCTCATGGTCTTCCACATCCTTTAGGTGACTAGCAACATTGTTCATTTACAAATGTTTGGAATTTACATTTGGCTTTTAATTTGGTCGTTTTGGTGATGTTGGTTAATTAGTGTTTGATCGACTTTTAATTTTGAGTAGACTTGTTTTGTATTAAAGGTTTACACATTTGTTTGTATCAGGGCTTTAGGTTCCTTGAGTCTACAGGGACATAGGGATCATGGTTGTTGTGTTTGTTCATATGTATCCAACATAATTATGGTTTTTGGTTATGTAGATATGTCTGGATAATGAGATGAAAACACTAAGAATAGTTATGTGGAGCCTAGAGGTGGAGGTAGGCAACAAGTGTGTGTGAGAGGAGTACCTAAGATGGGGCCAAAATAACTCGTGCATCATTCTTTGGATCCTATAACCTTAGTTGATCCATCCTTCCAATATGTTTTTGGTAATATAATTTCAATAATCACACATTTACCTAATAGGGAACTTGTACCTCCACCTAGGATACGTGCCCATAAATTGAGTCCCATTAGAGGGGAATATCTTCGAGAGGTTGAAGTGTGTTAGTCCCACTAAGTATGCGGGCACAGTGGATGCAACATACACATATATGTTGATAACATGATTATAGAATGCATTTTAGATCTTGTATATCACTGTAAAGGACAAGGTTAAGCATGGTATCTACCAAGTAAAGGGTATGTTGGCCACTGGTAGGATATTAAGGAGGAGGAGAGACTGAGTGGGTGACCAATTGGGATGATCTCAATGGGAGTTTGTCATCCATTACTTTCTTGAGTCGTATCCAGAGGAGAAGATGGTTGAATTTGAGTGGATGCACCCATGATCATGGTCTATGAATGACTATGAGGATAGGCTTATAAGGATCCAACCTCATATGGTGGAAATGGAGAAGGAGTAGATAAGGAGGTTTGATGAGGCTTGAATGCCAAGTTGGATTAGACGATGTCATCTTTAGAGACATGTTAGAAGTTTTCCTCATTTTTGGAGTCGTCTAGGAGTATAGAAATGTTACCAATGAACCTACAAGATTCCAATGCGAGGAAGATAGCAGATCAATTTTAGGGACATTACTCAGTAGTTAGAAGAAGCAAATATTTTATGCACAAAAAAATCATTAGCAATATCATCAGTCGCAACAAAGGTCAAAAGTTTATGAATTGAGGTCACAAATACAATTCTAGTAGTCTTAAAGCAAGGGAATAGATCATGGTTTTCCTCCATTTGGGGTGAACAATTTTGGTTCAATGTATGTGATACAAGGAACTATTTCATGTGTGAAAAGGTTGGAAATGTCAAATGGTCTTTCCCTCATAAGAACCAAGAACTTGCAAAAAAACCAAGATAGACCCATTATGAGTCATATTAATAGTTCATTGGTGGTAATAAAGGATGTGGCCAAACTTCGGAAGAAGGGTTTCCTGGACCAGTACATAAAGGTACGTCAAGGATGTCCAAATCTAATGGATAGATTCTATATTATTAGTTTTCCGGAAGCAGTTGTCAACCCATGAGTCATGATAGGTCAGATAAAACTTTTTTCCTTCTAACTTGCCAACATCTACCTATGTATCTGTTTTGATTGACTTGAGTTCTACACAATCTTTTATCACTGGGGAGGTGATAAATAGTTGTAACTTACATGTTGGGGTATAACCAATGATCTCTTGTTAGGAACACCTATAGTTGGTTACACCATGTTGCAAGAGGTATGTCCATGTTGTGTTCTTTCTTTATTAGGATGTAGTGATCAAGTGGATCTTGTGCTACTTGATGTGCATAGATTTAATGTGATACTAGGGATGGCTACCTTGGAGAAGTACAATGTTGTTTTGTACTACAAATCCCAGGTTGTAAAGTTTTATGATGGATATATCTCTTGTACTTTCCAAGAACATAGGAAGATTATTCTTATGTGTTAGGTAGTGGAGAAACTGATGAGACAAGGATGTGAATCTTTCTTGGCACATGTGGTAGATACCTAGGTGAGGATTCCTAGTATATAGGATGTACTTGTGGTAAGTGAGTTTGAGGATGTTTTCCCCAATGAGTTTACAAGTGTTCCACCACCAAGAGAGATTCCTTTTGAAATAAATCTTGTTCGTGGTATGCAACCGATAGCACATGCACTTTGTAGGATGGCTCCAGCTGATATGAAGGGGTTGAGGAAGGAGTTAAAGAAGTTGTTGGAGGAGGTTTTTGTATGGCCAAGAACGTCCCCTTGGGGTGCTCGATTGTTGTTTGTGAAGAAAATGGTAGTTCTATGAGGCTTTTCATAGGGTACTGGAAGTCAAGAAAGGTCAAAATGAAATAATAACTATCTATTTGTAATGATAGATGATTTAATATGTATTTATGGGTTATATAGTGTTTTACAAAATTGATATGAGATTAGGATATCACTAATTGAGGATCATGGTATATGACATACCCAAGACCCTTTTAGGATTAGGTATGGTCACTATGAGTTTGTGGTTATGCCCTTTGTCCTAATCAATGCACCATCAACATTTATGGATCAGATGACTAGAGTGTTTAAGTTGTATCTTGATGAGCTTGTAGTAGTGTATATAGATGATATCTTGATGTACTCCAAAGATCAATGACATGAGCAACATATTAGTCAATCATTGGAGTTGTTGATGCAATATAGGTTGTATGATAAGTTCATCAAATGTGAGTTTTTGCTGACCGAGGTGTCATTTCTTGGTTATTTCATCAATGTTGGACTGGGAACAAACCAAGATAGTGACATAATTTTGGAGTTTTCTCAGTTCATCTAGGTTATAGAAGGTTCATCAAGAACTTTAGTATAATAGCTTTACCTTTGACCAAACAAACTAGAAGGGAGTGTATTTTGTTTGGGATATGAAGTTTCATCATTCTTTTTAGTTGTTGAAAGAGAAGTTGACATCTACACTAGTGTTGGTTCCACTAGGGCTTCGATAAGGCTACATCATGTTTTATGATTCAAAGAATGGGCTAGGATGTGTGCTGATGCAGGACAAAAAATGATTTCTTTTGCTTATAAACAACTTAAGAAACACGAGGATAGCTACCAAACTCATGATCTGGAGTTAGAAACTCTAGTTCTTACTTGTAAGATTTAGAGATAGTATATGTATGGAAGAAGTGCCAAATCTTCATGGATGAGAAGAATCTTCCATACATCTTTTTGAAGGAATTGAACATGAGGAAAAGGAGATAAATGGGGTTTATCAAAGACAAAATCCCATATGATGGACTATAATCTGGAAAAGATGATTCTCAATGTTGATGTGTTTAGTTGGAAGTCATCTTCATCTTCTTTATAGATAAAGCATATTTGTACTTTATGGCTTGTTGCAAGTAGGAGAAGTTCATTTGTTTTACAAGATGAATGTATAGTTGATGGTCTCCTTATTGGCAGGTTTGTTGGCACAACTATGTGAATCTAACATTATATAGAAAACTAGAGATGTGCAGAAATATGATAGTATGATAGAGAACATCATATCATAGCTTGGTAGTGACAAACATGATGTGTTTCATGAGACAAATGATGGGACATTGTGCTTTTACAATCAGATGGTAGTTCCTCATGTTGTTGGTTTTAGGAAGATGGTACTTGAGGAGGTTCATTCCTCAATGTACATGATCCATCCTAGAAGTACAAAGATGTAGAGTAATATTAAGGACTTATATTGGTGGTCGGGTTCAAAGGATAACGTGGAAGAGTTTGTGGCCAAGTTTCTGGTGTTTTAGCAAGTCGATGCAGAACATCAAAAACCTATGGGACATTGCAACCTTTGCCAATTAGGTGGAAATGGGATCGTGTGAACTTGAACTTTGTAGTTGGTCTTCCTAGTACAACTAAGGGTTGTGATTCTATTTGGATGACCATTGATTGGTTGACAAACTCAACTTACTTTTTATCAGTTAAGTCTACCTATGCCACATAGAAATGACACAAATCTATATCTATAAGATAGTTCTTCTGCACGTTACCAACTATGATAGTATTAGATAGAGGTCCTCAGTTGACAAGTAGGTTCTAGGAGCCTCTACACACAACTTTAGGGACACATTTGAAGTTTAATATACATACAAACATTATAGGATCTATTGAGATCATGTGTACTCCAATTTCTCACAAGTTGGGATAATCACATGAGTCTAATTGAGTTTGTATACAACAATAATTACTAGAGGATAATTGATATAACATTATAGAAGGCTTTATACTAAAGACATCACAATTCACATCTTTATTGGTATGAGGCATGTGAATATCAATTATTGGGTCTTGAGTTGGTTCAACATTTTACAAAGAAGAACAAAGTGATCAAATAAAAGTTTAAGACAACACAAGATAGGAAGAAGTCATATGTGGACAACTGACATCGGTCGTTGGAGTTCAAAGTTATGGACCATGAGTATCTAAAAGTCTCTCCTTGGAAGTGTGTTTTAATATTCGTAAGAAGCATAACTTAGCTCCTAGGTTTATTAGACCTTACCATATCACAACTCGAGTTTGGAAGGTGGCATACAGATGAAGATAGCACTAGAGTTGCACATGTTTCACACCATATTCTATATTTCAAGGTTGATAATTACTAACCAAATACAAAGCAAATGATACAACCAATAGAGGTTCAGTTAGATGATGATATCTCATATGTGGAGGGCCCGATTCTGATCTTAGATAAGCGTGTGCAAAAATTGAGGAAGAATGATACAACCTAATCTAAGGTGTTGTGTGGCACTACCATGTTGTAAAGAGAGAAAATTTGAGGGTAACATGCATAGGAAGTAGTTTTATTTGTTCATGTAGAATTTCGGGGGAGAAATCATTATTAGGGATTTATGGTTGTAAGGCCTAGATCTGGATTAATTTTTAAACATGATTATTTGTTTTAATTGGTTGTTTAGTTTCCTAACTAAATGTTATCTTATGTTTTGATATCAGTTGATGGAGTTAAATTTCGAATTTGAATCAATTTGCACTTCATTTGTTGTACATTGCAATTTTATGTGCATTTGTGGATTTATAGCATTTTTTTCAAATGTCTAACTATAGATTTATGACATGTATATTCTTTGACATGGTGTTCTTTATAATCTAATATGATTTTTATTTGGGTACTTTTGATCTTTGTTGCATGGGGTACCAATCCCTTATCTTAGTCTATTGTAGTGGGGCTAGCTGGTTGGGGTAACCGATGAACATGGGAATGTATTAACAAATGATTTTTGCTTTACAAAATTAATTAAAGTTGATTTGAGTAATCACCGAAAAGACTAATTGTATACTTGTGTAATTCAATGTACTATTTCCTTATAAGTCTTCCCTTGCACAACCAATGAAATGAGTAACAAGACAACTGATAAAATGGCACTCTGGCATGTGCCAATGCTGATTTTTTTGCATGGTCAACGAAGTAATGAATTCATCACCAATTCAATTTCTATTGGAACTCTATGGTGGCCATATTTTTTTATACTAATGAAAATATCATTACCATAATAGATGGAATTTCTATTTTGCAAATCGAAGAAAGTAATTACCAAACAAGCTGATGCAAATTGTTTCTTTGTTGACTCACAAAAATCCTGATTATGTTCTGATGAAACTTTGGGGTATAAACTGATGGAACAACATATTCATTCACAAATGAAAATACCAATTAGTGCACAAATAGATGGAAACTAGTTCTTAGAATGATGGTTAGGGAATTTGTAAACATGGATGAAATTTACAAACATGTTAAATGATGGGAAATCTAACTACTTTTGCCAATAAAATATTATGTTGAACCTTTTGACTCTCTCACCCTTCCACACCACCTACAAACACACGTCCTCACTCCCATTTGAACTTTTTACCAAATCCCTTTATATTGCTAGAGACTGATGAGAAGTCATCAGAGGTCGAAAAAAATTTGCAAGTTATGGATGCATGTTTTTTCATACCACATACTAAGCTCTAAGACAAATCCAAGCCTTCTAACTAAGTTCATTTTCCTCTACACATAAGATCTTCTTTCTAAAACCATTTTCTTATTTTTTCTTCCCTTTTTCCCTGACCATGGCCAAAATCAATGAGGTTCTATGTTGAGCACTCATTCTATAGTTGAAGAGCATTCTTTTATTCTTTGTTTTCTCTAGATATGCCTAGCTCTTCGGTAAAAGAGCATATTTAGAGATTTTAGAGGATAAAGATCAGTCTTTTGTGTAGTTTTTGTGGTTCCTTGTTTCAAACTTGTTTCCTACACCCTTTAGGTGAGTTATATAACTTTGATACATTTCTTGATGATGAATGCATATTCATCACCTTTTTATTGTGGTTTATAATTTAGTTTTACTAATTTGATCTGTGAATTACCTCACGTTTTTTAGCTTTATCACTTTTTCTCTCACTCTCCAATAAATAGGATTTTGATCAATTTTCATGGACTTATGTGGACTAAAGAACATGTCAACCTTAGATCATTCGAGGAGTTATTCACCAAGCTTATATTCAAGTTTGGATCAAGTTCACATCAGAGATTAAGCCATCCATCACATTTGAGCAAGGAAAATTGGGCGAACAAACCTATGGATTACCCGATCCACCTACCCTCTCCAAAGATTTCTTAGATGATCCTCCAAACTGAGTGACATCATATTATGATTGATGAATCAAAGGGTTGCCAAAAACATCAGAGAATCTGTCAAAATTTTGACACTAAGTGATCAGGTGATCCTCCTTTTATTGACCAATCTATCTGAAACACAATATCTTAGGAAATTGCAAGATTCGCCGACCAACATGAATGACTGATAGATCATTGGAGATACCTTCTAAGTCATAGACTCAAAGCAAATTCAAATCTCCAGAATATTGAACAATCCCCTTATGGGTTCGACAACCAAGACAATCTCTAAAAACCTCATCAAGAAGATGATAGGGTGATCTTAGCTCTATATTAGATGACTAGAAGGTCAACAACCACACCTCCATGTAAGTGATTGGCCAATCTGACCTCCTGGTTGCCCGATCATTGTAGATGATAATGTAAAATTACATAGCCATCCACCAAAGGGGGCTAAACAACAAAAGTGGTAGACAGACCTATTAATTATATATTCTATTTTGAATCAATCAAGAGCAAGTTCAAGAGCAAGAAGTTAAAGGAGACAAAAAAGAAGAAGATCATTCTAGTAGAGTTCTTTGTAGTCATCGAAGCTGAGAAAACTATAGCAGTCAAAGACCACTGGCTACTTCTTTCTTCTCTATCAATGACATAACTTCTCCTCTTTCTTCTTGTATATGCATTCTTTCTTTGAACACGAGGGAGTAGACCTTCTTCGTGGGGCATGGGGAGTAGCCCCATTGCTTGCACTATATCTTGTTGTTACCGTACATAAGTTTTCTCATATGAGTGAACTATATTCCAATTGTTTATTGCTTTCTATATTAATTGATCACTCTATTAGCATGCTTGACATAATGCTAAGTGTAGAGACCATAAAACTTTGGATTAGATTATCGAATGCATGCATGTGTTTCAAATGTGATCATGGAAGGAGTCCTATAGGATGACTAAATCATGAACTGTGGGTAACGTAACCTCAAACTTACAAGGAATTAGTCCTTCTAAATTCATGTTCTAATAGGAAATAAATGCACTTGGTCCTAGTTTGATTGAGGAGGAGTTTATCAAGTTGTAATGATTAGATATGTACGTAGGTGGTAGCAGTGAAATCTAAACATCCCAGTGTTCTTTATGATTGAATTAAACACTTAGTTTAATTAGCTTTTGCCTTGCAATCTTTAATTCACCTTATCCATAATCATTCTCAAATACCAGATTTAGATATTGTTCTCAACAATTGGTGTGAAGCGATTGCTTAAAAATATTTCCCTTTAGGATTTGACCCCTTACTATACTAAAACTGATTTTTTCACTTGCATGTGAGTTAGTTGCAATCATATTCAAGATATTAAAACCTAGAACAATTCTTCTAGGGAAATTTTTTGTGCAATTAACTTGAATCAAATTTAGGTGGTGTTGTCAAGGACAATGGAATGGCTATCAAACCCCATTATAATTAGGATTTTTCTTTCAGATGATAATCACTCAAATCTTCTTGAACTACTACTTCCTTGATTCTTACAGTGTTAATTCACCTTTCAGGCACCAGAGATGTATGTGACACTCACAAAGAGTTCACCTACACCACTTGAGTTTGATCCGAAGATTGACATGACCTTCCACCCTCTGAACCGAGCATTTTTGAACAGAATGGATGAGAAAGAAATCAATCATTGGGTGAATTTGGCCCTATATGGATAGAGAGAAGCTCTTGTCTAAGAGACAAGGGAAGCCATGGCCTCCGAGAAGAGAGCACAAGATGTAGCTTAAGGACTTTTCTATCCCTAAACCTACAGACACATATCACCATGTCGTGCCTCTTGCTATTAATGCCCCATAGTTTGTGATCCAACACAATGGATCACAATTCTCCATTGCATTGGTTTTGTCAAAAACAAGGGTGATAATTGTCAAGATCACTTCCAATGCTTCTCCGACCTTTGTGCCATGCACAAAATATTGGGTGTTTTTGAAGATGCCATCAAACTTTGGCTATTTAAGTACTCATAAACTAATCAAGCCAATAGCTGGTAGAATTCCATGGAAGGAGACTACATCACCACTTGAGAAGGTATTCAATCCAAGTTTCTAGAGAAATACTACTCCATCCCTAACTTACAAATTAAGGGACAAATTACACAATTCTCTATGGTCTTGGAGAATCTTTGGCTGAAAATTAGGAGCGATTGAAGGAGATCCTATGTCGTTGTCCACACCATGGAATTTCTCAAGTCCAATTGTTTGAGACATTTTTTTGAGGTGTTGATGACAACGTTGAGACAATCCTTTGACACCTCATTTGGAGGAAACTTCATGTTCTAAAACTTCAATAGTTCCTAGGAGGTCATCAAGAGAAGTTTTGAAACCCAAGTCCAATGCAACTAAGGATAAGGTGACATTTGCAAGGTAACCAAATATGAAGATAGTTTTGAGCTCAAATCCATATCCAAATCTCTCAAGAAACATTCCTTAGAAGTATAACAACCTTAATTCCTCTTTGAGTGCTTATGAAAAAGAGGACAACAAAAACAACCACAATAGTCAAACAACTTTAGTAGTAAGTAAAGTCTACATATCTTATTGTGAGGCCTGCCAAGGCAATGACAACTCTACTCTTGGATGCCAAATCCTTTACAACGCCGTGGTATAAAATGCTTGGAGGACCTCAAATCCATTCACAACATTCTAGACCAAGCACATTACAACCCAAACTAGACTAAAAACCATCTTGTTTTCTAGTATGGAAACCCAACAATGCATAATATGCATCACAATAGTGTCCCCCTTAGGTGAACAACCAAGGTCGTGGTCCTCCCTGGTTCTAGTATAATAACTAGTAGAATTTAGGAACCAAGGCAACTACTAAAGAATTTTCAAAATCATGGTAATTACCAAGGGAATCAATATAAAATCCCATCCAAGTGCCTCAAATGCAATGACCCAACAACTAAACTCCCAGTTATTCTAGGTTTTCCACCATAGAATAGATGATTCTGACTCGATAGAGATGCTAGTCACCAACATACCTTGAACTCTATTGATTCTCATTTGTCCCAACTTTGTGCCACCTTCCCAAAGGTTCTTTCATAGGACAATAGAAGAATAATCCCAAGCACCCTGAGAAACTAAAATTCATCTTCACATGTTTAGTGAACATGTATGCACCTCTCCCTTTAATGAAGCCAACTGTCAAACCTATTGATTTTGATGTCAATGATTCTATAATGGTTGAGAAAGAGCAGGAGCAAGACAAAAATATTGATTTTTAAGTAGAGGTGTATTTCATTGAACTTGATGTTCTTATCTACAATCCAAGACCCCCTTATCATGCATGTCTCAGGCAGACAAGATTGGATGCCATATTTCTAGGATTGAAGAAAGTTATGAAGAAGCTTCATGTGGACATGCCCTTCTTGGATGACCTTTCTGAGATTACAATCCAGTCTAGGTATATGAAGGCCTTGTTGACCAAGATGTACACTACTGAGGTGTACACGACTGTGAAATTGGAAAGAAATTCTTCCAACAACATTCTGAATAAAATGCCAAATAAATAGTAGGACCCCAATTCTTTCAGGATCCAATGCTATCTAGGTGACAATACCCATAGGAAAGGGATTAACAATTTATGTGCAAGCATACCCATCATTCCATACAATTTTTTTCATAGATTGGGCTGCATATAGCTTCTTCCTCTACTACAGATATGACATATTATGTAATGTCTCTTTTCAAGGAAAAGCGACAGTATTATTGTGAGACCCCTGATCTTACTTTAATAGTTTAACATGCTTAAATATCATAATTTAGTCCTCAAAACCTTAATTAAACCTTTTTAGGTGATTTTATATCATATGACAAGCTTAAGTTTCAAGTTTAGTCCAGTTTGGACATTGTTTATGCAAATTATGCAATTTTATACACATTTTGGACTTTTATGTAATTAACCCAAATTTGAGGTTTTACTTGCAATTTGTCACATGCAAAATGTTCCTTATATGTTTTCTTATCATACTTGATGTTGATACATGGGTCTCTTGGTTGAGCCTTGGTTTGTTGGTGTTTCTTTTCAATCGATGGTCACCAAGTGCCAACAATCGATGGTTACACTGGGAGGTCATCATCCGGTGGTACAAAAGACTCGCACAACTAGTAGATCTACTTCTTGCATGACCATGGAAGATTTTAGCCATGGACACATGGAGAGATACTACGACACCTCATTCTTCTTCTCTCCCTTATCCTTAAGCTATATATACCTATCCTTTGGAACCAAAAAAAATCGTTACACCATTCCATCTCCCCTTCCATCTATATATTCATCTACCCCTACTTGGTGGAAGAGAAGGTTCCCAAGGTAGAATAAAATGGTGATCTACCTTGTGCAAGTGGCTAGATCTTGGATCTACCCTTCTTTTAGGGTTTGTGGAGCATCCTCACTTGTTCTGACCTAAACTACACTAGTACATAAACTATCTTTGGCATCAGTTAAAACAACCCTATAACATTAGTTAAAAACTGACACCTAAGTGGGTGACACTATAGCCACAGGTCTAAGATGTTGGTTCTTTGGGGAAGGCAAAACCGACGCCAAATATCAAACATCAGTTGTATGGATAAAAGAAACCAACACAGATAGGGGTCCTAGGCATCCTTTTCAAGCCAAAATCCATTGTCAAAATATCCATATCGGGTCACATTTGTAATTGGTAAAGGACCCTACATTGTCGGTCCATAATACACCGACACCTATCATGATGTACAGTGTCAGTTGCAGCACAAATAATTGACGATTTGATGTAAAGTGAGAGTTATATCCAACAAATCAACGACTATGACATGCTACCTAGACAGGTTGTGCTGTTTAGCATGGCCATTTTGGTTTTGTCCATCAATTTCATTTATTTTACTAAAATTGATGACTTAGTCCTACAATGTCAGTTTTTTTTATACAATCGACGACTAAGTTTTTTTTAATGACAGACCTATAGCCTGCTGTCCGGTAGCAGGATGGAGAACTTGTAGTCAATTCTAAACTACAGGTTAACAACATCATGTGAGTTCATCTTAACAATAGGCCACCAAACCTACAATAACAAACAAAAAATGCACATAATTGTATTCATTATACAATTCCATTTTGTCGCATGTGCAATTATAATTCATTCATCTTCACATTCATTCACACACATGTTGCTTCATTTACATATATTCCAATTTCATTCTCGTGACATGTAGAAACATTCATTCATTCATCTTTACATTCACACACATGTATATAGATCATCATTCACATATGCAAGCATCAAATTTAGAGTTGTAAGGATTCATAAGCACACATGTATAATAGAATTCAAAATTCTTCTTCATTTTCTTCATCCCAATCAAATTCAAAGTTCACTTTCCTTTTGAAGGATTATGTCCATTTTTCTTGTGTCTCATCTAGTTGTTCTCTCATATAGGGCATGTGTACGTCTACTAGATTTTCGTGTGTATCGAAGTCTTTCATTTTAAACACTGGCAAAGAGAATGACTTATATAATAAATAAGTTTGATATGTTCATATTATCTAATGAGACTATATACTTATGATAATCAAGACTGTATATATGGATTTCATTATGTATCTCTTTGATGTCTACTACCACATATCTGACAATCATGTCCATATACCACATCACATAGTCAGTGCATGCCCAACCATTGTCTTATACAAAACACTATAAATTTAAACATACAAAATGTTAATAAATAAAAGTAAGCATAGTTGGTATAAATATGCATTGGAGTCAGGAAACTACCTCAAAATTCTCCCAAACTATCACTTTCTTTTTTGTGTACACCTTTCCTCTGACTTTTTTGAAACATTTGCCCTATGTGTTATTGTAACACATTTAATTGACATTAGTAAATAGTCATGTAATATATATGTTAATAGATATAAATATAAAAATTTACTCACATGAATAATGTCCTTTTCAAATCGTGTCCACCATCGTCTATTTTGGCACCCTTAGGATCTAGATAATAAAGACTAGGCATCACGGGGACAACAACCAATAAGACTCAATGGTTATTCCTAAGTGACAAGAAGACAAAAAAATATAACTCAAAATCCACAACAAAATGTAAGTTCTTAAGTCAAAATTATAAGCAAAGTAAGTAAACTTACCCAACATTGTATGGATCTAATATCACATTATTTTATTTTTACTAAAATATTTAAATGTGATAGAGAAATATAGGGTAATAGATGTAGAGTCTTTAATTACACGGCTAATCAAGGATGGAACTAGAAATCCCACATGGGTCATTGAAAACTCTGTACAAACCCTATGTATGTGGTTGCAAAACATATATCATGTATGCATTAATATATAAGAAAATAGATCACCATATATAAAATGAGGTATATAGATATATAAGATCTCACCATATCCAAAGTTCTATCAAAGATGTATTCAACAAAGCAAAATGAAACAACTCCAAAACATCTTGTAGAAATATACTAGTATCATAACATTGACCTACATCATCCTCCTTGATAGAAACCATCATAGGAAAATATTCTTCATGTTCATCTATAAATAGTGCCATACCCCTGTGTTGAGGACCTATCGAGTCAAATAGGTCATGTTCAAACCAAGTAGGTAATTGAGGAGGAGGAGGTGGAGGAGGATGAGCTCTAAGGGGTTTCTTGGGCCCTATGTCCTGCATATATATAATTTCATATCAATTTTCATGTATATATAGATACAAACATAATGTAAATTTCCTATACATCATGATCAGTATAAATAATTCCCACTTTGGGTCACTCGACCATGTTGCCCTATGTTTCACCTATCGTCTTAGTGTCAGGGTGGTCATATAGTAGTGGATACTTCTTCCAAGCTTCATAGACAAGCCTTGGGAGCACGTGAACCACATCGGTGGGTAATGGAGCACCATGAAGCGTGTCACCTACAAGGGGTGGGTAAGCCTCACCCACAACAACAACATATTCTTGTAATTCCAGATGGGAAGGCCTCAACCCCTACGAATTTTCATAGAGTGGTATATATACCTAAACAAATCATCTTGAAAAGACTACTATGTCATAAAAATACTTACAATGGACGTGCTAGTTGTTGGGTCCACATGATTACTCCCAACCTCTTCTCTCGTAGGGGGGTCCAACTCATATGAAGAGTGGGGCGGTATAGCTGATACTGTCTAAGTAGCTGACTGAGAAGCCTCCCACTAGTTCATTGCTTATTGAATTCCCTTTACAATTAACTCTTTTACCTCCTCTTTTGAGAATCCCCCTTTTTGGACATATTTGCACTCTAATGGCCCAGAGAATGCTCTTATACCCACACCAACACCCACAACCCTAACATGTCCATAATGCTCTGGATTATCAAGAGCAACTGTCAATTCATCCCTTCTGCCCTCAGGGATGAATTTGCCTTATTTCCTTTTCTCATGGAGCTCCCACTAATCATCATCAATAGTAATTGGTAAGTAAAACATAACAATCATCAATACTATTCTCTGAGAGTTGAATTTTACCATTTTTGCAGTTGCCTTAGTAGTTGCAGGATTGGTTATTTCTCCAAATTTGGATTGCCCCAGCTATCCATATATCATGGTGAAGTAGAGGTTCAGTAGTAGTAGAGGACTCAACAATCCCAAGAGTAGGATGCTGAGAAGAAGACACATGTAGTAGATTTTGGTGAAGATTTGCATAGCCTCCTTGACCCATCATGTGGTTGTGCACATTCTTTGCACACCTTTCTCTTTGAGCATTTCTTGCATCCTAGTTAGTAATAATCATCAAGAATAATTGGTAAGTAGAAAATAACCTACTATGTCAAGGTAAAACAATGAATTCATAAACATGTATGTAAAATGGGGAGTGAGACTTAATACCTTGAATTCATTGGTGTTTTTCATAGCAACAAACACCTCCCACGTCATCGGGTCAAGATAGATCCATTTCTCAATGGCTAACTTCTTCCTCTTCTCAACCTCCCGCATGTATAGTCTTGTTATTGTTCAATAATTCCTCATAACCCTCCCACTGCGTTGCCTCACTTTTTTGTAATGCAAATTTTCATCCAGGTGAAATATGCTCTGCAAAATTTCATATACTTAATATTCTTAAAAATAGAATTGTAAATATTTTTATAAACAAATTACAAATGATAATATCTCACACATAGTTCTTTCCATATGAAGTCTTTCTTTCTCTTATCAATTCTATTCCAAGATTCTACTGTTATACTATAATGGCTATGAGTAAGAACCCCTAGATATGAAACAATAGAGCTCTAGTTATTTCCAACTTTACTCCATGATCAAGCTCAACAACCAACTTCTATCTATTACCCGTTTGTTGTATCAACTTGTTCATCATGGTGATGTCGCTTATTGTTGATTTTCTTATGCTACTCATCAAGCTAAATAAGATCCTCATGACATACATCCTCAAACTAAAATTGACAAAAGAGAACATATATTTCATAAATAGATAATGTGATACAACAAGTTAGACATATTATAGAATGCACAAAGTGTTGATAAAATAATACACAACTTACACTAGTGTCAGCAGGATGATGCTCATCCTAATGGTAATCATCATCACAGTCATCATACTCGTGGTCAGATGTCATCTAAAAAAATTTCATATAAAAATAGTCAAACAATGAAATATAAGATTATGAAATGCACATCTAAAAATAAAAATAAAATAAAAAGCATGCCTCTAATATTGAGATCTTTTATCAATTAACATTCCCTAAGTGTGACCTCCACACACATATAAGTCAACATTAGTTTCAATATTTGGTGTTGGTAACCCAATTGAGAAAGGACTGGAGTCATCATACTTGTCACAGTACTATTTTCCATCTATATGATCTTCAATGAACTGTCTTTTACCATGAAGAACAACTGACCATTTTTCATTTGTAGGATCATTGATATAAAATACTGGCTTCGCCTGTGATGCCATTATGAATGGTACACCCTTCTCGCTAATCTTTTCAAAATTCACTAATGTGAAACCTAATTCATCCACTACAACTCCTTTAGTGTTATCAACCTAATTACACTTAAAGACTAGAATTTTAGAATCTACAAAGTCAAACTCCCATATGTCTTCAATTACATTGTAATATGACATTTTAGCTTCATGTGGACTCTTATCCTTTGCACTAGAAAAAAATAATAAAGATGCTTTAAGGGTTACTCCACTATTTTGGAAGTTTTTGTTGCATCTTGACACTTTGTGTAATATGAGAACCCATTTATGTCAAACCCTTCACAAGACATAACATTGATTTTTGGTTTAAATGTGAAGCATTTGATATTTTCAGCAACATTATTTGATGTTTGAGATAGTTGGCGTAAGACTTTATCTTCAAACCACCTAATAAATTTCTTGTTATGCTCTCTAGAAAGCCACATTGAATTGGCTCAAGGATATTGTTTCTTGATGAAATTGGTATGTTCAGTGATATAAACACTCACTTCATCTATGTTGTGTAAAACATACAAGTGATCTTATTCCCACAACTTATGATTGATTACTTTCACTCATGCTCCAAAAGTTTCTTTGCCAAAATAGTCCTCAATATTCTTGTCATTTACATGAGCTTCATTACAACTCATAAATTCACTACAAAAGTCCATAACCTTCCTCTTCACATAACCCTCAATAATACTCGCTTCAAGATGATAACTATTTTGAACACCACCTTTAAAAACACTCATGTACTGTTTAAAAGGATACATCCAATGCAAGAAAATTGGTCCCAATATTTCACTTCCCTACTCAAATGGAAAATAAGATGTACCATGATATCAAAGAATGATGGAGGAAAATACATCTCAAGATGACATAGGGTAACAACCACTTCTCTTTATAACTTATTGAGAGGCTCAAGATCAATAACTTTGTTGCATAGAGTGTTGAAGAATAAACAAAGTCTGGTGATTACAAACCATAAATGTTTCAGTAGTATAGATAGAATTGCCACGGGCAATATTTGTTGCATTAGAGTGTGGCAATCATGCAACTTAAGATGTATCAGCTTCAGATCTTTCATTGATAGCAGTCTATGGATATTGGAAGAGTATCCTTGTGGTACATTAACATTAAGCAAGCACTCACAAAAAGTTTTCTTCTCCTTTCTATACAAAGTGTAACTAGAAGGAGGTAAATATGTTTTTTGACCACTCCTAACTACTTCTGTTAATTTTTTCCTTATTCCCATTTCACGTAGGTCCATTCTGGATTTGATATCATCTTTAGTCTTATTCGGTATATTCAACAAAGTACCAATGATGCTATCACAGACATTTTTCTCAACGTGCATGACATTGATACAATGCCTAATTGCTAAATAACTCCAATAAGGAAGATCCCAAAATATTGACCTCTTGAATAAAGATTTGTCACTCAATGTGGGAATGGTAGATTGTGATCGATGTCCCAATTCATTGATAAAGCCTTTTACTCTTTCATAAAGAACCTCCCCTGGTATAGGTTTAGGGGCACTCCATTCCTCATTTGATCCATTGAACGTTATGCACAACCTTCAATAAGGATGGAATTTTTGAAGAAATCTTCAGTGACCAAGATATACAATCTTGCCATCATGTTTTAGTCATATTGATCAGTGTTCTCTTCAAATATAGGACATGCTTTGGATCCTTTTATAATGTATCCAGACAAATTCCCATATGCTGGAAAGTCAGTAATAGTGTAAAACAACATATCAAGCAAACGAAATGTCTCTCTACACAAAGCATCATAGGTCATCACACCTTCACCCCAGAGTTTCTTTAAGTCATCAATCAAAGGTTCAAGATAAATGTTGATACCATTTCCATGTTGTTTAGGGCCTGATATCATCAACAACAACATAACATACTAATTTTTCATACACAACCAGGGAGGAAGATTGTATATAACAAGCATAACAGGCCAAGTTCTATGTTGGTTGCTCAATGTTTCGTATGGATTCATACCATTGGTACAAATCCTAAGTCTTAGATTCTTGACTTTTTCACCAAATTCAGGGTATAATAAATCAATCTTCTTCAACTGTGGGGAATCAAATGCATGTCGTAGGATGCCATCATTGTTTTTCTTAACCTCTGGATGCCACCTTAAATTCTCTATCCATCGGATTTGCAAACAAATGTTGAAACTGTGGTGTTATAGGTAGATACCACATCACCTTGGTAGGAGAGCTAGTTTTGGACTCCCCCCTAAGCCATCATTTTATACCTTGGTGCCCCACATTTTGGAAAATCTTTCAAATTGACATAGTCCTTTCAAAATAACACAATAATTTGTGCATGTGTGTTTCTTCTTAGCCTTCATTCTCATTGGGCATAACATTCTCTTTAATTCATATATTGATATTGGAAGCTCGGTGCCTTTAGGAAGAATTTCTTTCAATAAAGACAATGATGACATGAATCTTTTATCGCTCCATTTATTGTTAGCCTTCAGATTATACAACCTCAACACAACGCTCAGCTTCAAAAACTTAGTACAACCTATGTTAATAGTTTCTTAACATCATGAACAATGTTCCTAAATAAGGAAGGTGGACCGGCGTACTCTACCCCACAACCATCTAGCATCGCACCAACCATGTCTATTAGATTCGGTTTGTTCACATCTACATCATCGGTGGCAATTTCTTCTTCAACACAAGTACTACTATCGACATCTATCGATCTCAAATTTGGAATCTCTCCATGTCAATACCATTCTATATAGCCCTATACAATCTCGTTGTACATGACATGACTCTTGATTTCATCACTAGTGTTGACTTTCAAGTTGTTACCGCAATGCCTACATGGACAATAGAACCTATCTCCAGTTTGTTTCCTATGTTCCTCCAAAAATCTTATAAATTGATTAAGACCAGTATTAAACTCTGGGGTGCAACAATTTGGAATGGACATCCATGATATATTGATTCCATGATCAAAGAGAACATAAGTATTAGGGCTTAGGGTTTACAGATTAGGTTAAGGATTTACAGATAGATGAGGATTTATTGTTTTAGATTTAGGGATAAAGGTTTATAGATTAGGGTTTAGGGTTTAAGGATTCGGGTTTATGATTTACATATTAGAGTCTAGGGTTCGGTAATGAATGTGTGTACCACCTATCCCATTCTTAAACACCTAATCTCACTAGTAAGTCTATAATGAGTATTCAGTTTTCAAGAAAATTTCGACAACATTTCCCCGCAATTCTCCAAGTACATCGATGTAAATGGGAAAATGTCCACGAACATCTATACTTAGAGAACAAATAGGGAAGTGCTGACAAAACATCTTGATAACCAAATATACATTATACACTTACATCCTAAGTGAGATTAAGTATTCAAGAACAATCCCAAATTAGGGACTATCTAAGATTTACTCCTAATGAGTAAATCTCAGACGAGTTTCTAGGCCATAATACAATGTTTTTGTTTATAGACCTATGATCTTAGTATCATCAAATACTTCAAGTCACCCCCACTATATGAGTGAATCTATGACTCTATATTATGAGGGGTGAATCTGTGACTCTACATTATGAGGGTTTGTTGATTAGGTTCATGTACTATGTGTTGTACAAAGTGGTTAAGTCATATTAAATCAATTTTGTACGACAGTGTCTTATTTTCAAATTATATGATCACAAAATATCATAAGGTAGTCTAAGTTGGGATTTAGGGCTACAAACATGATAAATATACTAATTTGAAGTCTTAGGATAACCTGTGTAATATTAGATAATGAATCTTAATAGATTACAATTCAACATGTGCATGAAGATCATGTTAGGTTTAATTATTTTACAAAGATGATTCTTAATGTCATATGAGGTACTCATGTAAAGAGGCATGATATCTTATCTAACATGTCACATAGCATCATGAATTTGATTTATTTCAAAAAGGGATATTCATATGATGAATAATAAAATCACAGTTGACAGCAAAGTGGTATTGGCAGTGACAATGTATTTACCTCTAACAACTACGATGACATTAAGAATATGGTTCATTCTTCCTTGTTACGACTGTGTATGCAAGTTGTGATTGTGCCCACAGGAGATATCTCTGGGAAGATATTATCATCATGGCTTCTGAAATAGGTGATATGAAATGGATCATAGCAGGTGATTTTAATGTTGTGCGAGAGGCCCAGGAGAAACGTGGGGGAAATGCCCCAACTTATCAGGAAATGTTTGATTTCAATGCTCTTATTGTTGATGCTCTCTTGAAGGAGGTGCCTTTTGAAGGAATCCGGTTTACTTGGGTTAACAAACAGATACTCATGCCTACTGTTTGGGAGAGGTTAGACAAGGTTCTTATGAATGGAGCATGGTTTGCAGAGAAACCCACAACTCGCTCTATACACCTTACTAGATCTCGAGTGTCAGATCACTGCCCTATTATAACTATCCTGGGTGCATAGGCTATTACTGATAGGAAATCTCACTTCTCATTCATGTCGACATGGCTAAGGGAGGCTGAATGTTTGAAGATTGTTGAGCAAATCTAGGAAGAGAGAGTTGTGGGAAATTCATCATTCGTTTTCTATCATAAATTGAAGAAAGTAAGAGGTGCTCTTAGGGCCTAGAGTAAGATAAAGTTTGGAGACAATAATCAACGTATCAAAGATTTAGAGGACGTGGTGTTCACTACACAGGCTACGTTTGATGAAAATCCCACTCCACTCAATGAGTCAAACTTAACGACTGCAGAGAATGAGCTTGAGCAGCTTCTAGATGTGGAAGAGGCTATTTGGAGGGAGAAGGCCAGAATTAGTTGGCTGCAAGATGGTGAGCGTAACACTCGGTTTTATCATTCAGTGGTCAAAACCAGGCGGAGATATGGAAGGCTAAATGCGTTGACACTACCTGATGGTACTGTGATAACGAACCCTACTGAGATGGCTGATAAGGCGGCGACACATTACCAGCAACAATACAATGAGGAAGTTGAGATAGATAGCATTTCCTTAGAATAGTTTCTACAGGACATCCCAAAGACTATCTCGACAGATGATAGCTTCTCACTGACGGCCACCCCTAATGAGGACGAGATTCTAAAGACATTGAAGGAAATGGACCCAAATACAGCCCCTGGGCCGGATGGATTTAACCTACCTTTCTTCTTAGCTGCGTGGCATATTATTAGAGACGATTTCCTCGCTCTGGCAGAGGGTTTCTTTATAGGACAGATGTGTCATAGAGGTTTTTCTACTGTAGAATCCTCCTTATTATGAAGGTCGACTCTCCCAAGAAGTTATACGTTGATTTCAGACTTATCTCGATTGAGAATTTGACCCTAAGAATCCTTGCGAGAATCTTTAATAACAGGTTGGCTCCATTGATGACCCAGATGATATCCCGTCCACAGGGAGCTTTCTTGAAAGGGAATGATATTACTCATCATGTCAGGCTGGATAGAGAGTTGATGCATGATATCAATCAAGGTAGGGAATGTCCTAATGTTGTGGTGAAGTTCAATATGTCAAGAGCATATGACAGAGTGGATTGGCAGGTGATGTGTAAATGTCTTGCTGCTTTTGGGTTTCTACCTGAGGTGATCGATCTATGTATGAGTTTCTTTAAACACACCTGGGCTATGATTACTATTGGTGGGGATACAACTAGGTTTTTTCAGATTGGAAGAGGCTTAAAGTAAGGTAATGCCATATCACCATTCATGTTCATTATCTTTGAGGAACTTCTTTGCAGAAGGATTAGTAGATTGGTGAGTGATCGGTCCATTGCCAATTTCTGTACAAGAGGATATGGGATGGAGCCTCTAATGCTTCTCTATGTTGATGATCTTGTGATGTTCTTCAATGTGGACCAGCAGACAATCAATACAGTTAGAAGTTCATTCGATTTATATGAAAAGGCAACTGGTCAGAGAATCAATAGACAAAAATCTATTTGTGTGATTGGGGGGTATGATCAAGCAAAGGCAGATGACATAGCAAAGGACTTTGGAGTGGAGAAGGTGACTCAATCTTTTACCTACTTGGCCATACTGATCTCAAAAGGAAGGACAAAAATTAGTTGACTACGAGTTTCTTGTTAGAAAAGTGAACTCTAAAGTAGCTACATGGAAATCTAGATTGCTATCTTTTACAGGACGAAGGTTACTGGTGGCTCATGTGCTGTCGTCCAGTACTGTCTACACGGCAGTGGCGGTGGGAATTCCAACAGGTATCATCCAGCGTATAGAGAGTAAACTTTCAAGCTTTCTATGGGTGGACAGGGAGAATCACCAGAGAAAAGCATGGATCGTATGGGAAAGAGTTGCTACTCCGCTGATAGATGGGGGTCTTGGCCTCACTTCCTTGAAGATGATCAATGATGCCTTTGTTGCTAAGGCGTGTTGGGAAAATCTCAATGCTGAGACTTTGTGGGCATCTTTTTGTATAGATAAGTATGCGAACCTTGCAACAGGTAGGTCCGGAAACTATCCTAACCACTTAAAGATTAGTAGTTGTTTGTCCCCTTTCTGGAAGAAGATATGGGACATGTTCCCTAGAATGTTTCCTTTTTGTAGATGGTCGATTGGGAGAGGTAATATCCCTTTCTAGTACTCATGGTGGTGTGATGATAGACTCACAAACCATGCCATCTTTGCTAGTGATAGAAGGCAACCGTTCTTGGTTAGAGATTTCTAGAATGAAGAAGTTGGATGGGATTGGGAGACGATCCAACAGGTGGTTGATGACCAGGGTGTGGAGCTGATAAAAAAGGCAGGTGCTTGGATAACGAACGCAGATGATGAATCGGTGTGGGGTTTTGACCAGAAGGGTCGCTTCACTATGAAATCAGTAAAGAAGATTTTGATGCAACTGAGAGCGGGAGGACCAGATGTTCTAGGGAAAATATGGGGCATGGACGCCCCTAAGGCGAGTGCTATCATTTGGAAGTTTGCAAAAAAAGCTATTCCTACGAATGATAATGTTCAACATAGATGTTGCATCCCCATTGTATCGAGGTGTAACTGTTGTGATGATCCGAGAGTAGAAGATGTTGATCACCTTTTCTTCCATGGACAGGTTGCCATGTTCTTCTAGAATAGATTTTCCCATTTGACACAGATGCATGCACCTCATGATATACAAACACTTCTTGATACTTGTAAGAAAGGTTACTCCAGGAGGATCTCAGATTGGATTGCAGGAAGGTTAGCAGTTAACATACCCCACAACATTTGGAGGATACGTTGTGCATCTAGATTTGGGGACAAACTACGACGTTGGGAGTTTGAATGGAACCTAATCATCTCTTCTGTGAACAACACGATTCAACATAGATCTTTCTCCGTTGAACATGGATCGAGCATTTACAATAGGATGGGAGATGGTGGGATTACTGAGCCTAAGATGAAAATGAGAGAGATTCAACTGATAAGGTGGATGAAGCCTAACTTGCATAACTTGAAAATGAACTTGACTATAGGAAGAAATAAGGGATAAGATGGAGTATGTAGGAGGTGGGCGGCAGGCTTGATACGAAATCAAAATGCAAATATATGCATGATGTTCCATTCCTGGCTCAAGGCGCTGGACTTCGTCCTAGCATATGTACAGGCAGGCATTGTTGGACTGAAATTGGCAGATGATCATATGCTACGAGTTTCATGTATTGAGATTGATGACCAGGAAGTCTACGATATTCTGTGGAAGGATGTTATCGAACCATGGAGGACCAAGCCGTTTGTTAGAGAGCTGAGGTCCGAGTTGGTTAGATCTAGGATTATTGGGTCAATGGTTCACAAAGTTGCTAACTCTATACCCAGAGAGATTGGGAGATGGGGGAAAAGATTTTCAGAGATGACAGTTATTACGGATAGAAGGATGATACCGAAAAGAATTCGAGGCATGACAACTTTGGAGAAAAGGTGCATTCCCTACGTGCACCTGAAGAGGATCAACGCTTGATGAATCATGGGTTTTTTTTAGCTGTTTCTTTGTCTGGGTTGTGATGATTTATATTTTTATCTGGTCTTCTAGGGGAACAAACATGCGGGCATATAAGCAGGAGTTGTATGCTATGAAAAACACTAGAGGGGGGTGAATAGAGTTTTAAAACAATTTTAACAATTATTGAACTCAAACAACCACGATTGAAATTGAAAGAAGGAGACAGGTGTTTAGAGTGGTTCCAACTTTAGCAAATACTAAAGTTGTCAGTCCACTACCCGGTTGCTTACCCAACCGGGATTTTGAAAGTATATATTTTATTACCTTCACAAGGATTTATACAAAATACAATACTTTCCTTTACACCCCTTGAACAGCCTTCACTCGAAGTAGATGCACCAACTTGAGGTAGCCTTCTTGAAGTAACTCCAAGCTCCCCCTTGAAGTAGCCTTCCTCTCTAGAAGTAACCTCCTGTTGCACCAGCCTTCTTGAAGTAGCTCAAGGTCTCCTTCTTCACCAAGAAGATCTCCACCCTCTCCAATCCACAGCCTCCAACCTAGGAGTAGAAAGGAGAGTACAAACAATAATAGAGAACAAGAAAGGAAAAGGAAATTACAACTTATCCTTTTGTAGCACAAGGCTTGATTTGCCTAGATCAAGCGTATAGATCTCCTAACCAAAGTGTATGGAATTGTAATTGCAGTGGATAGGAGATGCTAGCCTATAGGACACGAATTATGAGCTAAGGAAGGAAGTAGCCAATTGTTACAATGCTCAATTTGCTCAAACAGATTGCTCAAAGTATGCTCAAGGATTTCTCAAGTGTAACAAGTGAGTTTGAGTGTCCTATGGCTTGTCCTATTTATAGGAATGGCCTAAGGATGCTTAAGGACGTTCTAGACAACTTCTAGGGGTTTCTAAGTGCTTAACTAGCCGTTAGGTACAAGTTTGTTGCTTTAGCAACGGCTAATTAATTTACTCTGCAGTTTCTGTCAGAGTTCATCTCGGTCGAGGAATGGTCGACCGAGACACCTACTCGGTTGAACTCTTGTCGACCGACAGTCTCTCTGAATCAAGTGTTTTGCAACGTTTATCTCCAACTTCCAACTACCTTGTCAGTTGTGTCTAACGGCTACTTTGGATCTTTCTCGGTCGAGAAGATTGTCGACCGAGAGTGTCTCGGTCGAGGAGTTGGTCGACCGAGATTGATCATGTTTCAATGTTTCAATTTAGGCATTAATTATATGTATGAGTGTGCATATGTGATCCTATTTGAAGGGGATGACTTATCTAAATGTGGTGTTTAGCTAGGGAAGATCTAACGCTTGATTTACATGAAATCTAAGTACTTGTACATTATATATTTGTACAAGTTTTTACAAAGTGATTACATTTCATGAAAATATAAATATGTAAGCATATGGATCTCCCTAGTACTTTGTCATCCACCTTGTTCCTGCACACTCAAGTAGCTCGTTAGATCAATAAGAATGAAATGTTTGTCATAATCAAAACAAAGGGATTTATAGATGTCCATTTAGCCAACAATCTCCCCCTTTTTGAAGATGACAAACATTTCCAAAATATAAATGAAGGAAATATAAAACATATGAGTTTCATACCTTAAGATTGCCTTTTGTAGCCATTCTTGTTTTGCAAGTGAGTGCTTGGCCTTTTTCATTATGAAACTTAGTTATTATAGTTTTGATCTTTATTTTATTTTTATATTCTTTTCTCCCCCTTTGTCATTTCAAAAAGATATCCATGTTGAATATTTTATATTACTTATCCCCCTGAATTTTATACTATGCTCACCTTTAGATAGATATCCCAAGGTATAAGTGCTTTGCAATAGATGTCAATTTTAGGTATTTGCAAAAATTGCATCCGTTTTGATTTATTTTTATTTATTACTCCCCTTTTGTATGCTCTACAATAGTCTTATAATCCAAATTCAAATGATGCCAAAAAGATATCCATTATTACAAACATGGAAAGATAGCCAAATCATGTAGAGATAGCCCTTTTATGCAAAGATTCCATTACAACTAATACAACTCCAAATCTCACTGGAAAGACTTAAGAATTACATCAACATCAGGGTCTTTCCCAAGAAAAGGCTCAGCTCCATAATACTGGACCAAAGTTTGCCACTCCAGAGCACCTGTCTTGGTTAAGGCATATGCTTCCAAGAAGGTAGGAACCCGATCAAATCGGAAATGAGCGGCAATATCTTGTAGTTGCATTGATGAAAACTGAGTATGCGTGAGATCTGTAGATGGTGGAGGTGGAGGTTGATAGTAGTTGTAAGATGGATTATATGGATTGAGCATGCCATGATTTAAAGAATAAGGATATTCATCTGGTTGGTTTGGAGAAAGGGTTTGCATTCTTTGGTTTAGATAAGTCATGGCATGATGATTCTAATCTAGTTGTTTACTAAGATGATATTGTGACCCAGCAACATAGGTTAGGGTGTTTTGGATGGGATCATAGGGTAGGTTGGTAGGAGGAGGTGGTGGTGGTATATTTTGGGTAGATGTCTCACCTTCCGTCCTAGCCCTCTTATGACCAAAATCAATTCCCATTTTTTCTACAGTATTATTACTTATTTTTTGTGGTCTACGCTCCCATGTATATCCCATATCCTCAATTTGTGTCTTAAGAAAATGTTGAATAATTTGACATACAAGATCAGCATATGGTGGATTGCCAGAAAACTCAAGCATGTTCTTAAGAATTATTCGGATAAAATTTGTGGGAATACGGTTTATAATGGCATAGATTAGGCACATACGAAAAATTGGAACTTCAGACTTATTGGCTCTAGGATGTATATTTGTAGAAACAATAAGGTTGACAATCCTACATGCAGGTTTAAGATTTATGGCATAGTAGGTTCCCCTATCTTCGTGACAAGTAGTATTTGATTGAAAAATGGCTCTTTTGATGTCACTAAGACTAACGGTATGGTCACCTTGGGAAAATTCATTAAGTGGGTTTCCAGTGGTAAGGTCAAGGGTGTCTTGATATTCATCTAGGTCAATATTTAGCATGTCAAGAATATCCTCTTCAGTAAATCGAAAGCTATGCCCATTGACCATAGAATAGAAGAAGTTGATTTCATTTTCAGAATGGGAGATGAGGTTAGCATAGAATTCATTCACTACCTTGGAAGAGTAGGAAGGGAAGGAAGGGTTGATGAATTCTTTCAACTTTTGCACCTCAAAAAGATCCTCCAAGTCGACGATGTTGAGGAAGTCCATAACTTCAACTGGTCTTTGTGGGAGAGGAGTTTTGGAGGAGAGCCGTAGATAGCGATCACCAGCATCTCCATCGACGAAGGCAATGTCGTTGATGATCGTCAATGGTGGAGTAGCCTCCCTTCCTTTCCTGCCAGCGACCTTCTTCTTTCCACGAGCAGAGGATGATGCCATTGCGTTGCTTGAAGGTGGAGAAGAAGCAAGGAAGTCTTGGGAATGAAGATACTAAAGATTTGCACCATAATGCACTAGAGAGAACCTATGGAAGCAAGGATATGAGAGTGTGAGGAAATGACCCGTTTTTGGTCCCTTTTATAGCAATCCAGTGACCGGGTCGGTCGAAAATTTGTCGACCGAGCGTCCGCAATGGTCATATTCCAGACGCGCCACTTGGCCGTCCAACGGTCGACTTGTAACGGTCGGCCGCCCAACGGTCGGATTTCAACGGTCATATTCCAGCTGTTGATTCTCGGTCGAACAATTGTCGACCGACACTGTCTCGGTCGAACAATTGTCGACCGGAAGTGTGTCCAATGTTAATTCTGGCTGGGTTCTGTCGGTCGAGAGAGGTAGACTGACCGAGATATTTTCGGTCGAATAATTCGTCGACCGAAAAACTTACTGGGTACAAATTTTTGAAGCTGATTTTTAATGCAAATGATAGACTAAATTTGTAGAGCATATATATATTTTCTAAGGGAGTAATATTGAGATTTATTATTGACAATATTGAGACAATTTTGTGATCATAAAATGACTGTTCTTTTTAATCACATTTTTTATATATAAAATGATATTCAAATAAGTATTGTGTCAAACTTAATTTAGGTCGACTTTGACTATGACCTTAGCGCCCCTTGGTCGAATTTTATTTCAACCAAGAGGCAAACACTGCAGATTTTCAATTCAAGCACTCATATGTGAAGTATCAATTTTGAAGTATGTTAAGTGATACTTAATATGAGAGGATCTTTGCGATTAACATCTCATGTAAAAAAATGCCAATTGAGAACATTTTTCACCTTATGTGTTGCAAGCCTTAAAGTTCCTTTTCTAAGCAACAAATTCCCAATGAATCATTTTTCTTGCCTATGTCTCATCAAGGATCCACGCATACAATAATCATCACCTATTTGTTTTATCATAGCATCATCTTTATGAGCTTAATGATAAAGTAGTGAAAGCATATCCATGATGAAATAATAGAACAATAAGATGATAATTTCATGAAATACAGTGATTTTGATCATTTAAACTAAATGTCATAACACATGATTTCTATATAGATAGACCAGAAGATGCTTTAAAAAATCATGTAAAACAAAATAGTGATTTCTAACCATGATTTTCAGTTTTACCTTATTTAGAGGATCAATCGAAATGATATCACTTATATTCAAAAATGATCTTCAACTTGTTTTGCATGTAAAACAGTCATTAACAGCAAATAGATAGCCACTTGATTTAGCAATTTTACTGCAGACTGGAATCAGTGAATAGATCGGTCGACGATTTCTCGACCGACTGACTGCTCGGTCGTGGATTTTTCGACCGACAAGGTTTCTGTTTTATCTACAGAACTATTTATTGATTCCAAGTAAAATATAGACTATATTTAATTTAATTATACAATTTAAAAATCAGTTTTAGTTGAGATAAGACATATCAAAGTAACATTTAGATCAAATCTCAACAAAAAATCTTTTTTTAGGACCTTAATTGAGATAAATTTTCAAGTTATAAATTTTTAGTTACTTGAATTATTTTATTATCTCTTTATGTTAAGTTGAGATAGACATAAAGATATGCAATTTAAAGTCTTTGGTCATATCTCAACTTAGTCTAATCAATTTAATTTGGGGGTTTTGGAACCCATACCAACTCAACATCCTTTTTCTTATACGGGCATGAAAAAGAGTAGTGTCCAAGACGTAAGCAATAATGGCAACATATAGAATCAACCTCATATCTTTTTCTAGGGTTGTGTTCTGTGTTGTTCGTGGGTGAAGATGTTCCTTTAGGTACATATATAGATTGATGTGCTTGTGTCTTTCTCCAACTAGGTTGTTGATAGGATTTCCCTTTAGGCTTGTAACCTAGTCCTCTTCTCCCGATTTGATGATAGGGATTATCTAAGATTTTATCAAGAATGCCATTATTATTCAAATTACTAACTTTTTGTTGTAACTTGGCAATCTCTTCCATTCTCTTCTTGATATCCTGTTTTGCTTGATCTAGATTAGATGACAATGAATTTCTTTCTTTGACAATAGAATCGTAATCTAGATGGTTGCATAAGATGGGTTGTTTTTGAAGATCATTCACTTGTGTTTGCAAATTAATCTTCTCTAGAGATAGTAGATTGCAATTTTCCTCTATAGATTTTATCTCAATATCATGATCTTCAATGATCTTTTTAAGATCTTCATTTTCAGATGTAATAGCAAGAAGCTTAGCATGTAATTCATCATTTGCTTTATTAGATTTCTTTCGTTTCTTCTTGCACTCAACATATTTATTATGTGTCTCTTCAATACTAGCAACTAGTTCTTCTTTAGATAAATCAAAAAGACTTACCTCTTCTTCTTCTTCACTAGTTGTAGCAATAAGACAATCCTTGTGTTCATCTTCCTTTTTTGATCTCCATGGGCAGCTAGTTGTTGTGTGGCTTGTTCCTAAGCACCAATTGCAACATGTTGTAGATTTGTCCAAGCTGCACCTTTTGTTGCGATTATAATCACCATTACCCTCCATTCTTTAAGACCTGGTTAGGGTTCCTTGAAGCCTGCTCTGATACCAATTGAAAAACACTAGAGGGGGGGTGAATAGAGTTTTAAAACAATTTTAACAATTATTGAACTCAAACAACCACATTTGAAATTGAAAGAAGGAGACAGGTGTTTAGAGTGGTTCCAACTTTAGCAAATACTAAAGTTGTCAGTCCACTACCCGGTTGCTTACCCAACCGGGATTTTGAAAGTATATATTTTATTACCTTCACAAGGATTTATACAAAATACAATACTTTCCTTTACACCCCTTGAACAGCCTTCACTCGAAGTAGATGCACCAACTTGAGGTAGCCTTCTTGAAGTAACTCCAATCTCCCCCTTGAAGTAGCCTTCCTCTCTAGAAGTAACCTCCCGTTGCACCAGCCATCTTGAAGTAGCTCAAGGTCTCCTTCTTCACCAAGAAGATCTCCACCCTCTCCAATCCGCAGCCTCCAACCTAGGAGTAGCAAGGAGAGTACAAACAATAATAGAGAACAAGAAAGGAAAAGGAAATTACAACTTATCCTTTTGTAGCACAAGGCTTGATTTGCCTAGATCAAGCGTACAGATCTCCTAACCAAAGTGTATGGAATTGTAATTGCAGTGGATAGGAGATGCTATACTATAGGACATGAATTATGAGCTAAGGAAGGAAGTAGCCAATTGTTACAATGCTCAATTTGCTCAAACAGATTGCTCAAAGTATGCTCAAGGATTTCTCAAGTGTAACAAGTGAGTTTGAGTGTCCTATGGCTTGTCCTATTTATAGGAATGGCCTAAGGATGCTTAAGGACGTTCTAGACAACTTCTAGGGGTTTCTAAGTGCTTAACTAGCCGTTAGGTACAAGTTTGTTGCTTTAGCAACGGCTAATTAATTTACTCTGTAGTTTCTGTCAGAGTTCATCTCGGTCGAGGAATGGTCGACCGAGACACCTACTCGGTCGAACTCTTGTCGACCGACAGGCTCTCTGAATCAAGTGTTTTGCAACGTTTATCTCCAACTGCCAACTACCTTGTCAGTTGTGTCTAACGGCTACTTTGGATCTTTCTCGGTCGAGAAGATTGTCGACCAAGAGTGTCTCGGTCGAGGAGTTGGTCGATCGAGATTGATCCTGTTTCAATGTTTCAATTTAGGCATTAATTATATGTATGAGTGTGCATATGTGATCCTATTTGAAGGGGATGACTTATCTAAATGTGGTGTTTAGCTAGGGAAGATCTAACGCTTGATTTACATGAAATCTAAGTACTTGTACATTATATATTTGTACAAGTTTTTACAAAGCGATTACATTTCATGAAAATATAAATATGTAAGCATATGGATCTCCCTAGTACTTTGTCATCTACCTTGTTCCTGCACACTCAAGTAGCTCGTTAGATCAATAAGAATGAAATGTTTGTCATAATCAAAACAAAGGGATTTATAGATGTCCATTTAGCCAACATGCTATTGATGTTTTCGCCCACAAGAGAGGGGTGGGATGAATAGAGAACCCTCTGGCTTAATTAAAAAAAAACTACGATGACAACAGTGGTGGTGGTGGTGATGATGGAAGTGACACACTGGAGATGACAGATGGAGGTGGCAGATGGTGGTGAGTAGATGGAGGTGGCAGATAACACATAAAAGGAGGATGGAGGAAGAGCACCTCGCGAGAGCAGTGGCCAACAACGACGACGATGAGCACTGACGCAATGGTGATAGAGAGCAACAATGGTGGTGGATTGAGCAGCTAGAGCAGGGGGAATTACCAAATACCTAAGTTGGAGGGGGGAAATGGCAATGAAAAAGAAATTGGGAGAAAATAAGTTTTGCACAGATGCTATTAAGTTACCCTTTGTTATCGAATGTTTACAAAAATCGACGAATAGGAACATCGTCGTCAGTTAAGAAGACAAAATTGACTACTAACTCCTAAATCAAACAAAAAATAGACACTGATTTAGGGCCATAGTTGTCAGTTACGTATAAAAAACTGACGGCTAACTACATATCCAAACAAAAAAATTCCCTTGGGTTAGGGGTATAGTTGTCGATTAAAAATACAAAACCAGTGAATAATTCCTAAACCAAATAGAAAATAGACACCTCTTTAGGGTCATACTCGTCGGTTATGTCTAAAAAACTCGACAACTAATTACATATCCAAACAAAAAAATCCCTCGGGTTAGGGGTATAGTCTTCAATTTTGTAAGAGAAATTGATGACAAAGAACAAATTTGTGGGGAAAATATTTTTGCGGGGACATAACGTGAAAATACCTAGTCTTTGGTTTCACATAAAAAATTGACGATATAGACCAATAACCAAATAAAAAATTTATGTCTCACCAAGGGGACTTAGTCATTGATTTTTTGGTAGACTCGACGACTAATGAGTGGATAATTTCTCCATCGGGACATGGTGTGAAAATTTTATCGTCGGTTATATGTAAAACTGACGCCGAACTGCTAATTTTGGAGGCAAAATTTCTCCCTAAAAAATTGTATTTCATGGGCAATTTAAGACATCATTTTCTATGAAAAGAAACCAACATGAAAGTGAAAGTGGTACCCATGTCTTTTCCAAATTAATAGGACTTTACAAATGATGACAGTTGTCATGAAAAACTGACGTTGTTGGTGCATTGGTGTCGATTTTTCTATAGAACTGACGCCAGTGAAAGTGACATTAAACGTCAGATCCATGCTAGTGCTAGTAAGTTTCTCCTTCTCTCTTTCATTTCTTTTGTTGTTTTTCTTCCACTTACTTTCTTCCTGGATGAAACCATGGTTTTCCATGGTAAATATTTCTCTAAATCTCAAAGAACACATCTTTCTTGCTCCTTATGACTAGGGTTTGCTTACCTTGTGGAGAGAAAGCTAGTTGGCCTAGTTTAGAGCTTAAACTACGGCTTCCCACCTTTCTTGGTCGAGTTTTCTTGTTGTAAGAGCATGTTCATATTCCTAGAGACAATTTTTATAACCCTCTTAATGTTTATGCTTACTAATAGCTTGCTTACTCAAGTTCTTTCTCTAAAATGATGATATAAGCTTAGAGAAGCTATGCTTGCCTAGGGTTTTGATTTTAATGGTGTTCCTTGCTTAGTTTTCAGTTCTAGATGAACCTGAAACTATGTGCACGTTCTTCTTAATGTAGAGGAAGACTTAGATCAGGTTGTTATGGCAACCTATGGTGCTTGACACCTATCAAACGGTGGCTTATACTTAGGTTTCTAAGCTATTTTATTCTCTACACATGAACCAATGGTCATGTCCTTGTGACAGTCGGTGGAGTTGTCTTCATGACAACCGATGGTGATGATTAAGGGTGAAAATTGATGGTGTCAACCTATGGTCACATCATAGGTTACTCTTAGACACTTTTGGAAGCTTAATGCTTGATGGCTTAGTGCCTCTTACATGATGGGCTATAATTAGGAATTAAGGGTTGTTTTACTCCTTAATGCTTAGAACTTGATGGTTTAGTTCCTTGGTTGTTTTTTTGGGTTTTTTCTAACAACCAATGGTGACTCCTTTACTATTGTTTGGATACTCTCCCTTGAAAAAAATGATGGGTGTGCTTTTCCTTAACAACCGGTGGCTAGAGTTCCATGGTTGGATGATCACCATCTAGTGTTTTTCATGTTGATTTTCTTCTTTCCTTGAAAACAAATGGCTTGCTCTTCTTGATGTTTTGTTTGGCCTTACTATACCAAAAGATGGGCACCCTCTTAGTGTTGTTTTGAACTCTTTTGGATACACAACACTTGATGCATGGCTTTAGTACCCTAATGATGGTTTCAAACGATGGCCTTATGTCCTATGACAAATGATGGTTTTTCTTGCATCATTACTTTTCTCTACCACCTAGTGATGGCAAACGATGGTGCATAAGTTTAACAACTAATGGTGCATAATCTTAACAACCAATGGTGGTCCTATATATCACAACCAATGGTGAGGTTGAATATAATGTGTTGATTCCTTTAAACCCTAATTTGATGGTCTCTTAGTTAAATGGTTCAAACGTCAAGCTTACACCTTAATTAATGGTTTCGAACAAAGAGCATGATTCATTGGTTAGGAATTGATGCCTCAACATTCCCATGGTTTTGGGGTGAAGACTATATTGTAATTGTATGTCTCTAATGATGAGAATTTGATGGTTCAATGCATTAAACTTATAGTCTTGCCTTTTCCCTCATCTGAATATAATTATAATCACTATAATGAGTAAATGGGTAACCCTAATGAAGTATAGCTTGTTACACCTAATCCTAATGTAACCAAGTGATGGCGACTAATTATGAACAACTCTTTGAATGATTAATAGAATCATGGATGATTTATTATTTTTTTTGAAACCTTAGTATGCTATAATTTGATGGTTTACCTTACATTATGCATGGATCCCTACTTAAGGATAGGATGGAATTTGATGGTGATGATTTACCATATGTATCCAGGATTGTATGGGGGTACCATGAGTTAGGGTTTGTGTAAGAGTGTTGAACCATAGCTTCAATGTAACCTATCTTGCTAAACCTAATCCTAATGCAAATATATTGTGGGGGTTAGTCATGTTAACCTTTCTTGAATGATTAATATAATGATGGAGTATCCTTCCTAATGAATGATTGTAACTCTATTGTGTTAACTGATGGTCATCATAGCTTTATAATTTATTCTTTCTTATGCTAAACTTGTAAACGATAAGTGTAATGATGACCAATCATACCTAGTTTCCTTATATGTTGATATGATGAAGGAATGCTCTTTAATGCTAAGATAATCCTACAATGTTATTTCGACAACATCTTTTAGTTCTTTAATGCAATATCACACTGAGTGTGTGTATCACATGTATGGTGATGCTTGTTGAACATTGTTATAAGGGATATAAAGATAATGATGATCTTGTAGGGAATGATATGATGGTCTTAATAACCTTTGGGCATGGTTGAGCCCTGAATGAGGTGTAATCCTCTTATGCTGACAAGGGTTGATACCCTATGATTTTGTGATCTGGACTTATATCATGTGATATTATGATGACAAGTACCATGTGATGATGAGATCAGGAACAATAATTTCATACGTTTTATATCTTCTAAAGTTGTTATATGTTAATGCATTCTAGAGATAAATTAGGGTTTGTATGTCCACTTGTTTGATGCAACCTTAATTCCCCCAATTGGCAATACCTGATCAAGTGAAACTCTAATCATGTAGTGACATGTGCCATAGAACTATCTTCAGTGTCAGAACTTGCTCGATGGTGAAATGAGTATTCTTAAGGGAAACTCAGAGCACATACAAAACATGTTCAGTGTGAGGGGTGCTTGTCATCATGACACCAAGTTCTTAGGGAGGATGGTTGTGATCATACCTAGCCCTCTTTTGAGAATGATTGTGATAAGGTCTTGGTGATTTTAATGTGATGTGATTGGAGGAAAATTGTGGTTGTAACTCGGTGATTGGGTTTGAACACCCTAATTACTAGCACCGTCACTTGTACTAAGGTGGGCTAGTTATAAGACTATATGGTGTTGTTTTGTAGTTTGACTATATGTCACTACGGTGCGGACTTGTACTGACCAAGTATGGAGAAGATCTTTGAGTCTGGATCTTCCTAGATCTTATATGGAACGGATTGTGACCAAGCGGTGGTCAGTTGGAATTTGGGTGGTACGACTCAAAAACCCCATGGCTTAATAAAAGATGTAATACAACCATGTAGCATATCTGTTTAAGGATATACACAACACTTCACATTGAATGATAACCCTTGTTTCTTTCTTTACACAGAGATGATGTTTAGTGCATCAAGAGATAGTACATATGCTTATGTTGTAGAAATACTCATGATTTAGATGTGTACATACAGTAGTCATTCTATGTTGATAGATATACTGCTATCGTTGATTATGATGATGATGATAGTTATCACATGCAGTCAGCTATGCTTACACTTCTTGCCATGCATCTATATCATAGAGGCTCATAATGATAGTCATTATTATGAAAATAGTTTTGTTTATGCTATTTCTACTTATGACGTAAACCTTCTCAATTTGTTAAACAAACTAAAGTTGTTAGCTATGCTTAAGATGCCAGACTTATTCATGATGCCAAAGATGCTTATGCTTCTCGACTGCTTATATTGTTAGCAAGGTATTTTATATAATGAAGCTAATGATAATGGTTATTATTTGTTCCTTATGCATCTTGTTCAACATGCTTGTAGTTATTTCTATTTGATTAATCTGCCTGATCTGCTTAAACTGTTTAATTGCTTAACCTACTGTAATCAATAAGAGGTGTTGAGAGTTAAAACTCTCACTGGGACATGGGTCTCACCCGTGGGTTACCAAAATGTTTTAGGTAATCGACAACAATAGAAGTAGACCTGTGTAAGGAAAGAGGAGTTGTGATGATGGAAAAGTTTGTTTAGATGTCTAGTGTGTACTAGAAGTCGTCTTTGTACTCTTAGGTCTGGGCGGGAAAGTTTTTATATGATGGTTCAAGGAATCAAGCTTTTGTTAGCATGTTAATTCTTGTTTACATCACATGTATGAATTATGTTCTCCTATGTATATATTGTGTGGTTAAGGTCGTGGAACAAATTGTATCAGATTCTTGGCGTATTATGAATACAAGAAAGATCTTGGGCCTCAATGCAAATGTTTCAGAGCATATGGTATTGTTGAAATTGGTTGTAATTTACCCTCTTTTCTAGGTTTGTGATTACTTAGTGATCAATTATTTTTTATGTTTTGAGTAACCTCATTTAGTGTGACGGGTTCTTACAATTATCTATAGCATTTGTACTACATAGACAATCGTCACAGATTGACCAACTGAGAAAACACGAGCTGCACTTTCTTTATGCCATTGGTCGCTTCTCAAAGCGACTGACACTATATATCACCCGTGAAAATAGTATTTTGGCCAAACTTTTGGGTGCATTTCATTTGCCTCCAAAAAGCCTACATCGTTGATTTTTGTATATAAAACTGATGGGATAAATAGGTGCACACGCCATCTGTCCTGTAGGAATCAATTGGCATTCCTCATCAGTTCTTTCTAAAGAGACCGAAAAGAAAGATGTTTGGGCCATGTGTCCTATGGAATTTTTTCACCCCACTAGATGTTTATTTTCAATTTCAAAAAAAGAAAATGGATTCTATTTAGATGGGGGGATGCTACCTCCAACTCAATATCAACAAAAAAATCCTAAGTCTGACAAAGGTAGTTGATTGTACCAGAAGCGGGTGGTCACAAAGCCCAAAGAGGACTGCTCTATTTGTCTTGTGTGGAAGGATTCACTACTTATTATGGAGAAAGGGTGCTCTCACGATAGGATAGAATGTGAGACCAAAGATAGGAGACAAATCAAGATTAGGATAGGGGACAGAATCTGGTTTTATGGAAAGCATTATTTCAGTAGGATAATGTCTAGGAGGTTTTGAAAAGCATTATGGCATTAAGATTTACAGGGTTTAGCCAAGGCTTAGCTTAGGACCCCACTACTCGTCGTATTTGGTTTGGTATTTTTCTGACTACAACTGACGACTTATGTATTACTACATCGTGAGTTTAGCTGTCAGTTTATCAAGGACAATCGACGAAAAAGTTTTGTTTTGGTCGTCGATTGTTTATGAATAATTAACGACCTAAACCCTAGATAGTTGGTTTTTTAGATAACTAATGGTATTGTTCTTACTTAACCCCATGAGAAACCCTTTCCCCCTCTTTCCCCCACTTGTGTTCTCTACAACTTGGCACTCTGATGATTCTCCCCCTTGCTGCATCCACGCTAGCCCCTGTCGCCGCACTGCCTCCTCCATCTGGTCTAGTCCTACCATCACTACCAAAGGTGGTGGCTGCAACTGCTGGTGTTATTCCTCCTTTGGTGATCATTCTCTCCTCCGATCCTCCTCCTCCTCCGATCCTCCTCCTACAGCCACAACCACACCAACAGTAACAAATGTCAGCCACCACTGCTATTGTTACTCCACTGCCTTCTCCTCCATCGGCCACAACAACCACAACCACAACTACTAGTTGCCATAGGTACTTCCCCCTTCTCCCTACTTTCTATGCATTCTATGCTTTCAACTTTGATGATTTGTATTAAATTTTGTGATGGAATTGAGAAGAAATCATTTAACTTGTGTAAAAAAATATTGATGAATTGCTACACTACTGCATTCTATGCATTTGAATGTTAGTATGGATAAGTAATCATGTCTAGGAATCAATACACTAAAATTGATATGAATTTCTCTAATTAACTAGATTTACATTGAAATTGATATAAATTTATTGTATTAACCCTAAACCCTAAACTTCTAAAAAGTAAACTCTAACTTGTAAACCCTAACCCCTATATTTTGTTGGCCTAGAAACCCATCTAAGATTTACTCATTAGGAGTAAACCTTGGATAGTCCCTGATTTGGGACTGTTCTTGAGCACTTCATTTCACTTATGGTGTAAGTGTATAATGTGTATTCAATTTCAATAAATTTTGATAGAATTTCTCCTTTGTTCTCTGGGTACATATGTAGGTGGGTATTTGCCCATCTACACTGGTGTACTTGGAGAAGTACATGGAAATGCTGCCAAAATTTATTGAAATTAAACACGCAGTATACACTTACTAGTAAGATGAAGTGCTCAAGAATGGGATAGGTGGTATGAATTCATGGATATGAATGATACTAGATTCTAAGTGCTTTGTTTATAGTTAGCAATTTGAATGTTAGTATGAATAAGTAATCACATCAAGGAATTAATATAGTAAAATTGATATGAATTGCTCTAAATTAACTTGATTTACATTGGAATTGATATAAATTTACTTTATTAGCCCTAAACCCTGAACTACTAAAAATTAAACTCTAACTTCTAAACCCTAACCCCTATACTTTGTTGGCCTAGAAACTTGTCTGAGATTTACTCATTAGGAGTAACCTTGGATAGTCCCTATTTTGGGACTTTTCTTGAGAACTTGATCTCATTTAGGATGTAAGTGTATAATGTGTATTCAATTTCAATAAATTTTGACAAAATTTTCCCTTTGTCCTCTGCGTACATATGTAGGTGGGTATTTTCCCATCTTTATTGGTGTACTTGGATAAGTGTGGGAAAATATTGCTGAATTTTTTTTGAAATTGAACATGTGTTATACACTTACTAGTGAGATGAAGTGCTCAAGAATGGGATAGGTGGTGCACATTCACGAATGTGAATGATACTAGATGATTAGGGCTCAATTATTCAAACATGTTGTTTTCCTGAAGTTACTAGCTAGAACTTGATGAGCTACTTGTTTCCCATCTGATCATATAGAAATGGATCGATCATGGATGTCTAAACCAAATTCTCTGGAGTTTATTAATGATCTCAATGAGTTTGTAAGATTTGTAGAGGAACATAGAAAACAACCCACAGATATGGTCTATTGCTCCTGTAGGAATTGCATCAACAACCTAAAAATTGACACTATTGACACGATCAAAGATCATGTCATGTGCAATGGGATTGTACAGGGTTGTACATAATGGTATTGGCATGAAGAGATTCCTAGTATGAGATTAGCATATGTTGGTAGTGGTAGTTGTGTCCAAGAAGAAATGGTTTAGTATGTTGATGAGAATTAACTAATTATAATAGACATGGTTGATGTGATGCTTTATACTTGTAAATTAAATGTTACAGACCCACCTCCCTTATTTATAAACATTGTGTACGATGCTGATAAACTGTTAAATTGTACTAATTTTACGAAGTTGAGCACTGTATTGAGATTGTATACTCTGAAGGCTAACAATAGATGGAGCAACAAAAGCTTCACTTCTATGTTATTTTTGTTGAAAGAAATTCTCCCTAAAGTCAACAAGCTTCTAATATCAACCTATGAAATGTAAAAGATGTTGTTCCCAATGGGAATGGAGGCTAAGAAGATACATGCATGCCTGAATGACTATGTGCTATTTGATAAGGGCTATATCCATCTAAAATAATGCCAAAACTGAGTCTCCTGCCAAGGTGATGTGGTATTTGCCTATAATACTAAGGTTTCAGTGCTTGTTTGCTAATGTCATAGATGCACAACATTTATCTTGGCATGCAGAGGTAAAGAAAAATAATGATGGTATGCTATGACATGCGTTTGATTCCCCGCAATGGAAGAAAATTGATTTATTGTACCCTGAATTTGGTGAAGAAGCCACGAATTTAAGACTTGGACTTTGTACTTATGGTATAAATCCATATGGAACATTAAGAAACCAACATAGTACTTGGCCTATCATGCTTGTTGTATACAATCTTCCTCTGTGGTTGTGTGTGAAGAATAAGTATGTCATGTTGTCATTATTGATATCGGGCCCCGAACAACCTGGAAATGATATTGATGTTTACCTTGAACCTCTGATTGATGACTTAAAGAAACTATGGGGAGAAGGTATGATGACTTATGATGTTTTGTGTCGAGAGATGTTTAATTTACGTGGTATGTTGTTGTGCCCTATTAACGTCTTTCCTGGTTATGGGAACTTGTTTGAATACAATGTCAAAAGATCCAAGGCATGCCCTATATGTGAGGAAAACACAGATTCTATCAGACTGAAACATGGTGGTAGGATTGTATATATTGGTCATAAAAGGTTTCTACCAAAGGTGCATCCTTACCAAAAGTTGCACAAAACATTCAATGCCTCAACTGAGGAGCAAACTGCCCCTAAACCTATGTTTGGGGAGGATGTTTATGCAAGAGTAAACAACATTATAAATAAATTTGGTAAGAGACCATGTATTACTCCCACAGGTGAAAAGTATTCACTGAAAAAAGAGGTCAATATTCTAGGATTATCCTTATTGGAGTTCTTTGATAGTTTGACATTGTATCGATGTCACACATGTTGAGAAAAATGTTTGTGATAGCATTATTGACACTCTGTTTAATATTCCCGATAACACTATAGATGGCATCAAATCCAGAATGGACATAAGAGAAATGGGTATAAGAAAAGAATTCACAAAAGAAGTTATTGAAGATCGTAGCACATATCTACCTCCTGCTTGTTACACCTTGTCCACAAAGGAGAAGAGAACTTTCTGTGAGTGTTTGAATAATTTTAGTGAACCACATGGATACTCAACCAATATCTATAGATTGGTATAAATGAAGCATCTGAAGCTGATAAGTCTTAAATCCCATGATTGTCACACTCTCATGAAACATATATTTCCTATAGTTATTATATCTATCCTTCCTAAGCATGTAAGGTTTGTAATAACTAGGATTTGCTTCTTCTCAACACTCTATGCATAAAAGTAAGTGATTCTAAGATTCTAGATAAGTTGCAAAGAGAAGTGGTCGTTACCATGTATCAAATTGAGAAATATTTACCCCCTTCATTCTTTGATATCATGGTACATTTAGTTGTCTGTTTGTCTAGTGAAGTGAAAATGTTGGGTCTAGTTCCCTTGCATTGCATGTATCCTTTTGAGCAGTACATGAGTGTTTTTAAAGGTGATGTTTGGAACCATTATCTCCCCAAAGGGAGTATCATTTAGGGCTATATTTCTAGAGAGGTTATGGACTTTTACAATAACCTTTTGAATTGCAACCAAGCTACTACTAATGTTGTGAACCCCAATGTTTATTCTGACAAAGTTATTTTAGGAGAACGACAGATAAATATCAGTCGTGAGTAGTGGGAACAAGAACACTTGTATATTTTACACAACATTGATGATGTGGGTAATTCTATCACTGTACACACCAATGAGATAAAGAGAAGTTATCTCCATGCCAGTTCAATGTGGTTTGGTAGAGAGCATAATCAGACATATATTAGGTGATTTGAAAAGAATGTATTGAATAAACTATCTCAAACACCAAATAATGGTATAGAAGCTATCAAATGGATCGCGTATAAGCCAAAGACCCACGTTTCATCTTATAAAGGGTTTGACATAAATGGATTTTCATACTACACAAAATGTCAAGATGATAAAAGTGTCATACAAAACAATGGGGTCTCCCTTCAAGCATCTTTTTTGTAATTTTCTAGTGGAAAGGATAAGAGTCCATGTGGAGTAAACATGTCTTATTATGGTTTCATTGAGGACATATGGGAAATTGACTACACCAAGTTTAGAGTTCCATTATTTAGGTGAAAATGGGTAGATAACAATAAAGGAGATGTAGTTGATGAACTTGGTTTCACAATATTAAATTTTGAGTGGATAGGTAAGAAATATGAACCCTTCATCATGGCATCACAGGAAAAACAAGTATTCTATATCAACAATCCTATAAAAGAAAATTGGTATGTCGTTCTTCATGGTAAAAGATAGTTCATTCCAGATCCCAATCATGAAGAAGAGTACTATGACAAGTATGATGATTCTAGTCCATTTTATGTTGGATTACCAAGTGTAAATGTTGAATCTAACACTGATGACTATACACGTGAAGATCACACATAAGGGATAATAATTTAAGGTATATTGCTCATATTTGATCTGACTTTTTTTTGCATTATATAAAATGTTTATCTATTCGTATGTGATCTGACTTTTTATATGTGATAATCTAACTTTTTATAGTATTGACTTTTATATGTGATTTGACCTTTTATATGTGATTTGACTTTTTTCATGTGTTTACTTTTTCTTTTGTAGATGACATCTGACCAAGAGCACAGTGATCACGAGTGTGAGGATGTTGAACATCCTGACCAGGGTGTTGACAGTAGTGATAAACCAAAATGTAAGGGATTACATGGATAACTCCAATTAAATATGCCACAAGTAGGCAAGGGAGAAAGAGCGTTGTTGAATGTAATGAAGTTGGCATGCTACTTACTAAAGAATATGTTAGCTATTGTGGGGTCCTTGATCATAGACAAGTGCCTCTCCTTGTTGATGATTGGAGATAAGTGAGTATGATCCACAAAGACCTGATCTCGAGGGAGTTAGATGTGAAATAAATGAAGTTACATTTTTATAGTCTTTTTCCTATTCTTTCTTTTAACATTTATAAACAGTATTGAATGTTGAACCTTTTTACGGACGATATGTACTAGATGAAAAGTTACATCACAAGTTTGTTATGCAGCTCATCAAGAAAAGACATAGACATTGGAGGACAATCTTCACAAGAGACTATGTCTTTAGAGATAAGAAGAAACCCTGGCTTAAATGAAACTATATTGATAAAGATGATTGGAAGGAGTTTGTTCAGTGGAGACAAATAGATGCATTCTAGGTATTGAATTAATTACATTTTTATGATTTCTTATGGTTACTTAACACTATCACCTATATGAATTAATTAGGCACTTCACGATGCACAAAAAGACAAGCATGACAAGAATGTGCACAACCACCGGTTAAGTTTAGGTGGTTATTGGAAATGCTTCCTGCTCAGAGATCTACAATGAGAGCATGGACAAGGGTAACAACAAGGGCCTTCTATTTCTACTCCTTCTACTGTTGAGTCTTCTACTGCTTTTGGATGGTTGCCTCTCTATATTGAGTGGGTAGATGTAAGGAAAAATAAAGACAGAGAAATCCCCATCCAAGCAACACATTAGGTCACTTCAAAAATGGTAAATTTCTTGGTGTCACAAAAATGTCCTTGTTCTTTTTTCATTGGATTGTTAAGTTTTATTTAATAAATGATTTTTTTATGATAATTAGTTGGATCTGGTTGATCAAGAAAAGGAAGGCAAGTTCACCCCTCAGGACACACACGATGAGTTGACAATTACTCTATGGCAGAAGAGCATCCAGGACGTATTAGGGGTGTTGGACCTATGCATGAGATAAAATGTTTTTAGCTCATCCCAGCAAAATTGCAAACAAGAAAAGAAAGGGGTAGTGGACTAGGAGTACGTCCATATATTGGTAGATGCAGTCTTGGAGAAATATATAGATTCTCAGGCAATGCAAGATTCTTCAACAGTCATAGAACCTATTCACCACTCACCCACAGAGTGCATTGGGAGTAGTCCTTCAGACCAGTAGGGCACAGTCGGGGTAAGATTCAATTCAAATCAATTTATATTTACATTATGATAAAACAAATCCTTCAAGTCAATATTTATGTTTGTCAAATTATATTTTGTGTTTAATAAAAATATAGGTGGCCAGAAAATGTTGTCTTTGTTGATGTTCCAGTAGGTAACATCATGGAAGATGTTGAGGCTTTTATTGCCTATGTGATTCATGGCATTCCTCTTATTGTTGATCACTATCCTGTGAGAGTCATACATGTCTTTCCTTGAAATGAGAAACATACCTCTCTCATACTAGCACCCACATGCCACAAAAGTTGGAGAGGTAGATGATGGCTTTACTGGGTGACCCAAACGACTCATTACTTTTCTTTAGGTTTGACAAATGTATATTTAAACTTATATAAAATAATCAAAAGCTAATACTAGAATATATGCATGAAACCTACAACTACTAAGAAGCACCCTAAGGTTTCAATGCTCCAACCCATCATTTTATTCCACAGGAGTTGTTTGACTCCTTAGACCCTAAATGCAAGATGTTCACAAGATGTTTAGATACTATAGACCCAACGGATACCATTGTGATCACCCTTGGGGAGGATATTTTAGGTATACAATGGGACAATGTTATAGTGTTGGCAGATGTTTTTTAGGTATTTAAGTATGACTAGCTTAACACAACACTGATAGAATTTTAGATACATTGAGTGTGAATACCTCGTCATATGTGAAAATTTGTTTAATTGTTTCCTACGCATAAATTGAGTATTGGTTATATATATTTCAGTCATTTGTATTATGCAACTTGTGACTTAGGAATAGAAAATGTGTGATATCTAATGCCATTATTGATTAGTGATTTACTTGGAGATTTGAGTGGCATCAAAGAATATGTGACTACTGTTATGCAGTTTTTTGGTGCTTCCAAGAACGTGATATTATCTCCCTTCAGGATTAGGTAAGTTTTTAGCTTGTTGTTTATATGTCTAATCTAGGAATACAATTTTGTTGTGATATTTAATTTTTATTGTCTTCACTCACTCAGAAATAGGGATGGAAATTTTTAGTAATTGTTCTCGAGACTTGGAGTGTGTATTTCTTAATCCTTAGGGTGAAAAACTACCACAAATGTGGGACACCTAATGAAATTGGCCATTCATAAGTATAGTTTTTTGGCTCTCAACATATTGGTTAATGTTTGCATCATATGATACTTTAACAATGCAACATATTTGTTAATTTAACATATAGGGGTGTAAAAGCATTCTGTACTGGTGGAGGGAAGGTAGATAAGAAAAAGAAATTAGTAATTCGCATGGGTATTGATGTATAATATTCTCATTCCAATTGCATAATATATGACCAACTCTGCTTAATTACAATTATTAATATAATTGTAAATCTATAGTCCCCTATATAAGATAATGGTTGGGAATGCACATATTACATCATGTTGTATATGGAGGTGATTGTCAATCACGTGGAACAAATCAAATGTATAGAGAATGCAAATTATTAGTCTTGGATCATATTAATGAAGTAATCTCATTTGATAATAGAAACAATTAAATATAATTAGAAGTCTCAATCTCATTGTAGTTTTTTCTGAAGACAGAACCATATACATTGGAGCAGTTGAATGACCTACGTGAATAGTGGGAAGATTGCTTCATCGGAAATGTGGACTTGAACAAAAAAATGATGGTTGTTTGATAAAAATTAAAAATAAAACAATTTTTCAAAAAGAATTAGAAACTAAAAATCAATTATCATTCAATTACTCTAAATTAACTATATTTATAAAAAAATAGTATTTATAAATATCAAATTTATAAATCAAAAGAAAATCAAATAAATTAGAAGTTTGATGTCAAATTTTTTATATGTATTTGTGAGTGTGAATTGAATGTTGATATGTACTATTATACATTGTGACTTAAAATCTGAGATGGTAGCTAATGTTTATATGTATTTTGTGAGTTTGAATTGAATGTTAAGTGCATATGTGTATGTGAATTTTAATGTGAAGCCATGAGAAAGAGAACGATGTTTATTTATGAATATATGTATGAAATTGAAGTGTGGTTGAGAAATGAAACGATTGAGTTGTGAGTTCATGGATTTATTTATAATTTTAATTGAAAAAGTTGATAGAATGTGGCATGTTACTTTGTATAATTTATCTTTTTCTTGCTGGTGTGTTGGCTTATTTTTTAGCCACAATGCTTGTAGAGAGCCTGTTGTTCTTCAGAACTTTTAGTTCTAAAGAACAAGGCTCTAGACAGGCTAGTAGGCTAGACATCAGGTTCATAGGCCTACTATATAGAAAGACATGCACATTTATCATCGGTTATTTGTAAATAACCGACTACATACTATTTCATCATTGGTTATTTACAACCAAGTGACAATATATACCTAAAAATTTTATTGTTCAATCACTGATAAAACCAACATCAGGAAATTCGGTGTCGGTTATTTGTTGTTACCCTTTTGATGAGGAAATAGTGGCACTGTCAGTTACTTTTCTTGAAACCGATGAGCAAAGGTCAAAGAAGACCCAAAAAATGTCTCCCATTGTGTGTTACGTCATCAATTTTGCCCTAACAAAGAACTGACAATAAAATTATTGTCATCAATTTTCCTAACCGAGGAAGAATGGTTGAGTTTTAAAGTTGCCCATGTTTAAAACCAACACAGAATGTCTAAAATAACCAACGCCATATCCCAATTTTGTAGTAGTATTCCCACTACCATGACCATCAAAATAGTCAACTCCTACATGAAAAAATCCATGTGCATCATTGAGGATATTCATGTAAAGGCTGGTAAATATGCCTATGTCCCTTGTGACTCCATGATTATGGACATCAAAGAGGATCTCTGGTATCCTCTAATTTTTGGTTCACCATTCCTTAATGCAGCCCAAGTCTTGATTGATGTAGGGGTAGGCATTGTTCTTTTGAGGTTAGGAGGAGAATCACTTGAGTTCAGAGTGTTTGACAACATTACGACCCCAAGTAACCATGAGGAAGTAATATTGCTTGACTGTATTGACAAGTTGTCTTAGCTTAGGTAGGAAGATGGTGCCTTTGAAGATCCATTGGAAACCACTCTCACCATTCTAATAGACCCGTGTTTGATGATGATTAGATTAACTAATACAAGTTCCATGTATATACCTTTAAAGATGGACCTACAATAAAATTGAAGAATTAAAAATGATATCTATTGTGGAAGAGAAGTTTGAATCACTGAAGGCTCCTGAGATGAAGGTCGTGCCTGAAGGGGTTGAATATGTTTTTATTGATGAGTAGGAAACGTGCTCATTGGTTATAAACTAAGACATTACCTATGAGCAAGAAGACAAGCTGATGATTGAGTTGAGAAAAAGAAAGGCCGCCTTAGGATACAAAATGACTGACTTAACAGTGGCCAGGAAGGCTATCTGCATGTACAAGATCCCTATGGTAGAAGACTATAAACCTTCTAGAGGCCCTCAAAGCAAATAAAATGCATACGTGAAGGAGATAGTCCATCAAGAACTTATCAAATTTCTCATTACAAGGATCATCTAATCAATTTTAGACTCTTCTTGCGTCATACATGTGCTAGTTGGTCCCCAGAAAGGTGGTACCACTCTAGTGAAGAATGAGCTCATCCCACTTGCAGTATCACAAGGTAGAGGATGATCATTGACTACATAAATCTAAAGAAGGCCACAAGGAAGGAACATTTTTCTTTTCCCTTCCTTGATAAACTTCTGGAGCACCTTGCACATCCAAAAAAAATTCTACTATCTTGATAGATTTTTAGGTTTCTACCAAATTCCTATCCACCCAGATGATCAAGAGAAGACCAAATTTATTTTCTCTTTCAGTCTTTGCAATTCCCACACAACTTTTGGATGTTGTATGGACCCCATGTTTGCATTCTTGATGGAAACAATGATGTAAGTTTTCATGGATGATTTCTCCATGTATGGTGATTCCTTTGACTCATGCATGAATCACATATCCATTGTGTTTGGTGCTAAATTGGAGAAACGTCACTTCATGGTGAAGAAAGGCATCGTCCTTGGACACAAGGTAAGCAACAGAGAAATAGAAGTTGACAAAGAAAAATTTGAGGTTATTGTAAAGCTTCCACCATCCTCAAATGTAAAAGAAGTTTGATCTATCATAGGATACAATGTCTTTTAATGTTTCGTAAAGCCTATGAAAAATATCCTATTGAAGGATGTTGTCTTCTCTTTTGAAAACACTTACATGGATAGATTTAACATATTGAAGGTTATTATAACCACCACACCCATCACTACAGCACCAGAATGGTCTGAACCTTCTTATATCATTTGCAATACTAGTGACTATGTAGTGGGAGCAGTCCTAGGCCAGCACAATGACAAGAAACACTATGTCATCTAATATGCCTCCAAGTCTCTAGATGAGGCACAACACAACTATTACATGACATTAAAGGATCTTCTAGCTATTGTTTGTGCTTTCAAAACATTTAGATCTTGTGTTGTAGGCTCAAAGGTGATTATATACACCAACCACACAACCATTTGCTAATTGATGACAAAGAAGGAAACCAAGAATAGACTAATACGTTGGGTCTTATTAGTGAAAGAATTTGACCTTGATATATGTGACAAGAAGGGAATCAAGAATGTGGTGTATGGTCACCTCAACCATATTCTATCCTCACAAATAATAGTAGCCCCATTGATTACTCCATCCCTGTTGATCAGCTAATGAAGGTCTCTGCTGACATGCCATGGCTTGCAGACTTTGTGAACTATTTCATTATAAGAGTCATGCACCCCAAGTACCCTACCACTCTAAGAAGAAGTTTCTCCATGATGTTACTACTGGGATCAGACATATCTATTCTTCCTAGGTACTGATGGTCTCTACCGTTGATGCATGATTAAAGAAGAAGGGACTCGATCTTTAAACAGTTCTACTCAGGTCCAATTGGTAGCCACATGAGCGTGAAGAAGACCACTATGAAGGTTCTACAGTGTGAGTTCTACTGGCTCACCATTTTCAAAGATGCATACGCGTACATTCTATCTTGTGACCAATGGCAAAGATCAAGAAACATTACTAAAAATGATGAGATGCCATTGACATCTTGGTAGAAGTTCAAAATCTTTTATGTTTGGGGTGTGGTTTACATGGTCCCATTCCCCCCTTGTTGTGGTTATTTTTATATAGTTGTTGTGGTAGACTATCTGTCTAATTGGGTTGAGGTGATCTCTATGGATAAAAGCAACACCAAACCTATCATGAATTTTTTGAAGATATCATTTTTTCATGTTCAGGGTCCTCCACACAATCATCTCAGGCAGAGCATCACATTTTCTAGAAATAAGTTTGAGCTATTATTGAAAAAGTATGATGTTCATCATCTTTTGGTTGTGCCATAACACCCTCAAACTTTTGGCCAAGTAGAAGTATCTTAGCGACAGATGAAGGTCATCCTAGAGAAGATAGTGGAAAGGACAAGAAAGATTGGGCATTGAAGCTCAATGATGTTCATGGGCATACCATACCACTTTCATGACCTTATTGGGTACCATCCTATTCTGATTAATCTACAACAAGTCATGTCATCTCCCAATTGGTATGGAACACAAAGGCATATGGGCTATCCAATTTCTAAACTTTGACCTTTCACTTGTAGAAGAGAAGTGATTCCTTTAGTTGCAGGAGTTGGAGAAGCTACACATGTTTGTATATGAAAATGTACGCATGTACAAAGAGAGTACAAAGATGTGGCATAACACAATATCAAGTGAAAGGACATTCATGTGAGTGATCAAAGTCCTACTATACAACTCCCACCTACAATTTTTTCATGGGAAGTTGATATCTTGAAGGCATGGCTACACCTCATGAAGAAGGTCTTCCAACATATTCCATTTGCATTGTAGGACAAAAGATCAAAGATGAATTTCTCATCAACGGCCACTGACTTAAGAGATACAGTGTCATTGAGCATCTCAAAACAAAGGAGGCATCTCCACTTCCTCTATCTACTCTAGAAATAATTTCAGGAACCAAGCATCAAGCCATGACATTAGATAAGGTGTTTTTCAGGAGGCAACTTGATGGTTATCTAGATAGATTTAATTTTTGTGATTTAGTTAACCTCCATTGCCATCTTGTTAGTTCAATTTTTTCAACTTTGTTTGCATTCCCTTTGATCCAGTTTTGATTGGAAATTTTAATAGTAGGTCTCCTATTAACAAGATCCTAATGAACCCATGATCGGCCGACCTCAATGGTCTAATTTTTCTGGGGTTCTCTATTACAAACTGATTGACTGACTTGCTCCTCTGCCTTCCCAATCATCCTGTAGCAAGTATTCAATATGGATCACTCAACTACTTCATCAGATTGAGGATAATGAGAAATAAAAAAATGGCAGTAGATACTGGACTCAGAGTTAGTAACTTTGTCTGAAAACCCAACTCGTTGATCGATCAATCACTGTAATTCCCAAAAATCATAAGCATTGGAATTATTGGTTCACTTGATATCATGTGATCTCAAAACCAAATTAGTCAAGCAATAGGGGTTGGAAAATGAAAGTAGTCCCTAGACTCTTTCTTCTTGACCACCCATGTATCATGATTGGCCGACCAACCTAAAGCAGTTTCAAGTATCAATCTGCAATGATTAGCTGATCCACTCTGAAAGTGGTCGCTTGATCATTGTCTCACCTTTCACACTGTGAATGTCAGGATCTCCCTTTTTATTAGCACAAATTCCAACCATTAGAGAGAATCCTCAAACCTAAACCCATATTAAGAAACAAAACACTTCATTTTTGTCAAAGACGATAGAAACAATATACAAAAAACATAGATAAATTTTTCCTTTTTCTTTATTCATAATTTTTCACAATCAAATGTCACATCAAGGACCTCATAATAAGATAACACAAATATTATTCAACTCCATCAAAACCAAAATCAAATCTTGTGGCTCTTATGCAGTTTAGTTTACAATAAATACATATACATGAAAGAGCAACTCAGTATACTGCCCATTCTAGGAAAGAGAGTGTTCGGGGACAATCTACTGTATCAAGATTATTATATTTATATCTTCTTTGTCATGACCTCTTTGTAGGATAGAATTATACCTAAAAACATTTGAAACAACCTCATGAGACTCATATAGAGCCCTAGTGAGTGTATACCTCCCACCTAAGCTAGGTACATGCATCAGCATCAGATTAACTATAATGAACTTAAAAGAAACTTGTAGATAATGAAAAGGCTAGTAGATAGTTCTAGCATCTATTCAAATTTAGTATACAGTGGTGGACTAATCAAACATATAAGGTAATCACTTAAACCAAGTCCAACTCTAAAATATATTTTACAGCATTTCTATGAACAAATCAGTAGAGGCATCTTAGTTTAGATTAACAATCCTTCTGCATGATTAATAAGTCAAGTTCTAAGAATTTTGAATCAATATTTAACATTATCTTTGTGACACTCCACCATCTGTACTAGTAACACATCATGTAGTCCTGAATCTGAAGCATACATAAGGCATGTCTACCAAACAATACTATCAAATGACAAGCATTCTAAATCATATTCAAAATGGACATAAATCCCAACATTCACTACTTGTCAACAAGATAGATCAAAATATGAAATAAATAATCTCTATAACAACATGATTACTTTCCACAACAAGAAACATAATCAACTATGGTAAATCATTAGCTAGCAGTACAAGGAATGTAACAAACATTCAAATTATGTTCTACATGGCTTGTCATCTTTTATTCATTTTCCCTAAAACTACTTGGATTGTACCTCACCAACTAGAATTCAGTTCACCATGCATGATTCTCGTATCAATGACTCAGTGTTACTATCTTAGAGTTTAGCCAGCCACTGTAAGATATCAAAAACAGACCCTAGCCACCTCAGGGTTTCCTAAAGAGGCTCACATCCTCAGTTCGGGTATATGAGACAGGAACTAGTAAAATAGTATATCACATATCACAATATTTTTCATTTTTTTCATTTCACATTTCACTTATTTCATTTCATCAAACTTTATTCCATCTATACATAGACTTTCACATCAAGGATTTAGGTCCAAAGTCACTCCAGATGACTCACTCCTAAATCCTGGTGGTCTAACCTTTAAGGTCTCGATCCACACTTCAGAAATCCATCTCATAATTCATTGATTACTACAAGGAGATTCATTTTGTTTCCCCAGTGTGGTCCTCAGGGGAAACTCACGGTGTTCAGGGCACCTAACTAGATGTTTTATCATTTCACTTGTTATTAGTCTATTTTACTCATCCTAAAAGAATTCAAAACTATAAATATTATATGTGTGTATTCTCATATAACCAGAATAACATGAAACAAATTAAGCTTATCGAGAAAGACAATGATTAAACAAGAAGCACAAGAAATATGTATTTTGCAACACATATGATTCTTTCCATTTTCTACATAATCTCATAGTAGTAATCATCAGTGGGATTTCAACCCTAATCTCACTGTCTAGCATTTACCCCATTAGGGTTTTATCATCATCAATGGGCTTCATCCTGAGACATAATCTCATTATGCAACATTTACCCTCATCAGGGTTTCTCAAATGTAAGGAGTCCATATTAAATTCAATTTCAACATATTTCTTATCACTTCATTATATATCACATTTCTTAACAAATGTTCATAGAGGCATTATAACTATCAATGGTAAAAGCACATAGATATCTTGTATCATTCATCATACTTAAAATAGATTTATAATACAACATATGCTTATTCCATACAATCTCAATAGATATAAATAAGTTTCATGCATATAGATGCATAACATGCTTAGTTCTCATCTTCTTTTATTTCACATTCTTTGGTTGGGGTTACTAATCAACATGTGTTGAATATCATTTGAAGTCCATACTATTAGTCCATTCTCAGAGTACAAGTATTGTATCAAACAAGCACAATCTTAGAACACATTCTTGTAAGTCAATTGAAATGCGTGAACCTCATCTTTTAATTGAATTCAACTACAATTATGTGCATCCATTAATCCCTCATTTGAGATTGTCCTTCATTAGTATCATCAAACTCATCATTTTAGGGTAAGAGTTAGATTCTTAGAATCATCTACTAATCCCCATCTTTTTCCTTTCATTTTATTTTCAGTAGTCTCAACTTCTTTCATTCATGTTCATTACATTATTCAGATCAATATTTCTTGATTCACTTTACATACAATGCTTCTCTTCTCATTAACATTCATCAAATTTCAGTTCCTAGTATATTTCATTCAATTTAGGATAATCCAAATGTAGTTAAAATAAAAGATTAAAGACTTCATCATAATAACTTCATTAGTTTAATCTTTAACTTGCAATCACAATTCAATACATTTTGTAATATTGTCTCTTATATTTAGATAAGTGCACAATGTCATTGACTTCTAATGTCATTTACATAATCAACAATGATCATTCTTTATTATACTCATCACTTCATCTTAAAAGAATGGTTTAGGTTACATTTTCTTACATCATAATCTCAAATCATTCTTCCCAATTCATTGTTATGTAGCTTGTATAAAAGGACCCACATTCATGTGAGGGATACTCATTATTCCATAAATTATAATAAAATAGATTTTTAAGGATGAGATCATATTAGTAAGACTCGTCATCTTCAATTAAAGTATTAGAGCTTACACTTCACCATTTCATCAAATTTTCAACGTTATATACAAGTTCTAGCTTTACCACTCATACTCGTCTTAATATTAAACTTCTAGAGTTTTTAAGAAGTCATCCTTAGATCAAAAAATCATAAAAATATTATCACTATCTACTTTCATCATGACACAAAATGATTCATTAGGGCTATTCACACACTTGGAAACCCTAGCTTCCATTTTCACATATTCCATTCATCAATCATAAGTATACGTTGATTAATTGACTCATTTGATTCACTTCCTAAACAAAAATCTTGATTAGTAAATGTGGTCACCTTATACTTATCCTTATGTGTATATAATATTCAATTCCATTAACATTCAACAATACACTTGTATAATACATTCTAGTATAATTCAAATATGATTATATACATGTCAATTCAATTCCAAGCATATCGACCATTGGGTTGATTTTTAGGAAAAACATTATACGAAATATTGTAGTCACCTATCCATATGATTCTCCATGGATCATCAATCAATATATCGGGAACTAATCTAGTTCCATACAATGATAAACAATTAAAATTAATAGAAGTTGATCCCTAATATCTTTTGTAACTCAATAACCAATCGCATACATATACAATCAAGGTTTCTGTTATTTTATCCAGATAGAATTAGGCTTTCAACATGAATATAGATCTTAGGAGGGAGAAAAACACTCAACTAAGCTGACAAGCACCTTAAAAACGTAGGCAAAACTCTAAATTTTTAGAAAACCAATCAAACTCTAGCAATATAAGCCATTTGTTTTTCCCCTCAACTCAAAAACCCTAGAAATGGAGATTAGAAGAGGAAGAGTGAGAAAAGTGGATGATTTGATGTTGTTTTGAATGAAATAAGAGAGGGATGTAATCTTGACATATGAGAGAAGATTCACCATGAAATGCTATGCAAATAAGCTAAACTTACTTGATTTCATCATATCTCGGATAGAGAAACCCTAGGTTAACATCTCCACCACTTTCTCTTCTCAAAACCCTAACTCTCCTCTCTCTCTAGAATTTTGTTTCTTGGATAGGAATGATGAGTTATGAGATATCCTTGTGTGTTCGGTTAGTCATATAGATAAATTGAGGTGCTTAGAACAATTGCAAACAGACCCTTCATTGTAATTTTATTTTTCTCAGACTGGTTGGTCGGCTGAGTTATAAACTCGACCGACACCACACTCTTCAAAACTCAAATATCATCTCAAAATTATGAAAATTTAACGAGATGATTGAAATTGAGTTTATAAGACATAATTAAAAATTCAAATTATTTAAAGCTTCCAATAAATAAATAAAAATAAAATACTAGACTGCTATATTGTAGTCTATAGCATGGTCGGTCGAGTTTGTCCTAGGTAGAACTCGACTGACACCCCTTTCTGTAGAGATCAAACATCATCCAAAAATTACACAAATTTAATAGTACGTTTATAATAGAATTTCCCAACTACGCTCAAATTTTAGATCAATAGGATGTACCAATAAAAATATAAAATTAAAATACCATATTGTTATATTTCAGTCTGAGTACATGATCGACTGAGTTTCTCTTGGGGAAACTTGACCAACAAATAGGTCAGAGAATTATTCAAAAATTCTGATATTTTTCAAGAGTCCTCACATTTGAGTTATCCAAATCCTTACCAAATTTCAACTAAATCATAGTTACACATAAAATACTAAAAATTATTTAATGAACCACTATACTTATCAAATTTTGTATTCATATTGTTATTAAAACCCTAATTTTGGCAAATTAGGGTTTTCAATTCTTAAACCCTAATTATGTGAATCAAAATATGATTAAATGTTGTCATTAGATTTAAAACATCAAATTAAAATACCATCATCAATCATGCTTTAAACAAAGATCAATCTGATTAAGAATGCAATCATCCAAGTAAACCCTAATTAGATGACAAATCTAAAAATAGGCCATTGCAGTGAAGGCCTTGATCGCTGGACTAGGGACACCTAGATTGCCTAATTTTGATAGTTTTGCCTTTAAAGTCAGGGGTAGGGGCAAGGGAGTTTTCATCACCCTCTCAAACCCTTCCTTGCCCTAGCCCCCTCATCCTTTAAGAAGTTGTCGATTCTTCTCACAATGTTGATTGGCTCATCCCAGCAATTGGATCCGCCTGAATACCAACTACTCCCATGCACTATCATTATCCTTTAAGAAACCATCCCCCAACCCTAAAAGCATAGTTTCCTGGCCTCAAAACTCTGACCGCACCTTCTCTAACCCTAAGCATGTCATATGCACCCTTTCACACCACAGATCACTGGAAGAAAATCCCCGAGATCAACCTCCAACACTTTGTCCCATGGTCTGCTACATCCTAATGTCTTCACCACTGTCACTACTTTAACCTTTCATCGGGCGACCACATCTGTTGGTCACCCAATCCTACTATTGAAAGATACCCCAACTAGCATCCCAATCATCTATCTCATTGCCTGATGCAACCCCTATCAAAATATATTGCAATTAGATGACCACTTGTGCCTATTCGCTCAACTAGAGGTTCAAAGGATGCACAACTTGCAAATGATCATCTGATACATAGCTTCATCATCTGACCAGCCTTCTTCAGAAGCCACTGCAACATTTGTGATCCATCGACCACGATAGTTGGTGGACTGACCATGACCCCTATAGGATCTAGGGAAGATAAAGACATAAGGAGGTGTCTCTGATCACCCCACAAAATCTTTAGGATGTGGTCTATTATTGAAGTTCCACCCCTTCTACTTTCAGAAGTGTAAAAAAGGGCGACGACAATTGTTCCTCTCCCTCACCCTCATTCTGTGTGGTGTGTCTATGGCATCTGTATTTAGGAGCACTTCTCCTTAGATAGCATGTCTCCCTCCAACAACATCGAGCATGAGGAGGTCCTTGGCGAGGAGGAAATGGAGGAGACCATGGAGGAAATTGAGCAACAAATTGAGGATTGTGATTCTCCACCACACAATTCTATTTCAAGTTTCCTCCCACCGCCACCGCCACCACCTTGGTTCAACGGTGAGCCATGAGTAATTGAAGTTGATACTAAAGACATACATAAATTCCTCTGATCACCCCACCGAAGCAGTGGGACGCATGCTATTAAATAAGCTAAACCCCTTCCTCTCTCAAGAGGGTGAAGAAAAGGTGATGACAATAACTAGTACTCTTCCCCTCTCCCATTCTACAAGACACACCAATGGCATCCATATTCAGGACACCACTCCTCAGACAACATGCCTCCCTCTAATGATATTGAGCATGAGAAGGTACTTGGCGAGGAGAACATGAAGGAAAATGTGGAGGAGATTGAGCAACATATTGAGGATCTTGATTATCCACCACACAGTTCTATTTTTCAACTCCCCCCCACCTCAGTCTAAAGGTTAGCCATGAGGCCTTGAGCTTGCCTTCTCTTTCTGTAAAGTCCCTCTTATGGCCAAGGATAATGCTCTCATCACTCATGAACACTAGAAGAGGCACGATGACATGGAATCCATCAGGGTTCATCTCACCCACTATGTAGGACCCAAGACACTTTAGAGTTTAGGCATCTAAAACTCTATGATGCACATTCTCCTCCAAGTATTCATCTTCAACTTCTCTTTTAGTGTGTGACCCACCTTCCAAGATCTAACACTAGAGTTCCTTGCTTCCTTTACAAAGAATTTCAGCAATGACTAAGAGTGTAGTTTTTCCTTTTGCGTGCTTGGAGAGGGACATTCTTTGGACAATGACGACCTGACTGCCATCATCATCGACACTGACAAGCAATGGTAGGTGAAGTCTAATGAAGACAACCAAAAAACAAATACAAGTTTGACAAGTTCTGGGCTGACATCATCGGACATCACCCCTCCTTCCCACATAGTGCCAAGGCATCATTCATCCACGACCTAGTGGTATGGTACCTTCATTGTATTCTTTCCTACACCATCTCTGGATAGACGGGTGCACATGATATCATCATTGTATAGATATAATATCCTCTAGTGTCTATCGAATGAAGAATCCTACAATTAGAATAGTGCAGTTATGGAGCATATGCACAGTCAACAATTTTAGAACAAGACCTTAGAGTTTTGTTAGGGAGGAATCATCACCATCATTCCCACATACTTGGGTTACACCCACATTCCTTTCACCATGATGATGACTTAGAAGCCATCACACTTGATCGACATTAAATATTTGGTGGCTTCTGGGATCTTGAAGATCTCCATGGACCATGACATCATCCAGTGATTGTTTAAAGATAACCAGGACATACTTTCCCTTCCAACCCATGCTTATTTTGCAACGGTAAACCTTGTCTATGGCCTCGTTGACTTAGATGCACACATCCACCATTACATGAGGTAGAATCCACCCATTGAGGGTGGTTCCCGAGTTGACGTTTGAAAGATGCAGTGCCTCCATGGATGAAAATTATGAGGAGACTATCCCCACTCCTCTCCCCTTGTACACGTCGCACATACTGACGTGTGCTCGAGACTACAAGGAAATCTAGGCCCTATGACTTCACCAACCTCCACCAGCAATTGGATTAGATTCAGGGCAGTCAGACCCACTTTGAGCTGGAGCAGCAAAGGCAGGGCAATCGGCTAAACCATTGTATCTCATGCTACAGGAGCATACAGATTGGAACATGGTCCATGTCAACTATGACCCTACATCCACTCACTATGCTAACTACGACACTGAGAAAACATGTCCTTTTCCCTATTCTTGTTATCGGGGAAGTTACTACACCGAGCCACCTCCCGAGGATCCCCGATGATAGCCAGCAAGCTTGGATTGGTCAGACAAACCAACCTAGGATTCTTTCTAAGGCCAACCTCCACAACCTTCACCCTATCACCATGGCAGGAGGTGGAATTTTTAGTGATTCACTCCCCCTCCAATCTGGATTTAGAGTTTGCTTGAGGATGAGCAATTTTCTAAGTTTGGGGTGGAGGGTGGGTGGTATCTCTTCACTCCACCCTCATTATCTTCCTTTTCATATCATTTTTGCTTTTTATATTAGCATTGCATGTGTTTTTTTGTTTTTCTTTTTAAAGTTCATGTTAGATGCATGTAATCATCCATTACCTAGTCGGCATAGAATCTTTTCTTATTTGCACATCTACTTTGAAAATCCAACAGTGTACGCCAAAATTTGAATGAAATAAATCGTTGTTGCAAAATGGATCTCAACTGCCAATGCTAGAACATGTCATGTCCCTAAATACCATGATAGTATTACTCCATGAAAATTATGGCAAGCCATATGAAAATGTAAGGATTCAAATTTTGGTGTCTTTAAAATTGATCAACACAAGCTTTTTGTGGAATTATCATTATTTTGCAATTCATATGATATGATTGAACTAGTTATCAATGTTTTTTATAATGCTCTGAATTCCAAAATATGAGATGCACAAGTTCAAACTCTTCTACGCTTATTCCACCATATTCTTACCCTATCATCTGCCAAAAATAAAACAAAAACCCAAAAGGAAAGGGCCAAATTTCAAGTTTGAGATGACACCCCTTCTCTCACATGTCCACTTCTTCCATACCCACTTATATGTAATAGGATCATACCACAATAAAAAGAAGTCAATGAACACACCAAAAAAGTGTAATCAATGTAGTTGCAACAAAAACAAATCAATCTCTAATTGAATATAGGAGAGATACACAACCCTTCCTTTCCATCCCTTCATTCACTCCAATTTTCCCCCAAAGAGCAACAATCACTCAAAAAATGACTCTATTTCAGCTAAACCATAAATTTTTGCAAATCTCATACGAATATGTGGAACCTTTGGAGATGATATTGTGATGCACATGTTTTTATTTGGAAACCTTTTGCAAATTTGAAGTAAATGTAAGGAATTTAAAATTTTGTAATTCCTAGAGATTTGGAGTTACTTATCCATGTTTGTTGTAGGTAACTAAGTGATACATTGGAGAACAAGGTGATATGCCAATAGTATGATTTGGCAAGTTGCTTTGATTTGGTGTTGCTCGCAGATGAGTACACTTTCAAGTTCGTGGTACATTGGATGGATGCATATGCATCGGCTTTTCATTGTGGTTTCTAGTTTAGTTTTCTCATTTTAGTTATGCATTGCTTCATATTTTGCTTTTAGTTTCCATCACTTTTGCCCTAGCTCTCTAATAACTAGGATTTTGACTCAATTTTATTGCTCTTATACAGATTAAATCACATGTAAAGCTAAGAGCATTCAAAGAGTTCTTCACCAATCTCATATTCGAGATTAGAGAAAGTTCACAATAGATATTGAGCCATCCAACACTTGAGCCATCTGACACATTCTAGTAAGGAAAATTAGGCGACCTCTGGACTGCCTAATCCACTTACCCTCCCCAAAGCTTTCTCAGATGATCCTCCAGATCGAGCAACCTCCCTTGTCAATTGGTCAATTAGAGGGTTGCCAAAAATTTCAAAGACTTTGTCAAATTATTAACACCAAGTGATTGGGCGATCCTCCATCAAAATCAACCAATCCACATGACACATTGTGTCTTAGGAAATTGTAAGATTGGCCAACAGCCATGACTGGTCAGCCTATCAGCCGAGGTGTCTTCCAAGTCAAAGAATCACAAAAAATCCAATTCTCTACCAGATTGGACGATCTCCTTGTAGGATCTAGCGACCAAGACATTATTTAGAAACCTCATCAAGAATATGATTCATTGATCTCATCTCTAGATTGGTAGACTAGAAGGTCTAGCGGTGCCACCATGTAAGTGATTGACCGACCATACCTCCTAGTCACCTAATCATCATGGCAACTAATGTAAAATTACACAAATTCTTGTCCAAGTGAGTTCAATAAAAAAAGTCGTGGCTATACCTATTCATTATCTATTCTATTCTTAGTAAAGAAAGAGAAAGTTAGAGAGTAAGAAGTCGGAGGAGACAAAGGAGAAGAAGACCATCCTAGAAATTTTTTTGTATTTGTTGAGGCTAGATCGAATTGTAGTAGTCAGAGACCACTGGATGCTTCTCTCTTCTCCATCAATGACATGACTTCTCCTCTTTCGTCTTGTATATGTGATCTTTCTTTGAACATGAGCAATTAGACCTTCTCAATGGGGCATGGGGATTAGCCCCATCACCCGTACTCTATTTCATTCTTACCAAACTTAATTTTCCTCATATGATTGAACTATTCTCCATTATTTTATTGCTTTCTGTATGAATGGGTCACTCTATTAGGATGATTGGTATAATTCTAAGAATATATACCATAAAACTTAGGATTAAATTATCAAATGGATGCATAGGATTTTGGATGTGATCAAAGAAGGAGTCATATACTATGAATAAAATCATGAATTGTAGTAACTAGACCTCAAGCCCACATGGAATTTAGTCCATTTAAATTTGTATTCTGAAAGGCGACAAATGTACTTGGTCCTACTTTGATTAATGAGGAGGCTATTGAGTTGAAATGATTAGATAGGTACATAGGTGGTGCTGCTAAAATGAAGATATCCTATTGTTCTTTATCATTGAATTGAACCCTTATTCTAATTAGTTTTTGCCTTGAAATCTTTGATTCACCTTAGCTACATTCATCCTCAAACAACCGAATTTGAATAATATTCTCAACAATTGGTATGAAGCAATTTCTTTACGTAAACCTTTTGGATTCAACCCTTTACTATACTACAATTGATCAATCTGCTTACAGATGAGTTGTTGTGATCAATTAAAGGATTGAAAACCTAGGATAATTCTTATAGGGAATTTATGTGTGCAAATAACTCACATCACTTGCCTACTTACATGCATAGTGTTAATATTGCTCTAAAATTTTCTAAAATACTAAGGATGATCTTTTATGGTTTGTTTGTGTGAGTAAGATAGACATATGAATTTTTCTTGCATTACTAGTCTTCTAAAAATACATGCAATGTTAGTCACATGTAAACTTAAACATTTATGGATTAAAATTTCTTAATGCATGTTAAAGTGCTCCAAAATGTCAAATTTTTAAAGGTATTTTGATGTCATTTGATGGGAGAAAGAACTGTATATGCATCCTTATTGTTTAATGGATGTTATATAATGATATTCAACCTTTTCTTTTGCAATTATTCTTCTAAATTTGATTGAATGAAATGCTAGTATTAAAGGTATCTCATCTATGATTGGTTTTTCTCTTTCTATACCTAAATCCTAAAAATAGCATAGCTTTTGCACCCTTTGGAGTTTTAAGTTGAAATGTTAGGTGTTATATTTTTATTGCTTATAAAGTTATCTAAAAATTTTCATATGGTTTTGAAATTCCAATGAGGAGTTATACATGTTGTCTCTAATAGAGATATGGGATTTCATGCATTTGGAATTGAGGTTTTAGTCCTATTTATGGCCAATAATGGTTATGTATACCATGACTGATGGAGTTAGAACTATTATATATGTTTCATCTCTTTTGAGGTTGCAATACATGAATTAGTTTAGAAACACACCTAGGTGTCATGTATGTAACTTGATTGATGCAGTCCAAAAATAAGTAACTACTTGATTAATCAAGTATAACCCAATCATGTAGTGCCCTATGAACATAGAATTAGTTCTGTACAAAACTCATTGCATAGTAAACTGAGTAATCCTTGTAACAATTATAATTGTAAAAATACCCTCAGAGTCATATATTATTGAGCATATGTGAGAGAGGAGAGGGTTTATTACCGTCATCTAGATTTCAAGGATATAGAAAGTGGTATGTCTCAAGTTTTATATAGTTGAGAGTGTTGAAGGTTATATGTCCTATTTTGGTGTCATGCCCTACATACCCAGGATGTACCAGGTTTTTAATTAAATGGTCATTGGACCCCTACTTGTAGGTTGGCTCATTGTGATACTAAGTTTGTCACTCATACTGAGTGAGGGGAAGCTACTTTTAGGATTATGGTTTTCTTAAGATATTATACATGATGATTGCAATTTTGTAGTGGTCAGCTAGTTCAAGTGGAATTCCTTAAACTATTCATGTCTTAATAATATATGTAATCCAACCATGTAGGATTTATCTTTAGGGTTATTTGGTAAATCACACTGTATGATGGTATTACTTTACTATTCTTGCAAGTATCATATGTACTTCATATTTTTGTTTTCTCAATTATATCTATTTGAATCTTTATCTATACATGTTCATATATAGACCATGGTTAGATATTCTACTTGTTAAATTATATACTTTAACTAATTTGATTATATATTTTTTTCTAAGTAATAAATTGTATACATTGTTAGATCATATTGATGGGACTTGGAGTCTCATCCTTGTTTTTTCACATCTTTTAGGTGACCAAAGTCATGGTCATACCTTTAGTTGTAAGGAGGCTCAGTTTGAAGATCAATAGCGATGATGGGTTTGTGTGATTCTTGTTACAGTCCTAGAGTCATCCCTATACTCTCAAACCCGGACATGGAAATTTGTTATGCATATATATTGACTCCAAGCTTTAGTTGTATGGCATTGATAATGTATATGTTGCAAATGTAAGGCAATATACCTTATATACACATGTTATGGATGAGTCCATCATACTTCTTGTAAAGTTACTAGATATAAAAACATATAAAATTTACACCTTTATGTCAGTATTCACTTGGAAATGTTTGAAATTTTTATTCAACTTTCATTTTGTGCCTTTTTGGTAGTGTTGGTTAATTATTGTTTGATAGTAGTTTGGTTTTGAGTAATCTTATTTTGTATTTTAGGTTGTCACGTGCATCTTCTTGACACTCACATCTCTGTACTACCTCTTATTCCCACCTTCATCCCCCATGATGGCCCACAAGGGAAGTTAATTCCTATGACTCATCATTTTCCATAGTAGCTACAATACCAGTCTAAATATGTGCATAATCGGTCTAAAAAATCACATGCCTAACCAAAACCCCTTGCATCAAAATGAATAATAGTGGTGACAATATGTCAGATCACCTAGCATGTTGCTACTTGCAATCAAGATTGCTCAGAGTTGTCTTCTAGTCACAAGGCATTCATATTGTTTGCCAAAATTGATCACACACATCAATATGTCACTACACTTTGCATCTGGTCAGAGAATTGAGATCTCGTACAAAGTGTGTGGTCCTCCCATTTATCTACAATTGTTGTCCACACAAATGAAAGTAAGAGTGAGGTCATGCCCCCTTCACACAAATGTTCCTCTTTGGTTCGGGTTCTAGATATTGGGATGCAAAAAAGTGGGAATTGAAATTCTGATCATGGCATAATTATTCATGCTAAACACTGGGAGAAACATATTATTCATATTGATTTGCCTTATTGAAGCAAATTGAATTTTATGACTCACTTGTGAGGTCTTAAGCACTACTTCCATTAAATAAGTACCAACAAATGACTTGAGCAAACTCCATTTTATTTGAGGTACTACTAAAGTATTTTTAGAATAATATCATTGTGATGTATGATAAATGTATTTCCAACTTGAGTAATAGGGATATTGTTGCCATTTCTATTTATTAAAAAATAAATACCACTATAAGAAGTAATACTTGTTAGGATGCATGGCATAGAAGTTAGATAATTAGAAGCCCAATTGCATTCATTGTAGGTATTGCTATTTATCCTAACTGCTACTAGAGCTTTTTCTTTATATTTTTATTCAATTTAGGTATTGTTGCTCAATATAGGTATTATTCTGGTCTATAAAGAAGTTTTATATGCTTGAAGTCACACACTCACATACATCATATTCTCAAAATAAACAATAGTGATCATTATGTATAACCAATATTTCAAGAAAAAAGTTGAGAAAGAACTTACTCATAACTAATTTGTGAACCAACAATCTATTACTTAAACAGACATCATTTCCATAGGGAAGGACATACCATTACCCCTAAATTGTTTATAAATACAAGTAAAAAATATAGAAAGTTACAAAAGATATCAGAGGTGGTTGCATTAGCATTGGACGGTTTAATACACATGGCCTCGTAGCTTCCATAACCTTGTCATTTATGCCCGACAATAGTCTCTAAATGGACTCTTCCCTTTTCCTATGTCCACTAAAATACCATTGAAACAAAAGGATTCTTATGTTTCGTATTTTAAACTTGAGCATTCGAAGGAATACGTTCTAGTTTAATCTCTTTTTCTACAGAGGGCATGTAATAAGAAATTATCAATATCCATGCAACGAAACTAGCTTGGAAAAAGTATAAGATGTAATTATATATAAAATACTTGAAAACTCTATAATTGTGTGGATTAGAAAGATACCTAAAGTACTAGAATGATATGTGTCTTTTTCTTCACCAAACACTAGGAAAAGTCATATAGTTTAATCTTATGATAGTAAGGTACTGAATCCCAAAGGATAACAGAAATTGTTGAAATTTGAAATGATCGCGAGATAATAGGAAAGTAAAATCTGATTTGTGAAGGTTGATTTATTCTATAAATCAAAATAAAAGTGTTAAAATAAAAATTGAATAATCAAGATCAAATAATAAAAAGGATTGGGGGTCCGGGGACCACCACCAATAACCATGCCTTTATTCTAGGAATCATCTCCTAGATCTCAACAATCAAATTAGTACCATGTGGCTACATCCTTCTAGAACACAATCACACACAGACCAGACTTCCCACAAACTTGTTGGTCCCAATGTTTGCAGATCCTCATCCATACATCTAACACAAATTTCTCCAAGGAGTCATCGAAATACATGTGATTCTTATCTGGTGTTCGACTCCATGGATCAAGTGGTTGTGTCACCATGGAGTGTAACAAACAAATCAAACAAGTAGAAAGATTATAATTTGATTTCGATTGGTCGCATCAAAAAGACTATGAGTTCATCATTTTGAGGGCATGGGGTCTCGACACCCCCTTAAAGATATAATATTACTACCATAGAAATAAGTATAAGATCAAAGTTGAAAGGATGGTAATCACAATTAAGGGACTACAAGTTCTTTCTTGTGAGGATCCATGTTCATATCACCCCACAAGAATATATCAAATCATTTGGTGATCAAAGTAGAAACATATGAATAAAAATTCTTTTATGGAAAGAGGGAGGTCGATTACATCAAAATAAGATAGGTTATGGGGTTAGGTCCCATGCCCCATTATGAAACTACTCAGACATAATGTAAAGAACGAAAGTAAAAAATAGATAATGGGGGATAAAACAAGTGATTACAAGATTTCTCCCCTATTTCTTTAGAGTCCCCCTCCTTTTATAGGGATAAAGAAGGGGGTAAATCCTATAGGAATGGATGGTGGTGGCGGATAGATTGTTTCATCTTTGGTGTCAGTCAGTCAACAATATTTAATCACTTGCTTCAGCCTAAAGTCCCATTAAAACATTGACCGCATTGATAATTATTGAAATTTGACCCAATTTATATTTGAATTCTTTCCACCACACAAAAGTATATAGAATTAGTAAACTTTTCTAGTAAAAGGAGAGAAATTTTGAATATTAATTGCTTACCCACAAATGGGGGAATTTATTGAGTTGTCCACTTCAATATTTGACCATATGACTCTCTTTAATGTAAATTTTCGGAATAGTGATTTTGAGTAGATTATTCTCCTGTAAAAGGATAAAAAAAAGGTCCAAATAGTACAAGTTCTTTTAAAAAGTGTTCCAATAAATGTTTGTACACTCAATTTGGAGTTCGCATGTAAAAGTTATGGCACTTATGGTGTCGGGTATACATGGATTTTAGGAACTTCTGAAATTGTGCAAAACATCTCCCAAGAGAAATTTTGGGAATTTTTGCACATTGAAATAATTGTCTATTTTCTTACGAAATAAACATAGTCAACTAAAAACTCCAATTTAAGCAAGAAGATATAAACTAAGATAATTTATGCTAAAGCAATTTAAAATCTAAAAATTTATTGTCAATTCAAGATTAAAATGTAAAAATAAAGGTGATGGGTTTGCACTCATAAAAATATCCCAAACATAGAATTTTCCTGTGCTCAAACAACATAAAATACTATTATATAGTACTTTTGTCCTATTGTCCTCACCTGTATAGCACCACTTGAGTCCTTCCACTTTATATGGCCAAGCAACGTTAACTTCTTGGATCCAAATAAAATAATTTTTATATCTCCCATTTTGAGATTGTTTTATAATGTAGTTCCATTTCAAGACCTGCGATAAAGTAGATTTCATATTCCCTTTGTATTTGGTATTCCTGCATATTCATTTGAGTAATTTGTACTAGAACATGGCTCATGGATTTGATGGGATTTTGTAGATCTCCCTGGATATACAATTGGAGTGAAGGAGGTATGGAAGAAATGGCCTCTGTTATTAGACTTGAGACCTTTTATTTCTTTATTAGTAGTTACATTGATCGCATGTTTTGGTGTGCTCTTTTGGCATATTTTTTTGTTACACCCCTATTAAATTATGAGGGGTATGAAAGAAGCAGAAGAGGGGGAAGGGATCCACCCCACACTTGGAGTTTGGAACATTAGATTTTTATTTTGCTTTTACAGATGGAGAGATAAGAAGGTGGTGGAAGAAATGTAGAGAAAAGATTGTTAATTGTGCAACTCATTTTTGTGAATTTAAATACATTAGGAGTATCATACATTGGGTCAATCAATTTTTTGTTTATGAAAAATCACAAATTTTCTCAAGTCAATCTATGACTCTAGATAAGGGAGCATTATTTTTTTAATCTATTAGTCCTATATGGCTTGTCGTCTTTTCCAAGGAATGGTGTTAATTCAAATCCTAGGTAACAGGATAATTACTAACAATTGTATATTTATAATTGTGTTACAAAAGAAGTTGTGTCATCCAAGCGGGTATAAAGGTAACCATGCATCTCAACATGGCCAAGTAGATAAAGTCTTGGCCAACTAGATAAGGGTCAAAATTGGAGGGATTTAAAAAAATAAAGCTAAACTACATAACATAATAAAAATTGTGAGAATTTTAAGATGAAGTGGGTAGAGTGAGAACGTACCACCTACCTCCACCATAACTTAAAAATGTGTTTCTTCAGAATATAACTTAAATCCAAAATGGAGGGAAGAAAATCACTGGGATCACTAGGGGGATAGTATCTCGAAGTATGTCTAACTGAATGGAATGTTGACGAGGGTTGGAACCTTGCAAAAGTGAGCTTCATAGTACACCCAGTGATTGGGTGGTCATAGAAGCTCAAAGGATATTTCAAGTAGAGAAAAATAATGTTTCTTTTTGCCTCACAGACCTTCAAGTAAGATCTACAAATCTTCCTTCAATAGTGGAGAAAGTGATATTGATGTATGTGGACCGCGCCAGATTGACCCAAAGTGGATTTTGAGCCGGTCTGATAACATAAGTAGTGTCGGTTGTGTAGGATCGGGCTGAGGATCTAGCTCTATTTTCCCCCTTTCATATTGATTTGTTATAGGATAAGTGGTGTTGATATGAAAGGAACAATTGGATTTCAATCAGCTTCATAAATATTTTTTCTCTCCTAAAAATTATGCAATCAACATTTTGGTTAGTGGGTTTCCTTGTTTACATGGCATGTGGCTCAAGTTCCTATATGTAAGATGTTCCCAAGGATTCAGGAGGAAGTAAAATGGGAATATCATCTTTACCATCAATAAGGTGGGGTGTTTGACTTTCTTCAAGTGGTGCCCCCCTCTAGATCAGTCATATGTGAAAAGGAAATTGGTCATGGTGGTATAAGGCCCTTGAAGAGGAAGCCTCTCTCTAGAAACATCTATTGATTTATCGTGGAGGGTTGGCAGTTCATCATCTAGAAAGGGTTTAGACCAAGAAGACCAGTCCATGATATCATTTGGATCTATGATAGGAGGAGTTGTTTAGAGATTATGATTACTGATTAATGCATTTATAGTTCAAGTCTCAAGAAGGAGAATTCCCATCATGGTAAAGATTAAAGTTCAAGATTAAACTCATGTTTATGGTAATGTTCATGTTAAGATAAATGGAATTGAATTAGTTTTATATGCTTCTCAAATCATGGACCTCAAGGGGTCGTTATGGGAATTTGTACCAATTATGGGCTTTTATAGCCAATTATGGGCTTTTATAGCCAATCATGGACCTTAAGGGGTCGTTATGGTCTTTTATAGCCAAATCATGGGCTTTCGTGTCAATTATGGGCTTTTCTAGCAATCATGTGCTCTTAAGTGGGTGTGATTGAGAGATGCATACATTATTTCTCAATTCTTCATGTTTAAGGTTCATGTAATCAAGAATGGTTAGGTCAAGTATATGTCAAGGTTTTCTTTCAAGTCAAGTTTATATGCATATTTTTCATCTCTTATAAAATGTATAGTGTCACTTACGGATGAATTTCTTTGTTTTTGCATGGTCGTGGGACGATATGTTCCTAGACTAAGGAGCAAAGGAAATCTAAAGAAAGCCCTTCAGCATATCTTACATCAAGGAAGACTTTACCTTGGTGGGGCGCCATCTACTACTCAGTAGATTCTTAGTCTAGTTTATTATTGCATGCTTTAGATTCACTTATCCTCCATGTATTAAGTTTGAGATTATAATGAGACTGTTTATGTTCTCCTTTCAAGAACAATGTATGAATCTATACTTTGAGTTAATGCATGGTGTTTCATTTATCTTGTTGATATTTATATCATGTTTTGTGACGTTCCTCCAAGCCGGGTGACCCATGTCATGGACAACATAGGATTTGCTTATGTGATGTGTATATACTTATAGGGGCATTATAGAAGCAAGGGAGAGACAATTAGGAGAGCAAGCCAGAACTAGCACGCTGACTAGAAGGGACAATTCCTTCTTGTCTATTCATCTAGAATGATGGGGTTTCTGGAGGTCTGTGTGGACTACTACAGAGGAGATGAGGCCTTTGCCGCCCGCTAGGAGGATGTAATCAACTATCATTCATATTGATCAACTAGGAGGTAGACACCGACAACCATCTAGGTGCAATTGGAAGATTTAGCATGCTACAACAAGGGATAGTTATCGAACTTACTCCAGGACTAGGTATATGCCTTACAACCTTTTCTTCCAATTACATAGTTGTTGACACAGTATGTTGTCTAAGGGTAATATGGTAGTAACATTTTGTTTTCACTGCCAAAACTGATGCCATATTTCTCTATAGTGGTATCAGATCCACGTCAATTTACTGTGCCTTCATATTTAATCAATGTGATCAGAATTTGGCTTTATCATTTATTTATTTCACACGATGCAAATATTAAATAATTAATGTGCATATCTAATTAAAGACTACATAGACCCACATATATAAATATATATGATATGGTATGGCATGATATACATGCAATTTACACGTGTCATCCTAAAATTGGTTTTGATGGCGTATGTTAGCATGGTTATAGCCAATAACCCCTAGATCTTTGTGCTTGGTTGGATGGTTGTTCTTCCTATTTATATCTCAATTTGCATAGAGCCTCTATCTTCTCTTTCATATGTAAAAGTGTTATTTTTTTCCTACCTATTCTCTCATTAAATGTAACTCTAGGTTTTCCTATTACCATGTAATATGTTTAATAGAATTAGGATAGTTTTAATTCCCTTCATGGCAAAGAAGATGCTCAGCACCAAACGAACCACCCAATTCAGAAGACTAATCGATCAACTAGAGGATCGAGGAGGCCTTACGATGGGAGGAGACAATCGGCTGGTGGCCCAACCAGTCGACTGGAGGTGTCTAGAAGTCGTTTGGACTAGAAACTAGATGACCATTCTGAGAGATTAACTGACTGACCAGGAGGCAAACTAATCAGTTCAAGAGTTGAACCGATCAACTCAGATTGGTCTTAACAATGGTCTTTGTCAAAAATAGGTTGATGCATAAGAAGTATACCTTAAGTGCTACTAATTCCTTGTGACTCCAAGGAATTACAATAGTATTGCCATAAACATTGCTCGTGTTTTATTATTGTATATGTTGTGTGTGGTTATAGAATGTATATCATATGCACTATAAGTATATGGTGATTGGATATGTATATGTATTTATATAAACATAAATCTCTCAATCAAACATATTAAGTCTCAGATGCTTTCCATAAATGACACACATGAAAAGCTTGATCAAGCACAGAAAGGACAGCTCCCCAACCACTCCTCTCTTGTCTCTAGTGTGTTGGAGCCTACCAAAGTGGTATTAGATCCTCAACCATTCACTAAGACTTTTTGCCCACTTGAAAATCCCTTAATCACTCTATATAAACCCCCATATCTTTAGCTAGAAAGCCTATATGCTCATGCAATATGGACAACTTAAGGGAAATGAACCACATATGTGAATATGTTGATCGCCATGAGAAAGGGATCGAGAATCTTTCATGAAGCTTAGCCTTGTTCTCTATAAGCTCTCCAAACTTTGCATCACAACATAAAGAAGAAAGAGAAATAGGATGTAACTAGTAACAATCAGCACTCCATAGGTTGTGATGACAAGGAGAAGAGCCATGATAGATTCAAGCTTCACTTTTTGAAGTATGATGTGACGAGGCCTAGAGTGCTTGTTGAAGGTTCAAGTTTGAGTACTAATTTTTCCATATCGATATCATCGCTAACAAGAAAAAGTTTCATCTTATCATGATACATCTCAATAGCGAGGCACTAGACTGCTATACCTGATATGAGGGCATGGATCCACATGAAGCCTACCTTGATTTCTCATGGGATCTCTTCCGCGATGACATCGTCTACACTCTGGAGCCATCGACGCCAGCCTAGATAAACTTTGACATATGGGCTCCATCAAGGAGTACAAGAAGGAGTTGAGAACCTCACTAACCTAAAATTAGGGTTTCATGAATCTCATCTCTCTAAAAAAAATCTCAAGATTGAAGGACAAGGTCTAGCAATAACTCCTTCTATGTGGAGTGTCAGATACAACCCATGCTCCAATCTCGCTTGATAGAACCACAACATCAAGGAATAACAACAAACTTGATGGAGAACCCAATGACAAGAGAACAACAATTCCCGCCCAGAAGCCAAGCTAGAGTTGTTGGTGTTGCCTCCACTAGGCACTAAACCCCAAGCACCAATCGAGTGCCTCCCTCAAGACAATATGAACTGAAGTTTTTCAAAAGCTGCCCCAAAAAATTCATCAAGGGGCTTGAGAAATTTTCTCATTAATAATGAGGATGACAAGGCCGAGGAGCCAAAAAACAACTAGAAGATGTAACACACCCCCAAGATCTGAGCATATGTCAATCATATCCTCCTTTTTGATGGAAAAAGTGGGATCTCCAAACTCCAGTTGCCTATAAATCTAGGACCTAGGTAAGTCCTCATCCTTCTTGTGGGCTCTGATCTACAAAACCACGATATAAATACGATTTAAACTTAGCGGAAGCAATCGATTAACAGCGGAAGACAAAAATCACGGGAAATTAAAACTTTTTTAGATAAGAGCTTTAAACCTTAAAACTTCTTTCATAGAAAAAGGATTAAACTGTTTACATCTCTGATAATTACTTCTTGAGTAATTATATACATCATGATACAAAATCTCAAGAGATAAAACCAAAATCTCAGACCATCAACTCCTAGGACCTGAGAGTACAGAGACGGCATAGGACTGACTTTCGGACAACTATCTCAGCAATCAGTATCTCCACCTGAGATTCACTGCTGCTCCTGGTGCTACTGCTGGGATTGGTCACCTGTAGGCCGGTTCCTCCGTCTTCGACGACCACGTAAAAAGTTGAAGTCTACGGGGTGAGACAATGTACAAATTGTCCCAGCGAGAGTTATAACTCTCAACTAGAAGCTTTATATATCAAGTCAAAGAACAATATAAGCAATTTAAAGTAATCAACAGCAGAGAGGTATTAAGCAGAATATCATCATATAGATAAGGTGAAGAACATATCTACTATGCAATGTAACACCATTCAAGAATCTCGTAGCTTAAACTAAGCAATTATACTACGCGGCTGATTATGTTTTACAAACATCATTATGCCCTGTGGAGATGAGGTATACCCCTCATACTCCAACTGATCACTAGTAAGTTGCATTGGTATCATACATAGGTCATTAAAAGAGCCGGATTCTTATGACCTCATCCTCCTCAGTCAGTAAGAGGATTGCTTGCAGGACATCTTGTGTCTCTACTGTTATAGCTTACCAGGGTAATCTGGTCCTTCGCTATTTTAGAGTTACAGTGGCGTTCTGTACGCTCTTCATCATCGGAAGATTTCTTGTTTATCTCTCACCGATGCGGTGTTTGCGTTTTCTTTGGGAGATTCGTGGTACATCTCTTAGTTTGGATTTGTAGTGAAGGGTTGATGGATTATTCATCTACATCAATTCCTACACTAGGATGTAAGGATTTACGCATCCATTTCCCCCACATACTCAAAAGTATGTGCTCCAGGAGTTCCCTTGGGAAAACCTATTTCACCATCATTTGGTCTCTGACAATGATGGATCTATGATCAGGGCTCTACATGGTATGATTATACTTGATTAGTTAGGTACATTTCAGTATTCTTTTAACATCATACATGTTCTCAAACATTTACTCACTAGAATGGCAGCTATGAAAATAGAATACTAAATGTAACAAGTCTAACTCACATCAATTATCATTTCTTAATCATCTCATCACAAGTCATCTGTTAAGCATGACCTTGATGATATTCATGGCCCTCATAGCCCATCAATCTCATAAGATGCCACTAACAAGGCATCAGGATATTTCACTATTTCATAAAGCTAAAGCATACTTTCAATTAATATAGTATCATAACCCTTACCTGGATATGATCATCCTTATATAGAAACATGCATGGTTAGTTCAACTGATAACAGTAAACAATTCATTTGAATGAAGTTGTATCTTCCTACTCTTTCAAGAGTTAGGTTCCCTGATTTTCATCAATTAGGGTTCATTATTCACATTACATGTCATCACCCTAGAATTAGGGTTTACTATTCACATCATGGTGATTTAATCTCATAACATCATCTTGTATGAGAAACAACATCATTAAAGTCCTTAGATAAGATTAAGATTCATCAATTATCATAATTAGGGTTTCCATGATCTCACATAGGTGGATCATACCCTAAACATGCACATTCATGTGTATTGAAGGTACTTTCCTTGAGTTTCCACCAAAAAAAGGGTACTTTCTCTCTCCTATGATACTTTCTCTCTCCTCTTACTAGTAGATGGTGATTACACCACTCTAGATCAGGTTATGTCAAGTCCTCATTGACTATCATAAGCCAAAACATCACTATCATGTGATTAGGGTTTAATTAGAACAAGGTATTACTCAATTGAACCCCTCAAGGGTATTTTGGTAAACTACCCCATTGATCACCATTATGGGTCAAATCTTTAATCACTTAGTCCCTTAATGTCCTAAGTTATCTTTAGGGTTTATATTAGGTCACCATTGAACCAATTACAGCCTTCAAAATACTAATCAATTACAACCCTAAAGCCTTCAATCGGTTGCACACCTTCAACCTCCAAACGGTTTGAAACCGTTTGGATGTGTTGACCGTTTGCTAAGTTTGACTCCAAGACCGCATGACCTCAAGGTTGTTTGTCCAAACCGTTTGGGTGCGTTAACCGTTTGGAAAGGTTGACTTCCAAACCGTTTGAACTTATGCGGTTTGAAACCGTTTGATCAAAATGACTTGAGATCGATTGGTCCAAACGATCTTGAGATCGTTTGAGCCCAAACGGTCTTGAGACCGTTTGACCCCAAATAGTCTTGAGACCGTTTGGCCTCAAACGGTCTTGAGACCATTTGGATCCAGGCTCAAACTGTTTGGACCTCCAACATGGTTCAAAAGTTACAATCGATTATGTATATCTCTGTTGAAGCCTTCAATTGGATAAATCCAAGCTAACCACTTACAAACTGAGTCAATTAGGATTATTATTAATCAATTGGACACCAAATTGACCCTCAATTGAAAGCCAATTAGGGTTAAATCCAATTCAATTAGGGTTTCAATAGGATAATCATCAATGTTCATCAATGTGAATCAAATCAAGGTTGAACCTATCAATTGACATCCAATTGGGACCAAACTTGTCTCAAACGGTCTTGAGGTCGTTTGGATGACCTCCAAACGGTCTTGAGACCGTTTTCCCAAAGTTTGATCAAAAACCAAGTCGGTTGGATAAGGGTTGAACCCTAATTAGGTCTAAAATCAGCAATTTTATCAATTCATCAACTTATCTGCAATTGAACCCTCAATTCTTAAAATTAGCTCAACCCTAAACCTCCAAATGGTCTTGGGTTGTCACCAAACGGTCTTGAGACCGTTTTGATGAATCCCCAAATGGTCTTGAGACCGTTTGGGTCCTTCAACCCAAAACTCAACAAAATCTATACTTGAAATCAGCAATTTCAGCCCGATTAGGTTTAGGGTGTTGAAGTGCCTTCAACTCTCAATTGGTTAAGAATTAGATTATGAAACTTTGTAGGAATGAAATTCAATATGTTACCAACAGACCCTTAAATGGTCATCCCTTGGTCAATTCTGTCAAACGGTCTTGCAAGATCGTTTGAGATCAAACGGTTTGAAACTGTTTGACCTTAAACGGTTTGCAACCGTTTGGACCAAAAGGGTCCAAGGTCAGTTGATAAAGCTACCTAGGAATTCACGCCCATCATCTTCAACCTCTGTTCAGGTCAGTTTCTCCACCGTTTTGCTTGCAAAGGTGCAAGGAAGAAGGGAGGTAGAAGAAGAAGTACTAAAGCATAAATTGCAAGAACAAAAACATGTATATAAAGCAAGGAGTTTAGAATTATAAAACCTGCCTTAGAACGTTGTTCCTAGAGCTCCAAGCTTCAAGCCTCTAATGGTGTCTTGAGCTCCACAACTTGGCCAGAGGTGATTCTCCAAGGAAAAGATGGGGATGGTCGGCTAGAACAAGAAACCTAAGTTAGTTAACCATAGAACCAACCTTTTAAGAAGAATTCCACCATGAATTCGAGCTTGAGTATGGTTTCCCCCTCACCTTAGCACTATTTTTTCGTTCTCCTCAGCTCCAGATCTCTGCCTTAGCCATTTGAGAAAGATGAGAAATGAAAAGGAGAAGAGATACGTTTGGTTGGTTTGCAAGGACAAGAGCTTATATACTTTAGGCTATTTTACACCATAAGGACCTCTAGAACATGGATTTCTCATCCAAGTCCCTCCTTGTTCAAGGGCACGTCCAAGACCATCAAAACTTATGCAAAGCTCATCTAAACTCAAGATCTAAGGGTAAGGAAAGCCACTTTCAACTAGGGTACATACATGAAAGGTCTCCATACCCATACTAAGTGAATTTTATGCACAAAGATTATTTTTCTTATCTGATTACTCATTTATGTGTCTCTTTCATCATTTCTACTCTAAATGATTTCAAGAGTCATTAAATATGTTCTAGAAGATGTATTTTATAACATGCACCCCACAATTTGGGTAAATTGCACTTTACTCCAAATTAGGGTTTTTAAGCACAAGGATCATTCCTCAAGCTGCATCTTGATGCCCAAGCTTAGGAAATCCATCATACCTCATCATATTCACTCATATGATGTCTCATCATCATAGGTACATCTTAACCTGTGAAAATTGCAAGTTAAACCCCTTAACTGGGTAATTTGCACATAGGTCCCTGCATTACAAAACAATGCTACAACTTTGTTTAAAAAGGAGCAAAATTGAAAGTTTATGTTCCTGGGGAACTTAATTACATGCCAGGGAGTATTCACAAGTATATAATTACATGTTTAGGAAAAACTTCTAGGGTTAGGTTATAACCCAGGTCTGGGATGTTACAAATTATCTACCCCTTACAAGGATTTCGTCCCCGAAATCGATAAAACATATTAGGAGAAAAGAGCAGGGTATTTCCTTCTCATCTCATCCTCTAGTTCCCAAGTGGCTTCTTCAATACCACGGTGGTTCCAGAGGACTTTAACAAAGCTTATTTCTTTCTTCTTTAACTTTTTAATCCTGTTATCAAGGATTGACACTGGTCCTTCCTCATATGTTATATCTTCATTCAATTCTACTTCCATAGGTTGTAGAACTGACTCGGTGTTTGGGTGACATTTCCTTAGCATAGAAATGTGGAACACAGGGTGTAAATTTTGCAAATCTGAAGGTAACTCTAGTCCATAGGCTACCTTTCCAACTCTTTCAACAATTGGATAAGGTCCCATAAATCTAGGAGCTAACTTCCCTTTCCTTCCAAAATGAAGGACTCCTTTCCAAGGTGAGACCTTGAGGTATACTCTATCTCCAACATGGAACTCTAAGGTTTTACGACGTCTGTCTGCATAAGACTTCTGCCTATCATGTGCAGTCTTAAGTTGTTGCTGTATAACTTTGATCTTCTCTGTAGTCTGTTGCACAAGATCCGGACCTAACAACTGATGTTCACCAGTTTCATACCAACACAAAGGCGATCTACAACGTCTACCATACAAGGCTTCATAAGGTGCCATATCAATACTATGTTGATAGATATTGTTATAGGCAAACTCTATTAAGCTCAGGTGTAGATCCCAACTCTCGGTAAACTGGAGAACACATGCTCTTAACAGGTCTTCCAAGGTCTGTATAGTCCTTTCAGACTGTCCATCAGTCTGTGGATGAAAGGTTGTACTAAACCTTAGTTTGGTGCCTAAGGCTCTGTGTAATTGCTCCCAAAAATGACTTTTAAACTGGGGACCTCTGTCAGAAACTATAGTGACAGGAACTCCGTGCAAACGCACTATCTCTTGAACATACAACTGGGATAACCTTTCAGCAGAATAGGTTGTTTTGGCAGGTAAGAAATGCGCTGTTTTTGTCAACCTATCAACAATTACCCAAATGGAATCATGTCCTTTTCTTGTCCTAGGTAGGCCAACAACAAAGTCCATGGTCACATGGTCCCACTTCCACTGTGGTATGGGTAAGGGTTGCATTGTTCCTGTAGGTTTCTGGTGTTCAACCTTAACTTGCTGACACACAGGACACCTTAGAAAAAACTCAGTTACATCCTTCTTCATCCCGGGCCACCAATACGTATCTTTCAAATTTCGATACATCTTGGTGCTTCCTGGATGCATAGCATACATTGAAGAATGAGCTTCCTCTAGGACTAACTTCCTTAGATTATCCACATCAGGTACTATCATCCTCCCATGATAGCATGCCACTTGATCATCTGACTCATGAAAACTTTCTCACTTCTCTTCACCATACTCAGATCTGATCTGCTGAACTGCAGCATCAACTTGTTGTGCCTCCTTTATCTGCTCTCTTAGGGTAGGTTTGATATGCATCTCAGCTAACAAACCAGATAACAATGACATCTTCAACTGTACATTGTTTTGCCTTAAAGAGATAAGCATATCTCTCCTAGAACATACTAAGGAACTTAGTTGTGCTCTATCTATGGTTGATGTTGTTGATTTCCTACTCAAGGCATCTGCAACCACATTGGCCTTCCCTAGATGGTAATCAATTGTACAATCGTAGTCCTTGATTAACTCTATCCAGTGACGTTGCCTCATGTTAAGCTCATGCTGAGAGAAGATATACTTAAGATTCTTGTGGTCTGTGAAAATCTGGAATGTTTCTCCGTAGAGATAATGTCTCCAGATCTTCAGGGCATGAATCACAGCAGCTAACTCCAGATCATGTGTCGGATAATTCTCCTTGTGTTTCTTAAGCTGTCGGGAAGCAAAAGAAATCACTTGCTTATCCTGCATCAACACACATCCAAGTCCATTCTTGGAGGCATCACAGTACACCACATATCCTTTTCCTTATTCAGGTAGAACAAGCACAGGTGCACTTGTCAACCTCTCCTTCAACAACTGAAAGGACTGTTGACACTTATCACTCCGGGAAAAAGGAACATCTTTTCGGGTCAACTTGGTTAAGGGTAAGGCTATAGAACTGAAATTCTCGATAAACCTTCTATAGTAACCAACTAATCCCAAGAAACTTCAAATCTCCGTCGGTGTCTTCGGTTGTTCCCACTGTAGAACAGATTCTACCTTTTTAGGGTCAACACGAATACCCGAGGCAGATACCACATGACCAAGAAAAGACACTGCTGGCAACCAGAACTCGCACTTACTAAACTTAGCGTATAACTTATGTTCTCTTAGCAAGGTCAAAGCTTGGCGAAGATGCTGCTCATGTTGCTGAGCATCCTTACTATAAATCAGAATGTCATCTATGAAGACGACAACACACTGATCAAGGAAGGGTCAAAAGACTCTATTCATGAGTTCCATGAATGCAGCCGGTGCATTGGTTAGTCCAAACGACATAACTGTGAACTCATAGTGACCATATATAGTCCTAAAGGCAGACTTGGATATGTCACTGTCCTTAATGCGGAGTTGCTGATATCCAGACCTCAAGTCTATCTTTGAAAAGACTGTTGCACCACGCAATTGGTCAAAGAGATCATCAATCCTCGGCAAAGGGTACTTGTTCTTTATTGTTACTTTATTAAGTTGTCTATAGTCAATGCACAACCGCATTGACCCATCTTTCTTCTTAACAAACAAAACCGGAGCACCCTAAGGTGAGGTACTCGGTCGAATGAAACCTTTCTCAAGTAACTCTTGAAGTTGTTTCTTGAGTTCGGCCATCTCGGCAGGCGCCATCCTATATGGTGTCTTGGCTATGGGTTTTGTATCTGGGACCAAATTGATCTCAAAATCAATTCCCGAGGTGGTGGTATATCGGGAAGTTCTTCAGGAAACACATCTTCGAATTCCCTGACTACAGGAACTTCAGCAGGGTTGGGGCTCTCCTTGGTAACATCTACCACATGGGCCAAGAATGCATAACATCCTTGCCTCATTAGCTTATCAGCAACCATAGCTGATACAAGACAGGTGGGCAGAATCTTTCTTTCTCCTTGAAAGATCCATGTGTTGCTTTCATCAGCAAACACAGCCAACTTGGACTCACAATCCAAGACAACTTGATACCTTTCTAAGGTATCCATCCCGAGGATTATATCAAATCCTTGCATATCAAGTGGTATAAGGACCACTTGAATGCGATGATCAGAAAAGAAGAGGATGCATGGAGAGCATACCTCCTGTAAAACAGCAGACCCACTCAACGGAGTCTCCAACAACAAACTATTTGTCCTATGACTGACTGTCATATTGCAGTTGTGAATCACTCTTCGAGTGATAAAAGAGTGCGTAGCACCCGGGTCAATCAGAACAGATACTACACAGTATTTAGACATATCAGAATATAAAAGTTCCATCTGACCTGCCACTACCCGTGGATCGACCACTGCCTCTGGTGGGTTCATAGCATAGAACCTCGTTGTAGCCTGGTGTTGAGGTGGTGCTGATGATCCAGCTTGAGATGCTTGTCCACGTCCTCGAGCTGCTCCTTGAGATTGCCTTCTTTGTGATCCCTGTTGACCTTGTCTCGGAGGCTGTGTCACACTGACAGGCTTAGATTGGCAGTCCTTCATCAAATGTCCCACCTTACCACAGTTGTAGTAGCTTTTCCCCAGTTGTTGTGGTCTTGGTGGTCCAGTAACTGACATTGATGCAGAGCTATGGGTCTCCTGAGGTGATTGACCTCGTCCTCTACCTCTACTTGGAGACCACTGAGTCTGAGAACTAGATCTAGGTGGTGGAGGGTTAGGTGCATAGGATCTAGGCTTCTTAAAGTCCCTAGATGAAGAACCCTGGAACTGTGGATATCTTTTCTGGGTTTGCCTTTTCTCAACCACAGATCTCTCTATCCTTTGGACTAACTCAACAAAGGTAGAGAATCTCTTTCGGTTTTCTAAGGCAGACACAGGGGTAGACATGTCAGCATTCAGACCCCTTTCGAATCTTCAGATCCTTTCTTCTTCTATGGCAGCCATGTGCGAACAAAACCGCAATAGCTCCATGAACTTAGCCTCATACTTGCTAATGTTCATCATGCCCTGCCTCAGTCTCTCAAACTGTGAGATCTTCTCATCTAGGAAGGTCTTTGAAAAATATATGTGGACAAATTCCCGCCGAAAGTCTTCCCACGAGATCTCCATTCCAAGTCTCTTCTGCTCTTCCATTGTCCACCAGTGACCAGCGCTTCCTTTGAGAAGATAGATAGTGTGTCTAACCTTCTCAGCTTCAGGGATATTGAGAATCCTAAAAGCTTTCTCCAACTCTGTCAACCACAGGTCAGCATCTGCGGGGTCGGCAGTCCCAAAGTATTCGGTAGCTCTGACACGACATAGTCACTTGAACATCTTCCCGATACCTTGACCTTCAGGATGGACAGGTGCCCTGGGTGCAGGCATAGGCATCCTGTCGGTAATGTGCGTCATGGCAGTCATAAACTTCCCGAACATAGTTTGAACAGCTGGGTTGTCCATATCGGCTGGGTCAAACTATGGTGGCTCCCTGGGTGGCTCAGGTACAGGTTGTTCTATTTCTGGGACCCTTGCACCTTCCCGAGGTGCAGCAACACTACTCTCCGCCACGTACTCCTCATGTGGCTCAGACATCCTAATATATCTTCTTCTCCTGAGGAGCAGAAGATTCTATTAGATAAGGAAGAAACACTAAGGATAGACTCGACATCCTAAGTCCTATGTCTCTGTAGACTCAGCGAACCTAGAGCTCTGATACCACTTAATTGTGGGCTCTGATCTCCAAAACCACGATATAAATACGATTTAAACTTAGCGGAAGCAATCGATTAACAGCGGAAGACAAAAATCACGGGAAATTAAAACTTTTTGAGATAAGAGCTTGAAACCTTAAAACTTCTTTCATAGAAAAAGGATTAAACTGATTACATCTCTGATAATTACTTCTTGAGTAATTATATACATCATGATACAAAATCTCAAGAGATAAAACCAAAATCTCATACCATCAACTCCTAGGACCTGAGAGTACAGAGACGACATAGGACTGACTTTCTGACAACTATCTCAGCAGTCAGTACTCCACCTGAGATTCACTGCTGCTCCTGGTGCTACTGCTGGGATTGGTCACCTGTAGGCCGGTTCCTCCGTCTTCGACGACCACCTAAAAAGTTGAAGTCTACGGGGTGAGACAATGTACAAATTGTCCCAGCGAGAGTTATAACTCTCAACTAGAAGCTTTATATAGCAAGTCAAAGAACAATATAAGCAATTTAAAGTAATCAACAGTAGAGAGGTATTAAGCAGAATATCATCATATAGATAAGGTGAAGAACATATCTACTATGCAATGTAACACCATTCAGGAATCTCGTAGCTTAAACTAAGCAATTATACTACGCGGCTGATTATGTTTTACAAACATCATTATGCCTTGTGGAGATGAGGTATACCCCTCATACTCCAACCGATCACTAGTAAGTTGCATCGGTATCATACATAGGTCATTAAAAGAGTCGGATTCTTATGACCTCATCCTCCTCAGTCAGTAAGAGGATTGCTTGCAGGACATCTTGTGTCTCTGCTGTTATAGCTTACCAGGGTAATCTGGTCCTTCACTATTTTAGAGTTACAGTGGCGTTATGTACTCTCTTCGTCATCGGAAGATTTCTTGTTTATCTCTCACTGATGCGGTGTTTGCGTTTTCTTTGGGAGATTCGTGGTACATCTCTTAGTTTGGATTTGTAGTGAAGGGTTGATGGATTATTCATCTACATCAATTCCTACACTAGGATGTAAGGATTTACGCATCCATTTCCCCCACATACTCAAAAGTATGTTCTCCAGGAGTTCCCTTGGGAAAACCTATTTCACCATCATTTGGTCTCTGACAATGATGGATCTATGATCAGGGCTCTACATGGTATGATTATACTTGATTAGTTAGGTACATTTCAGTATTCTTTTAACATCATACATGTTCTCAAACATTTACTCACTAGAATGGCAGCTATGAAAATAGAATACTAAATGTAACAAGTCTAACTCACATCAATTATCATTCCTTAATCATCTCATCACAAGTCATCTATTAAGCATGACCTTGATGATATTCATGGCCCTCATAGCCCATCAATCTCATAAGATGCCACTAACAAGGCATCAGGATATTTCACTATTTCATAAAGCTAAAGCATGCTTTCAATGAATATGGTATCATAATCCTTACCTGGATATGATCATCCTTGTATAGAAACATGCATGGTTAGTTCAACTGATAACAGTAAACAATTCATTTGAATGAAGTTGTATCTTCCTATTCTTTCAAGAGTTAGGTTCCCTGATTTTCATCAATTAGGGTTCATTATTCACATTACATGTCATCACCCTAGAATTAGGGTTTACTATTCACATCATGGTGATTTAATCTCATAACATCATCTTGTATGAGAAACAACATCATTAAAGTCCTTAGATAAGATTAAGATTCATCAATTATCATAATTAGGGTTTCCATGATCTCACATAGGTGGATCATACCCTAAACATGCACATTCATGTGTATTGAAGGTACTTTCCTTGAGTTTCCACCAAAAAAAGGGTACTTTCTCTCTCCTATGATACTTTCTCTCTCCTCTTACTAGTAGATGGTGACTACACCACTCTAGATCAGGTTAGGTCAAGTCCTCATTGACTATCATAAGCCAAAACATCACTATCATGTGATTAGGGTTTAATTAGAACAAGGTATTACTCAATTGAACCCCTCAAGGGTATTTTGGTAAACTACCCCATTGATCACCATTATGGGTCAAATCTTTAATCACTTAGTCCCTTAATGTCCTAATTTATCTTTAGGGTTTAGATTAGGTCACCATTGAACCAATTACAACCTTCAAAATACTAATCAATTACAACCCTAAAGCCTTCAATCGGTTGCACACCTTCAACCTCCAAACGGTTTGAAACCGTTTGGATGCGTTGACCGTTTGCTAAGTTTGACTCCAAGACCGCATGACCTCAAGGTCGTTTGTCCAAACCGTTTGGGTGCGTTGACCATTTGGAAAGGTTGACTTCCAAACCATTTGAACTTATGCGGTTTGAAACCGTTTGATCAAAATGACTTGAGATCGATTGGTCCAAACGGTCTTGAGACCGTTTGACCCCAAACGGTCTTGAGACCATTTGGCCTCAAACGGTCTTGAGACCGTTTGGATCCAAACGGTCTTGAGACTGTTTGGTCCAAATAGGCTCAAACCGTTTGGACCTCCAACATGGTTCAAAAGTTACAATCGATTATGTATATCTCTGTTGAAGCCTTCAATTGGATAAATCCAAGCTAACCACTTACAAATTGAGTCAATTAGGATTAGTCTTAATCAATTGGACACCAAATTGACCCTCAATTGAAAGCCAATTAGGGTTAAATCCAATTCAATTAGGGTTTCAATAGGATAATCATCAATGTTCATCAATGTGAATCAAATCAAGGTTGAACCTATCAATTGACCTCCAATTGGGCCCAAACTTGGCTCAAACGGTCTTGAGGTCGTTTGGATGACCTCCAAACGGTCTTGAGACCGTTTGCCCAAAGTTTGACCAAAAACCAAGTCGGTTGGATAAGGGTTGAACCCTAATTAGGTCTAAAATCAGCAATTTTATCAATTCATCAACTTATCTGCAATTGAACCCTCAATTATTCAAATTAGCTCAACCCTAGACCTCCAAACGGTATTGGGTTGTCACCAAACGGTCTTGAGACCGTTTGGATGAATCCCCAAATGGTCTTGAGACCGTTTGGGTCCTTCAACCCAAAACTCAACAAAATCTATACTTGAAATCAGCAATTTCAGCCCGTTTAGGTTTAGGGTGTTGAAGTGCCTTCAACTCTCAATTGGTTAAGAATTAGATTATGAAACTTTGTAGGAATGAAACTCAATATGTTACCAACAGACCCTCAAACGTTCGTCCCTTGGTCAATTCTGTCAAACGGTCTTGAGACCGGTTTGATCCAAACGGTCTTGCAAGATCGTTTGAGATCAAACGGTTTGAAACCGTTTGACCTTAAACGGTTTGCAACCGTTTGGACCAAAAGGGTCCAAGGCCGGTTGATAAAGCTACCTAGGAATTCACACCCATCATCTTCAACCTCTGTTCAGGTCGGTTTCTCCACCGTTTTGCTTGCAAAGGTGCAAGGAAGAAGGGAGGTAGAAGAAGAAGTACTAAAGCATAAATTGCAAGAACAAAAACATGTATATAAAGCAAGGAGTTTAGAATTATAAAACCCGCCTTAGAATGTTGTTCCTAGAGCTCCAAGCTTCCAAGCTTCAAGCCTCTAATGGTGTCTTGAGCTCCACAACTTGGCCAGAGGTGATTCTCCAAGGAAAAGATGGGGATGGTCGGCTAGAACAAGAAACCTAAGTTAGTTAACCATAGAACCAACCTTTTAAGAAGAATTCCACCATGAATTCGAGCTTGAGGATGGTTTCCCCCTCAACTTAGCACTAGTTGGTCGTTCTCCTGAGCTCAAGAGCTTAGCCTTAGCCGTTTGAGAAAGACGAGAAATGAAAAGGAGAAGAGATACGTTTGGTTGGTTTGCAAGGACAAGAGCTTATATACTTTAGGCTATTTTACACCATAAGGACCTCTAGAACATGGATTTCTCATCCAAGTCCCTCCTTGTTCAAGGGCACGCCCAATACCATCAAAACTTATGAAAAGCTCATCTAAAATCAAGATCTAAGGGTAAGGAAAGCCACTTTCAACTAGGGTACATACATGAAAGGTCTCCATACCCATACTAAGTGAATTTTATGCACAAAGATTATTTTTCTTATCTGATTACTCATTTATGTGTCTCTTTCATCATTTCTACTCTAAATGATGTCAAGAGTCATTAAAGATGTTCTAGAAGATGTATTTTATAACATGCACCCCACAATTTGGGTAAATTGCACTTTACTCCAAATTAGGGTTTTTAAGCACAAGGATCATTCCTCAAGCTGCATCTTGATGCCCAAGCTTGGGAAATCCATCATACCTAATCATATTCACTCATATGATGTCTCATCATCAGAGGTACATCTTAACCTGTGAACATTGCAAGTTAAACCCCTTAACTGGGTAATTTTCACATAGGTCCCTGCATTACAAAACAATGCTACAACTTTGTTTAAAAAGGAGCAAAATTGAAAGTTTATGTTCCTGGGGAACTTAATTACATGCCAGGGAGTATTCACAAGTATATAATTACATGTTTAGGCAAAACTTCTAGGGTTAGGTTATAACCCAGGTCAGGGATGTTGCACTTCTCAACTCCAGCAACAACTATAACTTCATCGACCCAAGAGTGTTGGATGTATTCCTCACCAACCAAGTCTTTACAGCTATGGGAAAGTATCTTTCACATGGGGTGGAATTTTTTCCAATACCAAGAAGGGATTGCATTTACCATTCACAATTCGGTGTCATCCTTTATTTTCTTTCCAAAGCCAGACAACTATTTAAATCTTGTGTGAATCTCCTACCTCAACTATAGTTATCCACTTTCTTAACTCATTCCACAATCCCTCACAATTTTTCTAGAACCAACTACTCTATCACCAGCTTGCCCTTGGGACCATCTCATTACACTTCACAATGAATCTAAATCAAATTTCACTACACTATATCGTTATCCCCATTTCTAAAAAATAGAAATTGAGAATCAATTCAATGAGCTTCTTTGCCAAGGATACATCCAGTCCAGCATTTGTCCATCTTCTTCTCATGTCCTATTAGTGAAGATCAATGGTAGTTGGTGTGTATGCATTGATTACCATGCTTTGAACAAGAAAACAACCACATATTAGTTCCCAATTCTTGCAACTGGAAACATCTTGGATGAATTGCATGGAACATCTATCTTTTGCAAGTTGAATTTATAGGAAGGATATCACCAAATCAAAGTCATGGATGAGAACACCAAGAAAACTACATTCCAGACGAGGGCCAATATAATATTATGTGATGCCCTTTGGAATCTGTAAGCATGGTCCACATCCAAATCTCTGATAAATGAGGTTTTTTTATCATTCCTCTATAAATTTTTTCTCATATTTTTTGATGAAATTTTGGTCTATAGTATATTCCATCTCATCACTACTTCTCAAACTATCCAGGACTCCAACCTATATGTGAAAATGAGCAAGTCTTCTTTCATAGTCAAAGAAGTGGTTTACCTCACCACATTATCTCAGTTGAAGGCATGCGTGCAGACCCATTCAAGCTTCAGGCGATTCAATCCTAGACTACACAATGCACTCTCAAGATTTATAAAGGCTTCTAGGGGATAGATAATTACTGCTAGAAATTGATTTCCAATTATGCTTCTCATGCATGGCCTCTTCAACATATTCTTTGCAACAATGCATTCAAGTGGGATGGCATAGTGTATGCAACACTGGAAGATTTGCAGCAAGCCCTAAGTCAACTGCCTCTTCACATTCTAGATTTCCAGCAACCAAATCATTATTGAATGTAGTAAAATAGGTGATGGTCCTGGAGGTGCTCTAATGTAGTAGGAACATACAATAGTCTTTTCAGTAATTCTTTATCTCCATGTTAGCTCAACCTTTCAACATATGAGAACGAATCAATGTCTGTCATCATTGTTATCACCAAGTGTCATCAATATTTACTAGGAGCCCATTTGTGTTGATCACAATAAAATTAATCATCTTATAGAATAACTCATTTGTACATCTATCACAAAACCAGAATCCTAGTCCCATGAACCAAACGAATACCAAAGGTGACATGCGGAAGCATAAAGCTTAGCACACATGAACAAATAACAAGATAAAGACACCAACACAGTCTCAACATTCAAACAAGTACAAATTATATGAAATGCATTATATTCATGAATTTAGTTACATATTTCTAGAGTCAAGGTACAAGTCATTCATGTGCACTAAATCTAGATCTTACAACAAGTACACCTAGCATAGCTCACTGAGTTCATCAACCTTCTGTCTATCTATGAACCTAAAAACAAAATACGAGAAATGGGTCAACACACGAGGTGTTGAGTATGGGGAAGAAAGATACATATATGTATAAGCTTTGCATAATTTGAAAATTTTCAAGACTAAACGAACAAGAATAAACATGCTAACTATTTAAAAAATGTGAAACAATATTTTATGTCATTTCACTCCATTATAGCAACAATATCAAAGCATGTTTAAGGCCTTTGACCATCTTCCCGTCGGAAGGGTCCATAAGGGTTACAAAAATTAGCTAACCCTTTTATACAGAGGGACCTCAAGGCCATAGCCAAGAGCTAACCCTTTATCAACAATATTATAATGGAGTTCTATATATATATATATATATATATATATATATAATGTGTGTGTGTGTGTGTTCAAATTATAAAACTCACGAGTCAAACATCAAGTAAGACATAACAATACTACATGGAAATATTTGAGCAAGTAAACAAACAAGCATACAATACATGTCTTTTCAAGCAAGAAAGTGATATTCATATAACTAGATAAGGCCCATGCCTAATTTAGAGATTTCACAACCTAACATATCCTTCATCATCTAGCCACATATCAAACTTGATTAACAGTAAGATTGTATACATGCATTAGATTCTCATCATCAACCCTAGTTATCTTCATTTTAAGGGTTTTGGCCAAGTTGGGTTCAAGGTTGGTTATAAGGTTTCTCCAAGAGTTACAACAACATAAATTATTGATCTCATGATTGGTTAAGCGTTAGGAGTCATTAGGTAGCAAGGTTAGCATCAAAAGAGCAATGTATAGCATTATAGTCCAATATGGTCACATATGTACAAAAGGAGTCATGTATGAGCATTAGGGGGAGTAGGACCTTCATTTAGTTCAAGTATACATATTAGATATAGGTTTTAGGGTCAGGGGGTAGATTGAGCATCAAGATCCAATCATTAATCATAATTATGTGTTAAACATATTCAAAGTAGTCAAAAGTTACATCTTTAGAAATATAGGGTATCGAGAAGAAGATTCAGGGTCTGAAATATGCTTATGTTGTAGATCTTTTTGAGAGGATCAAAATGATATATTGGTTCATTAAATTTGGCAAATGGAGAAAGGAGTTATGCATTTTTGAATTTTTGCATTAAGACTATAACGATGAAACATATGTGTTACCATACATTATTGCGTGAGCATTTTTGGTCGCTTGATGAGGGTCTATCGTGGTCCACCTTGATCTGGGCTAGTTTTCATCTGCTCCACTAACAAGGGGCGCACTAGGTGTCACCCTTGGGTCCACTGTATTGGTGACCTGTGGATCGGGTCCACCAGATCCACGGCTCATGGTTGTCTCCCCCAGCCTACTGTGAAAGCTCCCTCCCTTCCAACCAAAGCTTGCTTCGATGATGGCAATGGAAGGGCCAATGGACATGGGCACCCAAGGCCCCGAATGAGGTGGTGGATGTTTTGGCCCATCTCGATTGGCGTCTATGAGCTCATATGTTCCATAATCTTTGCCCAAGGAGCAGCCAGGCCGAGGCTCTGAACTTCCATGGCCGGTGGCGCCGCCAGGTTGGAGCCAAAGGGGCAGGAGCAAATGGAGATCTAGAGTGTGATCTTATGTGCAACTATGGGGGAAAGTGAGAGGGAAGTGAGGGAAATAGAACTCGGTGTTCAATTGAGACAAAAATGGGGTGTGAGGGGGTGTATCTGTTGTTCTATGGTGGGGTGGGTAGGTGCTAGTTGCTTCCTTTGTACCGATGGCACATATAGAGTTGGGGAGACAAGTCCCCAGTCGTCAGATTAGCATGGTCCCAGATCCAATGGATAGAATGAGGGATGGGTTAGGGTTTCCACAAAGAGGGTGGCGGCTGTTGGGCCACGCACCACTCAAAGTTGGCCCATCAAGGCTCAAAAGTCAAGCAAAAACTTTAAAACAGGTATAATTTGAGTCATTTTCTTTAACTCATAACTTGGGCTCTAAATGTCCGATTGATGTGATTTTTATGTTGCTTGATTCATTATTGAAAATTCTACATCATGATATATAATAGGAATCTAAAACAACAAAGTAATGAGGTTCAATATTATATGTAAGAAGGTGACATGATATAGCATGCTACTTAGTTGAATTTCTCAAAATAGAGCAACATATCATCAAATTCGTCATCGAGGTGATCAAATTGGGTCTTCATCACACTCTAGTATTGTGATTGAACTCATATTGAGTGATGTGAGTCACTAATAAAGAAATAAATAGTATAGTAAAGGAGAGAGAAAATCAAGGTTGTCACATCCTTCCCTCCTTATAAGAAATTTCATCCTCAAAATTTATCCAGGATCATAAACAAGAGTCAGGGTAAAAGCCATCAGGTCTAGGTATTCTGCCATGATTTTCAAGGTATTCCGCATAATGGGATGCACACTAGGCTATAATCATCAAGGATTTACTCATCTTGATTATATACATATAACTTAGTGTTCCTTCATAACGTGACATCATCATGGCATCAGGGTTTACCCATCCCTAGTATCCTTGAATTAGGGTTTGTATTCATAACTTCATATGGGAACAAGGTGTATCATCAAAATATAGGTTATCAATTCACAAATGAACATGTCCTTAATAATGACTTCCAAATTTTGTCATCATTAAACGTGTATATTTCATCATTATACTAGATTCCATGCATGTTTATGTTTTCCCCAAAATTTATACCAACTCTACTCAATTATGAACATTATTTTTCATTTCAAATCTAACATTAGAGAATTTATTCATCATGTTTATTCAAGTTATGACCCCAAAATCATTGGCATATTAAGTTCATCATTTTTTCCATTGGGTATGAGATTGGGCATGTTACTCCAGATTATTTAAGCTAAGATTTCATGACATCATCATATTAATTTTATAATTTCAAGGCTACATCTTTATGTATAGTATGATTTCATACTAGTTCTAGCTTATGAGAGTGGCTATTACACATATATCAAGATTTTAACTTAAGTGAGATTCTTTCATGTATCAAGCATCATTCGAGGGACAACACTATCATCAACATCAAGGTTTCATAATTTTCTCGCTTGTATCTAAAAAGAGTTCCACTAGCTCAAGCTAAGACATATATATGACAAGGCAAAACATGCTAACCACCAACATCTACCTATATCAAGCCTTTACCCAAGATACCAAATGAGGGAAACCACTAAATCCCTTTACATCAAACCACTGACCTAAGTACAAGGCTCATCATTGATATCACACATCATGTATATCATCTTCGGGTCATGGGACATCTCCCTCACCTATATTGCAAGCATCAAAATTTTCAATTGCTTCTTTCTCTAGGGTTAGATACTTTCATAGGACATCTAGGGTTCAACATTTTCAAGGAAACCGCACACTAGGTCACTCAACTCATATATTCAGGGGTAGTCTAGTCAGGGACTCATCATCATGTATTTCATCATGCATATTTTTCAAATTTTCACATATTTTTGGATGTTAGGTACGCTGACCTTCTCCTGTGGCGGTTCGACTCATCAAAAGATCACCCTATTCATATGTCCCATGCTAGAGGTCCTCCTTTGTAAAGAGATTGAGGCCCATGTTGGTCTCAAATTGTATGCCACATATCATATCTTAGCACATACAAAACTAGGTACAAGTAAGCATGCCAACTCACTAACTATGTTTAGCACATCAACCAAGCCATATGTATCATACAAGGTGCTAGGTTTATCTAGGGTTGCATGGTCCAACTCATTTCATATCGTCAACCTAATTGATTTTCTCAAGGACAAACTTGGGTCTTATTAGCATCAACATCATTAACAACATCAACATCAACATCGAGATTGACATTAACATCATTATCATTATCATCATCATCTTAGGTTATCTATGCTACTCACTAGCCTAACCTTTATCATGGCTCTAGACAACTCTAGATACTACCACTATCAACTAAACTCTCATCTAGACTTGATGTTACATCTCTATCTCTTAGGTTACATAGACACTCACTGCCTTTCTGGGTGTGGTAACATTTTTCATAGGTGCATATACTAGTACTTGAAAAAGATTTTCTCCAACATTGAAACATTCAATGAAAACCACCATACTCCATTCAAATAAAACCAAAACCAAAATAAGTCACCACACTCATTAGGCAGTCTAGTATCATGACACCTAGAGAACTAGAAAGAACATGGTGCACACCTGTATAGACATCCTAAGCACATGTCGCGAGCATATGTCTAGGGAGGTAAATTACACAAGTCTACACCTAGTTCTAGAAAATCTAGGTTCTAACCTAGAGGCTAAGTCAATCTAGTCCACAAAGGACATCTTATTAAGTTTTCTAGGGTTGAGATGTAAGGTGAGTTTAGTTTGTGTTTCGTGTGAGCAATGTTTGGTGTAGTTATTGTTCATGCTCTGATACCATCTGTCACGAAACTGGAATCCCAGTCCCGTGGACCAAACGAATACCAAAGGCGACATGTGGAAGCGTAAATCTTAGCACACATGAACAAATAACAAGATAAAGACACCAACACAATTTCAACATTTAAAGAAGTATAAATTATATGAAATGCATTATATTCATGAATTCAGTTACATATTTCCAGATTCAACGTACAAGTCATTCATGTGTACTAAATATGGATCTTACAACAATTACACCTAGAATAGCTCACTGATCCTATCAACCTTCTATCCATCTCTGAACCTAAAAACAAAATACGAGAAATGGGTCAACACATGAGGTGTTGAGTATGGGGCAGAAAGATACATATATGTATAAGCTTTGCATAATTTGAAAATTTTTAAGACTAAATGAACAAGAATAAACATGTTAACTATTTAACAAATGTGAAACCATATTTTATGTCATTTCACTCCATTATACCAACAATATCAAGCATGTTTAAGGCCTTTGACCATCTTCCCGTCGAAAGGGTCCATAAGGGTTACAAAAATTAGCTAACCCTTTTATACAGAGGGACCTCAAGGCCATAGCCAAGAGCTAACCCTTTATCAACAATATTATAACGGAGTTATATATATATATATATATATATAGAGAGAGAGAGAGAGAGAGAGAGTCAGGCTAGAATACACTCGAGTGTATCCGGAGTAGAATACACTCAAGTAGTTTTTCATGATGCAATATTTTTTTTGAAAATCTAATCTGTTGATCTTCTTAAACATCTCGTAAACAACTCATATGCAAAATTTGAGCAAATTTGGATATGTATAGCTCATGTTATGAAGACCGCAAAAATTATGCATTTCAAATTAGTTTCGCGCGCCGATTTGGTTTCCCTTGGATGAGTGACTTACACTCATCCAAATGGGCTCAAAATTTGTATGTAGCCTAGTTATAGTATGACAATGAAGATCAATGGTTTACATTTTGCAAAAAATTGTCTTGATATGCAAACTCACTTGAGAGTATTCGTGTGATTCGTACACTCGAGTGTATTCTAGCCTGACTCTCTCTCTCTCTCTATATATATATATATATATATATATATATGTGTGTGTGTGTGTGTGTGTGTATAAGTTATAAAACCGATGAGGAAAACATCGAGTAAGACATAACAATACTACATGGCAATATTTGAGCAAGTAAACAAACAAGCATACAATACATGTCTTTTCAAGCAAGAAAGCAATATTCATATAACTAGATAAGGCCCATACCTGATTCATATATTTCACAACCTAACATATCCTTCATCATCTAGCCACATATCAAACCTGATTAACAACAAGATTGTATACATGCATTAGATTCTCATCATTAACCCTAATTATCTTCATTTTAAGGGTTTTGGCCAAGTTGGGTTCAAGGTTGGTTATAAGGTTTCTCTAAGAGTTCCAACAACATAAATTATTGATCTCATGATTAGTTAAGCATTAGGAGTCATTAGGTAGCAAGGTTAGCATCAAAAGAGCAATGTATAGCATTATAGTCCAATATGGTCACATATGTAAAAAAGGAGTCATGTATGAGCATTAGGAGGAGTAGGACCTTCATTTAGTTCAAGTATACATATTAGATACAGGTTTAAGTGTCAGGGGGTAGATTGAGCATCAATATCCAATCATTAATCATAATCATGTGTTAAACATATTCGAAGTAGTCAAAAGTTACATCTTTAGCAATTTAGGATAACTAGAAGAAGATTCAGGGTCTAGAAATATGCTCATTGTGGATCTTTTCGAGAGGATCAAAATGATATATTGGTTTGTTAAATTTTCCAAAGGGAGCAAGGAGTTATGCATTTTTTTGAAGTTTTGCATTAAGGCTATAGCGATGAAACATATGTGTTACCATACATTATTGTGTGAGCATGTGTGGCCGCTTGATGAGGGTCTATCGTGGTCCACCTTGATCTATGGCTAGTTTTCATCTGCTCCACTAACAAGGGGTGCACTAGGTGTCACCCTTGGGTCTGCTGGATTGGTGACATGTGGATCGGGTCCACCAGATCCATGGCTCATGGTTGTCTCCCCCAGCCTACTGTGAAAGCTCACTCCCTTCCAACCAAAGCTTGTTGCGGCGGCGGCCATGGAAGGGCCAATGGACATGGGCACCCGGGGCCACGAACCAAGCGGTGGAGGTGTCGGCCCATCTCGGTTGGCATCTGAGAGCTCATCCGTGCCATAATCTTTGCCCAAGGAGCAGCCAGGTCGAGGCTCTGAACTGCCATGGCCGACGGCGCCGCCAGGCTGGAGCCAAAGGGGCAGGAGAAAATGGAGATCTAGAGCGTGATCTTATGCACAAATATGGGGGAAAGAGAGAGGGGAGTGAGGTAAATCAAACTGGGTGTTCAATTGAGACAAAAAGGGGTGCAAGGGGGTGTGTTTTTTGTTCCATGGTGGGGTGGGTAGGTGCCAGTTGATTCCTTTGTACCGATGGCACGTATAGTTGGGGAGACAAGTCGCCAGCCGTCAGATTAGCATGGCCCCAGATCTAAGGGATAGAATAAGGGATGGGTTAGGGTTTCCACAAAGAGGTTGGCGGCTGTTAGGCCGCGCACCACTCAAAGTCGGCACATCAAGGCTCAAAAGTCAAGCAAAAACTTTAAAGCAAGTACAATTTGAGTCATCTTCTTTAACTCATAACTTGGGCTCTAAATGTCTGATTAATGTGATTTTTGTGCCACTAGATTCGTTATTGAAAAATATATATCATGATATATAATAGGAATCCTAAACAAAAAAGTAATGAGGTCCAATATTAGATGTAAGAAGGTGACATGATATAGCATGCTACTTAGTTGAATTTCTCAAAATAGAGCAACATATCATCAAATTCGTCATCGAGGAGATCAAAATGGGTCTTCATCACACTTTAGTATTGTAATTGAACTCATATTGAGTGATGTGAGTCACTAATAGAGAAATAAACAGTATAGTAAAGGAGAGAGAAAATTGAGGTTGTCACAACATCTAGTCAACTGAAATGGATTGCTAATATCACGGGGCAGAAATTCTCTATGGAATAAAAATCAGACCGCTACAATAAGGTTGTAGATGTAGTGTCTCGATTGCCATCTGCATTTGAGGCATTCTGCCAATCTTCTATTTATCAAGTTCTGACAATAATTCTCCAAAGTATTTCCTTGAGGACCACATGTCTATCAAGCTCAGTAGGGCCTCCTAAACACTTCTACCTACACTGAGGACTATCGATTCCTATTCTATAAAGGTTGAATTCTTTTATCAAGGTTCCTCTCGTATGTACCAAATTCTTCAAGAAAAATGCACAGAGGAAGAATTTCTAGTTAAAATGGATAGGACAAAACAAATTCCTTTTGATTTGATGTTATGGTAGGAACTTGATTGGCATGTGTGTCTCATTTATGATGAAATAATTCTGCATTTTTGGTGGTTTCTCAGGAAATTATGAGGTTTTGAAGATAGGCAAAAAGTAGGCCTCAATTGATGGCATCAGATAGATTGTGTATTATGTGAATTTCTCCTTGACATGAACATATTTTTCTATTTTCATCTATGTATTAAGTGAAGAAGTGCTATTAACAACTGTGGGAGGTTAGATTTCAAGAAAAAAAACCATTGCATTTAACAAGAATCTATTGGCAAGGTATCAATATTTATGTATGCACTCCAGTTCTTGAATACCATATTTTCTAGAAGTAGATGTGTCACACCACCATGCAACAGGATGTCGAATTTATGTCGACTTTGACAAGTGAAGTAGAAGTTCATGTGAACTTAGAGGAGGAAGTTGCGGAGTAAAATTGTGTTGCAAATAATCTGAAAAATAGTGATATGTGAGGGAGTTTGGCATAAAACATCAAATTAATCTAAAAAATAATCCATGTACATTCTTTGATACTAATATTTTAAATTCTCATATGATGATCTGTATTTGCATAAAGCACAATTTCAATGTCATATTTATAAAAAAGTAGTTGTTTCCCAATTTTGAATTGCAAAAAAGAGGTTAAGTGGTGTTAGGTCTACAAAAATGTTGTTAAAGTAGTGGTAGATATAGTAGAGAGATGGATCTTGTCTTTAGATACAAAAATCTTGAAAATAGTTACCTTAAGGTCTAGGATAATTTCCTGTCAAAACCTTAAGGTCTAGGATAATTTCCTATCAAAAGTGTCTCTAAGCCTTCACTATCTGTGCTATGACAACTACAACAATCATGGACAAGATGAATTTTTTACTAGGTTGCCTATTATCGTTGATAGCTACATCAAAGTCTTGGACATCGACAAGTAGACCACAAGATGAATGTAGAAGTTTACCAATTTAAACGTCAATAACCAAAAACATGGAACACATCGAGAAATAATTTCCAAATGTTGAGGAACTATAGGACCATGCTCACCACCACTTTAGTGTCCTCCAACCATTACCTATCCCCAATCAAATTTGGGAGGACATCTCAATTGATTTTTTTAGGTGTTTTTCCTATGTGAAACTCCTCCACAATATTGGCGGTCATTCATCGCCACAATAGGTATGCCCATTTCATTCCCATCAACTGATCCTACACCGTGAAGTCCATTTCTGCCACCTTCATTCAGAATGTCTTCAAGAGTAACGGCCTTACCAAATCTATTATCAAACATCGTGATATAGTTTTCCAATCCAATATTCAGAAAGCAATCATCACTAATGGGCAATAGATTTTTCTTCTATATAGCTTACCATCCTCAGTCTGATGCCCAAATACAGGTGGTCAATGAGTGTCTAGAAACGTACTCCAAAGGCCCCAAAGAATGGTCACAAGTCCTCCCTTGGGCCGAATATTGGTACAATATTTGTGGCATTCTATGATAAACACCACCCCCATTTGAGCTTGTTCATGGTCAACATCCACCTTCTCTCATTTAGTATGTCAAGGTCACAACACAACTGCCATATGTTGATGGCTTTCTCACTATCTGTGATGTCACACTTACCCAACTAAAAAAATTCCTTATACACGCTCAAAACAATATGAGGCAACAAGACAACAAACAATTGATGTACAATTAGGTACATGGTATGTGACCCAAGGAATGAGGTATCCGATTTTGATGTTATTTTGAAAGCATGGAAATGAAAATTTATCAAAATTTTGACATTAATTTGATAAATGCAATTGTGCATGTATTGATGACAAAATGAATGAATTCATCCATGAAATTTTAGAAGTGTGATCTTTACACCTAAATACATCATTTTATGCAATAAAATTTTATATGGTGATAGGTGGGGATCCTTCATGTGGAGAGGTAAGAAAACTAGACTGATTCTTGGGAAGTTTCAAATTTAGGCAAAATAATTGCTAAGTTCAACATAGTGGCACATTCATAATGTTTTGTAGAAGATCGGTTGAAATGGAAATTTTTGACAATTTTGACAAAAATTCATTCTTTGGTGTGATCTCGTCTACCTCAAACTTTGACCTCACAAAAGAACTTTATTGTTTCCCACACTAATCAGAAGATGGCAGCCAACTTTATGGACCCTTCCAGACTTGGATTTTGTTGGCCCTATCACTTATAAGGTATAACTTCATGCTTCTCCTCTTATACATCTAGTCTTCTGTGTGTCTCAGTTTAAGAAGCACCATGGTCATACACCACTAACAAAAATGACGATGCTACCCGATATGTGGCTAATCTTCTAAGAAGGTAGTGTGCTTACCGTATAAGATATTGGAGCGGAGGATGGACAAGCATGGAAATCATGCCATACTAGAAGTATTTGTTTCTTGGGTCATTATGCTAGTTAGACTCGTCAAACTAGGTAGTAAGTCGTATAAGTCTGGTTTGGGTAGTGAAATTTTCTGCCAGCCTAAGATCACCCAAATCTAAACCCACTTATTTGATTGGTGTATTTCAAAGGTGACCCTCAGATAACCCATTTAACTAAATTACTTATATGAATATCAATATATTGTATATGTGTTTGTCTAGCTTGTTGATTCTTAATGTATAATGTAGCTAATAAGAGAGGCACAATAAGCAAGTCGTACATGTTGGAATGTTGGATAAAAATACATATTTAACATGTATGTAGTGTAAGTGTTAAACGAAGATCAAACCAAAATAAAAATTAGTTGGCAACATCAACCACCACTTTATGAAACTTGGGCACAGACCGCCTCCAATGACAATAGTAAGCAACTTAAAGTAGTGCAAGTGAGAGAATAAAGATCTATATGGATCGCATTAGTTTCCTTTCTTCTTTCTTAGGTTTTGCTGCCCATAAAAGGATAGGTACAACATGCATCCCCTTCTAGGCTTCAGTAGCTGGAGTGCCATCTTCATATTCGACAACACCATCATTAACACAATTGCACCACCTGGGAAATAAAGATTTTAGTACGGCCCCTCTCTTTTTGAACACCAAAAAGAGGATCGTGGTATCCTGAGAGAAAAGTAAACATGTAGTTTTGGCCATTATATGGTCCCTTGGTTATGAGACTCAAATCAGGAGGATATGCTCTGCCATTAGGATAAATTGCAGGTTCGTTATAGGCACATGGATGAGGAAAATGATCACTTAACTTTTCTAGAAGAGTATGCATCCCACCTCATCATTAGGCACATCAACCACTTCAGTTTCAATGGTCAATGCTTTCACTTCCTTCTTTGTCTTAGCAATGCCAATAACTCTAGATACAAAGTCAAAGACACTGAGTGCCAAGAAGTGCAAACTTGACGACTATGTCAAATCAATGAATGGTCATACAAACTAAGAAACACTGTGAGGCCAAGGATAGTTGGGACAGTCTATGTCGTGTGTTGTTTCATCAGCAATTGCAAGTGTAGCAAAGCATTTACAACGTTTGAATAATTGATATAATGACAATAATTGATGTGGTGTAGCACTGACTTGTTGGATATGACATACAATAGAAGAAATAAATGTCTAGAAGGGTGAGCCTATGAGATGAGCCTAAATCGATGCAACACTAGCCAACACCTACTCGGCTCTTGGGACTTATATTGTTAGAGAATCATCACATTTTATTTTTTTTGAACACATTATGTGGGCACCCGCAGGTCCGACCCGCAACTAGCTTGATCGGGTATGGGTGTACTTTTATTCTACATGTTTAAAAGTTTATCTTTTTGACCCGCACTGATCCAACCTAAAACCAACATACCCACCCGTTTGACAGGTCTAATGTCAACAAAATAAGCATAGTGGATGCTTACACCAAACTTTGTCCCAAGTAGCAACTTGGGCCGCCCCCGCAAATGTGATCGTTGCTTAAAGGGGGTGGGGGTATATGATAGACCTCTTCCCACATACTTAGCACCCGCTTTACCTATAAAACCATTAGGGAACCATCTAGTTCTATTTCATGTAAGGCTAATGGCCACATGCACCCTTTATCTATTCCTTTCTGCTACAACAACCTAACACTACTTATTGTGTGATAGACAATAGCTTGTGTCTAGTACTCTTTGCCTATTCAAAGAGGTGACACACTCAAACATAGGCATCCAACATTCTAAATATTTATTGATTGGTCAGGATTCCCCTTTCTATTATTGTGACCCCAACCCAAGCAGAAGAACAATCTCCACCATAGGAAGGAGACGGCTCCCCAACCGCTCTTCTCTTTTCGGTGGCACATTTGAGCCTACCAACAACCTCATCCTTGAATTTCCTGAGCAAGGACGGTGTGTGGTGGTGAAAATCACCCAAGTGGTGTGAGGCGAAGTGTGTGAGAGGTCTTGAAACAACAACGTCAATCCAAAATAGGAGGTGATGCACACCAATACCATCCACTAGGGACATGTTGGGCAGTAGAGCTCGAAGATGATGTTGAGCAGTACGGCTTAATCGTGAGGCCCGATGGTGACTGGAGGGTGCGATACATAACGGTTCAACAAAGAAGAAAGGGGATCATTTTAGGGTAAGAGAAATAGGGTGACTCATTTTCTACTTGGAGGAACGCAACATTTCATCTTGGGTTTAGCGGCATTGGAAGGAAAACTAAAGAGGAAAATCTTATTTTCAATTATGAATGATAAATCAAAATGTCTTGTCCTTTTTCTTAATAACTTGGGAAACCCACCCCCTGGTGGAGGCCTAAATAGCAGGAATGGTAAACCTTGTAGGCTCGTGCTCCCACACACCAATATCTCAATATGTCGCATCAGAGGTAGGATGATGTGAAAAATTCATTTCTGAGCGACATTTCTAATGGGAGTCGAATTCGAGACCTTTTGTAAAGAGAACTCGCGTTGCGACCAGTTGGGCTATCGCTCGACAACAATCTTATCTTATGAAGGATAGTTCCGTGCAAAAATGAAGGATTACTAATGGGAAAACATCTCCCTTTAACGTGAAATTTCGGTTAGAGGGATATCTTGTTTCTTATGGAAGTGCGGCCCTCAAAAATTGTCCGGTTATTTTGAAGGCATTTCGTACCTCACAATTGTCGTTCTCTTAAGCCTGTCTTTTCTGTTGCGCAATTGTCCTTAAATACAGACCAGTGGGCCTCACTCACATTCCTCAAAGCTAGACTATGTTGGTTATAAAGCAAAACCCTGTAACAGCGTTAGATGTTACTCTTAATAACAGAAAGTGATTAGATGAGCATCACAGCATCAGCATTGCTCTAATCTTCTTGAGTAGTGTGTTGAATAAGAATCTACGATCTACCACCCACCACACACACTCACACATTAATTAAATTGCTGATTGGATACCCCTTCTCATTTTCCATGAAAAGAATGGTAATTATCGTCCAGGTTAGCATGGAAGTTCATCAATCCGTCCACCCCACCGAAACCATGAGAGTCCCCTTTCCAGCTGCAGTAGCACGTGTTAGCACGATTTTTCTCAAGCGTGTATGCATATGTAATGCTAACAAATACAGAACGCAAAGCCTCATATTTTCAAGATTTCATCCAGAATATTACACCGTGAGAACTGTAATCAAACACAAAGTCGCCACAGGCATGGCCTATATGTTGCCAATGGATGCCTCGTGGCAGTCTGTGTACTTGGATGACTTCATGGAGATGTAGAAGCTTCAGACGATTGGGAAGGACTTCAGCCTGATCCATATCCAACCGGAGCTATTCTACTTGGACGACTTCAAAAAGATGCAGGGAAGGACGACTTCAAAAAGATGAAAGCACTCGGCTTGGAACCATGGGAACCAACCACTGCTACATTGTCATCTCCTTTCAAGCGTTATAGTGCAATGGAATGCCTTTGAATAGCAAATCATATTACAGCAAATGAGTGGACAGCTTGAATGCCATGTCTGGAATCCGTGGGCCAAATTATTGTTTCCCATGATATGTGCAAGGAACCTTAGTCTCTTTAGAGTTCAGGCTAAATTTGTCACGACAACCCAGTATCAAGCTTTTACTATTGTGTTCTGTGGCCACTGCGATGCTTGGGAATTAAATTCAATGTTCTATCTGCATGCAAGCGCTATAAGTTCGTCACCACTTGTAACTAGAGGGATTTCAAGGTGGACTCATTACAAAAACAAGAGGTGGTCTTGTATGCAATTTCACAATCAGAAATCGACTTCCAAAAGTAAAAGAAAACAGAAATTCACATGAACATTAGTTCCATCATGAACAATTTTCCCTACAACTTGAGTTGTTAAGCAATCACCATTTGATCTGGCCCAGCACCAGTTCCTTCAGTCCTTGAGAATAGCCAGAAAACAAAAGTAGGAGCAGACCAATAGTGTCATACTCGGAAGAAGCGTGTTACCCAAACTCTGGAACAAGAAGCATGCCCACAGCACACAGCAGCTTTCTGGTACAAGTAATTGTAATCCTATTACTTTTTTATTCTAGCGACCAGAAAAATTGATGGGGAGTTTTACCGAAACACATACATGCATAGTTCATTTGGGAGAAATGACGAGCAGTAAACAATAGAATGACCGATAGAAACCTTTGTCCCGACAAGAGAACTGGGTAAAGCAGCAATCCTGCCCTGGGTTTTGCAGCAATAAACATTCTGATGAGATTGAACAGAACCATGTGTCGCAAACCTTTTGGATATTACTATCGATACATACTGCACATTTTGGTAGATGTAATTCGATACTAAAAAATAAATTTTATCATCATTGGTTGAATACGAAACAACATATCAATTTTTGCTGATAATATACAACTAGGAGAACATGGTCGTACCAGATACATGAACAAAACCAGTTCTACCAAAAGTGCTCACAAATCTAAGCATCCCAAAAGCTGTTTATACACCAATGGATAAATTCAAACAGAACACGCTTGAATACATTTATTTCTTCATCTGAAGTTTACTGTGTCCATTCACGGAGATTAATGCCGCAATGCAAGAAATAGGTAGCACTATAGGCAGGAGACCATGCTTCATGACCTGTACTTATCTGACTATTGATTATATGACTAGCAACTAGTTGTAGAAGGTCCAATAAAAAAACTAGTTATAGAAGCTGCAAATCAACTAAACAAAAGAAGTCCAATTGAGTGACTGGCAGGTACATTTAAACATCAATTTCAATTCCAGTCACTTCAATTGTCAAGAATAGTAAATCAACGGGTACCAGCAACACTGAAAAATAAACAAACTATTCCCACATTCAATTTGATCAATTTAATAACATGTAACTATTTAAACCTATTTTGGTATCATAACAATTGAGATATGTTACTCTACTATCTGGACCACCATGTGAATTCACCCATGCAATAAGGCTTCCCTAGTTCTATATAAGTAATTGTAGCATAATTTTTTGGCAGTAAACATATCTGACCACAAGCATTGTACAAGAGAACTTAACCGAACCCTAATCTCTCCCACCCTCAAAGGCACCTTTGTCTTTTCTTTCCTCCTCTTGACTGTTGCTACACTACCTTGCAGTAATGATGTCAGTCCAAGGGGAGAGGCTATGTTTCTCCTGTGACTGGTCTTAAATCTCCCCACTTCTGTGAGTCCACGCCTCTAGTAGCTTGCACAGAGGGAGGGGTTCTCCTAGCTTGGTCGTTGTGGGGACATAATCCCCCTCTCCCTGCTGCATCACGGGTAGGTAGAAGCTGCTGTCCAAGGTGGTTCTCTGTTGCCTCCAGGAGTTTTCCTTGTTAATCAGTCCACGTTCTTCTCAGATGCCGGAACCTGCAATCACCATGCACACACAACACCAGATTCAGAGGACTGGCCACAACAGAAATGAACACAACATCAGGAACAGGGTCAGTTCGTGGCATGTCTTCCTCAACAGCACTTACTGTAGTTCCAATATTTTGTATTTCAGATCCGTAACATGACGATCACCTAACTGCATGTGTACATTATATAAACCTGTAATTTACGGATTCACAAGCAAGAAAGAAGGTGCTTACTTAGGCAATCATTCAGCTAACTTAACATGGCATCAGAGCCAGCTGCCTCCTCTCTTTCTTCCTCCAACCCACCCACCCCGGCAGCCGATCCCTTCCACTCCTTACCAAATGTTCACCAGGTCCATCACTACTTGTCAATCAAGCTATCTCCCACCAACTACCTGTTATGGAAAGCTTAGTTTATGCCCCTCCTTCGCAGCTATGACCTGATCGACCTCATGGATGGCTCTACTCCCTGCCTTTCCCCTACACTTACCCCACCCCCTGTCTCCCCGTCCTCACTATCTCCGGCTACTACATCTTCCAACCCCGACCCCATCACCAACTCCAGTTACACCCTCTGGCAGCACCGGGACCAGTTACTATTGAGCTGCCTTCTCGCCTCCCTTACTGAAGAAGTCCTTAGAGAAGTCGTCAGCCTCAACACATCTTATGATGTTTGGTAGGCAATGCACCTCGCCTATGGATCCCCGTCAAACACCCGCATTGTCCAGCTGAACAACCAACTGCAGCAGCTCAAGCAGGCTGACATGCCCGTCTCCACCTTCCTTCGTACTACCAAACTGTTGGCTGACCAACTCGCCGCAGCCGGGCAGCCTCTGGCACTGGCGACATTCAATGCCATTATCTTCAACAACCTCGGACCTGATTTCAAAGAATTGGTTGTGACTCTCTCTCTCTCTCTCTGCCCGTGCCGATCCTGTCGTCTACCCAGAGCTGACTAGCCTCCTTATCAGCCATGAGATCCGGCTACAGCTCGCCAATGCCAGCCTTCCTCCGAGTGCCAACGTGGCTCACGCTGCTTCTCTGCCGCCAGCCACCACAACCTCTCGTGGTCGTGGTTGTGGTCGTGGCCGCTCCACTCTCCGCCATGACCCGTGCCCAGTGTGTGGAGTCCACGTCCATAGCCCTCTTTATCTTTCAAATGTCTTGCATGTGTCGTATTTAACCAAGCCTCTGCTCTCTGTTTCCTGTTTCTCTTGTGATAACAATTAAAACTTCCAGTTTCACCCGTCTCATTTTCTTGTTAAGGATGTCCAAACCCATCAATCTCTTCTTCAAGGCCGCTCGCGTGACGAACTTTACCAGCTCTGCTAGCACCATCAACCCATAGTGCATCTCACTGGACGTCCCTCGTTGGAGCGTTGGCATGGACGCCTCGGTCATCCCAGTCTTCGCACTACACGCCAGATCATCTCCTCCCAGCAGCTTCCGTTTTGCTTCATCTGGTTTCAATAATTGTTCTTCATGTTATTTAGGCAAATCCAACCGTCTTCATCTTTCTTTAACAAGAACTCGTAGTGTTGCTCCTTTGGAGCTTCTGTTTATGGATGTATGGGGTCCAGCCCCGCAAGTGTCATCTATGAAAGTGAGCCGTGTTTTCTATATTCACAAAGGAGGAAACTCACTCCTATAAATAGGAGGCTTTACAAGAAAGCGAACTGAAAACCTTAATGGGGCTCTTTATACAAAGGTCCATGTTACATAGTAAAGGAAAGACTTAAACAGAAATACACAAAACAGTAAATGAAGTAATATATATCTCAATACTCCCCCTGAAGTTAGAGCATAATTGTCAATGATGCCCAACTTGTTGCACAGTTCCTCAACTCGCTTGCCAGAGAGAGGCTTGGTGAATATATCAACAGTTTGCTCATGTGATGGCAGGAAAGGAGTAGCGATCTTCTTATCCAGTACAACATCCCGAAGAAAATGACAGTCGACTTCAATATGCTTGATCCTCTCATGGAATACAGGATTGTTGGCAATGAAAGTAGCAACACGATTATCACAGTACATTGGAATAGCAGAGCTGATAGGGAACCCAAAGTCTGCAAGAATAGATTTAATCCATAATAGTTCACAAGTAGTATGTGCCATTACACGATACTCAGATCCAACACCAGATCTGGCAACTACATTTTGTTTCTTGCTCCTCCAAGTAACCAGATTACCTCCTACGAAGGTGCAATAACCAGATTTGGATCTTCTGTCAGATTTGCATCCTGCATAATCAGCATTAGAGTATCCAATAACATCATGGTGCCCATTTCTTTTATAAAATAACCCCTGTCCAGTGCGTTCTTCAAGTATCTCAGGACACGACAGGCAGCCTCCTAGTGACATTGTCGAGGGCAATCTATAAATTGATTAAAAACCTCCATAGCAAAGCATAGATTCGGCCTGGTAACAGTGAGATACAAAAGTCTTCCAACTAGTCGCTTGTAGCAATACTTATCTTCTAAGCGATGAGTGGACTCTGTCCATAGATCATGTGCCTGATCCATATGTGAGACAGCAGGTCGACAACCCAACATTCTTGTTTTAGATAATAAGTCTAGAGTATACTTCCTCTGTGAGAGAGATACTCCATTTTTGTTATATGCTACCTCAATGCCAAGAAAATACCGAAGACGTCCAAGGTCTTTGGTTACAAAGTGCTTCATAAGATATTTCTTTGTATCAACAATCCCTGTGGTATCACTACCAGATATAATGATATCATCCACATATACAATCAGAATAATAATGCCAGAAGAGGTGGTTTTGATAAAAATAGAATGATCACATTGAGACCTTGTGAAATCAAATTGATGTTGTATAAGTGAGAATTTGCCAAACCATGCTCGAGGACTCTGCTTAAGGCCATAAAAGCCTTCTTAAGAAGACAAAATTTTCCAGAATACTCCCCCTCACCAATATAACCTGGAGGTCGGAACATATAGACAGTCTGCTGCAGGTCACCATATAGAAATGCATTTTTGACGTCTAGTTGATGCAAACGCCAGCTTTGATTGACAACAACAGAAATAAGAATATGCATGAAAGTAAGACGAGCAACGGGAGAAAAAGTTTCAAAATAATCAACTCCAGACTCCTATGTGTAACCTTTGGCAACTTATCTAGCTTTTAAGCATTCAATCATCCCATCTGGCAGATATTTAACAGTATGTACCCAACGACATCTGACAGGATTGCTGCCTGGAGGAAGATCAACAAGGACCCATGTCCCACGAGATCGAAGAGCATTCATCTCCTCATTCACATCCTTTTTCCATCCAGGATGTAGAAGTGTTTCCCTAACATTCTTTGGAACAGAGATAGCAGATATTGCAGCAGTAAATTTAGCCATGGAAGCATTGAGATGATCAGCAGAAACATGCTTAGAAATACAATATTTTGTACCAGACCGCTGTCCTTTGCGTAAGACAATAGGCATGTCCAACTCAAAAATCTAAATAGAGTCAGTAGAATTACCATTAACTAGTGGTGGATCATCAGTTTCCGAAGAGGTCATAGCAGGGGACACATCAGGTAGAGGTCTTTTGCGTCGACGCTCATAGACTTGCGTAACAGGGGTGGAAGATTCGTCTAAGGATGGGACAATAGAGATTGGTACATTAGGAGGAGACGCATGTGGATGTGGTTTAGAAAATAATGATGTATCTTCAAAGAAGGTGACATCCGTGTTACAGTATATGTTTTCTGTGGTTTACTTATTCTGTTATTTATTTTGTTATTTGTTTATTCTGTATGGACCTCTCTGTAATTGTTTCAGCATTATATATATGAGGGTGCACTCTTTGTGCAACCCTATGCTCTCTGCAACCCTGATTCTTAACATGGTACCAGAGCAGGTCGAGACCTAGGGTCTCTCCTTCCCTCCCTCCCTCTCCACCGGCGCCCCCCCCCCGCGCGCGGACCAGCCGCCGGCCCAGCAGCAGCAGCCAGCGGCGGCCGCCGCCGTCGGGGCAGCAGCAGCCCGCCGGCCGCCGCCGCCGGCCGCCGGGGCAGCAGCAGTCCGCCACCTCCGGGCTGCCACCGCTGGCCTAGCCAGCCGTCTCCCGCCGGTCACAGGTCCGTCTACTCTCCTGGCGCGGTGCTCCGCTAGTGCTTGAGCAACCGTGGTTGTTGTTCGCACAGCAGGTGCGCTGCCGGGTTGGTAGATCTGGACTAGATCAGTCTTCCGGGGGAGATCGGTACGTTGTTCGGCTAGAGCCGACTTCGGTTCGTGTTTGTTTGTGACTGCCTGCCCGTGTAGGCTTCGGCCTCCGGGTCTTCTACTACACCTTGGTGTAGTCCGTATGTGAGAGGTCCCCTGTGATCTTCTGCCTGCCTGTCTTGCCTGCCTGCTGTGCCTGCCTATCTGATGGCGTCCTCGACTGATGATCTGCGTCGTCAAGTTACTACGGTCAAACTTGACGGGCGCAACTACCAGCTGTGGGTTTGCTCCTTTGTGATATATGCCAAATCACAAGGGAAGTATTCCCATCTCACTCGTGCCGGTCCGCCACAGCCTGCTGACGATGCTGACTTGAAGGACGTCAAAGCTTACGATGATTGGGTCTGTGACGACTCAACAGTGATGACTTGGATTCTCAACAGCACGGTTGAGAAGATTAGTGTGACCATTCTCCGTCTGCCTACGGCAAAGCAGATGTAGGATCAGCTTGCTCGCACCTTCTCCCACAGCCAGAATCCGAAGAAGGTGTTTGATATCAACAAACAGCTTAGTCGTCTCACCTTTACTGGCACTGATATCTCCGATTACTTCTCTACGTTCACCGGTTTATGGGGTGAACTGGAGGCGTATCATCCTCTGTCCACGGATCTGGTGATCATGCAAAAGCAGCGCGATGAGCTACAGCTGATCCAGTTCTTGAGTGGCTTGCCTGACTCCTATGCTGGCGTTGTGAATCAGATTCTGGCTGGTGATCCACTGCTTACCCTTCAGAGTGCCTACCAGCGACTTCAGCGCCTTTCCTCACCGACACCACATACTACTCCAGATGTTGGCGACTCTACTGCCTTAGTTGCCTGGGGTGGCCGCGGCCGTGGTCGCGGTCGTGGCCGTGGCCGCGCTTCTGATGGACGTCCTCCCCTTGGTGTAGGGAGAGGTCGTACTCCTACTGTTGGGCGTGGGGCCCCTCCTGCTACTACTACTGCTGCGCGTCCTCCGCCCGGCTCGCGCTTGTGTTCTTACTGTGGTCGTATGAACCACATTGAAGAGAAGTGTTGGGAGAAATATGGCAAACCAGAATGGGCGAACACTGCTACTGATTCTCCCGCCACCGCATCCGAGACTGCTGCACATCCTACTACACCGGACACTGCGGGCGCTACTGCTGACTACATCAGGGCTGAAGTCGAACGTCTGTTTCTGGAGCGTGCTGGATCATCTTCTGAATCGTCCACGAGTGGAGCACATGCTGCCCATACTGGTTATGATACTGCCTTTCTGAGTTCACATTTGCCACCCCCATCTGGTAATAATAAATGGGTGATCGACTCTGGTGCATCATCCCATATTTCTGGCAATAGGGCTTTGTTTAAGTCCATCTCTAAACCTGCTCATAAATCTACGGTTATGGTTGCTGATGGATCTCGATCTCCTGTTTCTGGCATTGGGGACATTATTTCTCAGTTCCTTATCAAATCTGCCTTATATGTGCCTAACTTTCCTATGAATTTATTATCTGTTAGCAAACTTGTACGGAATTTGAACTGTAGCCTGACTTTTCTTCCTGGCTCCTGCATTTTTCAGGACCTTCTCACGAGGATGAAGATTGGTGGGGGGTATGAAGGTGTTGATGGTCTCTACTACTTGGACGAGATGCCAAGGTCTGCCAAAGCTGCTGTGGTTTCGGCCTTATCTGCCTCCGTTTCTACTTTACAGTGGCATTACCGGCTGGGACACCCTTCTGACAAACTGCGCCATTTACTTCCAGACATGAGTAGTTGTACTTTCCAGTGTGAGTCTTGTCAACTGGGTAAACAAACTAGATCAGTATATCTGAGGCGTAGTTCTGTGAGCAGCAGGCATATTTTTGATGTAGTGCACTCTGATGTGTGGGGACCGTGTAATGTACCGAGTGTGTCTGGCTATCGATACTTTATTTTGTTTATTGATGATTTTTCGAGGACTACTTGGCTATTTCTGTTGAAAAGTAGATCCGAGGTGATATCCACAATAAAGTTCTTTTTTGCTGAAATTAAAACCCAGTTTGGTGTGCCTATTAAAATTTTTAGAACTGATAATGCGTTGGAATTTGTTCAGAAAGATGTGGAATTTTTTTGTAAATCTGTTGGAACTTTACATCAAACCTCATGTGCCTATACACCACAACAGAATGGTGTAGCCGAAAGAAAGAATCGTCATCTGTTGGAAGTGGCTCGCACTATCATGTTGCATTCGCATGTCCCTCGTACTTTTTGGCCAGAAGCGGTTCTGACTGCCTGTTTTCTCATTGATCGTATGCCATCGTCGGTTATTGGTAACAAAATCCCCTTCCAAGTTTTACATCCGGAGGCTCCCTTGTTTTCTGTCCCTCCACGGATTTTTGGTTGCACGTGCTTTGTACGCCTCCTTGGCCCTACATCTGATAAACTGTCGCCTAGAGCAGCCAAATGTATTTTCTTGGGATATTCAAGGTCTCAGAAAGGCTATCGTTGTTATAATCCTGCTACGCGAAAGTGGCTCACTAGTAGTGATGTGGTGTTCTTTGAAGACACTCCTTATTATTCATCTGCGGGAGAAAATTTGCAAACGGATCTTATTGCACCACCCTTGCCTATTTTGTCTGACTGCAGCCCTGAGACGGATGATACTGTGATACCAGATCCTCCTCAGCTTCGAGTTTATCAGCGCAGGAACAGAACACCTCCTTCACATGTACCCCCCCCAGTCGACCAATCTTCACCTCCGGAAGGTTCTGCTTCACCTGAGGTACAATCTGATTTACATATTCCTATTGCACTTCGCAAAGGGACTCGTTCCTGCAAGTCTCACAGTATTGCTCATTTTGTATCTACTGATCATCTCACTGCTCAGGCGCGTGATTTTGTATATGCCTTATCTGCTGTTACTGTTCCTAAGACTATTCAGGATGCCCTGCGGAGTACAGCTTGGACTTCTGCTATGCAGGATGAGATGACCGCTCTGACTGATAGAGGCACTTGGGAGCTGGTAGATCCTCCTCCTCAGTGCAAGCCTGTAGGTTGCCGCTGGGTGTACACTGTCAAATATCAACCAGATGGTACAGTTGAACGGTTGAAAGCTCGGTTAGTTGCCAAAGGATATACTCAGACCTACGGCATTGACTACTTTGAGACTTTTTCTCCTGTTGCTCGCTTAAATTCTGTCAGAATCTTACTATCTGTAGCTGTAAACTGTGACTGGCCACTTCTACAGCTTGATGAGAAGAATGCTTTCTTATATGGTGATCTACAGGAGGAGGTTTACATGGAGCAACCTCCTGGGTTTGTTGCTCAGGGGGAGTCTCACAAAGTATGTCGGCTCAAAAAGTCTATTTATGGGCTCAAGCAGAGTCCACGTGCATGGTCCGATAAATTAAGCAGGATTCTCTCTGACTTTGGCTTTCTAAGGTCTCAAGTGGATCATTCTGTCTTCACAAAGAAAACTTCTGCAGGAATTATTATTTTGATTGTCTATGTCAATGATATCATTATTTCAGGCAGTGATGCTTCAGGTATTCAGGCCACTAAAAATCATTTGGGTAAGCATTTTGCTACCAAAGACTTGGGCAGATTGCGATACTTTCTGGGTATAGAGGTTTCCAGGAACTCTAGTGCTCTTGTGCTGTCCCAGAGAAAATATGTACTTGATATCCTGCAAGAAACTGGTATGTTGGGAGCAAGACCTGCAGATACTCCTATGGATCCCAATGTTGATTGGGATGCTGATACCTCTTCTATGTTTTCTGAGCCGAAGAAATACAGGAGACTTATTGGGAAATTGATCTATCTGACTGTTACTCGTCCTGACATTACTACTGCTGTGGGTCTTCTGAGCAGGTACCTGGACAAGCCTAGACAGTGTCACTGGGATGCTGTTTGTCACATTCTGAGATACTTGAAAAGGGCACCTGGCAAAGGTCTGTATTACAAGAAAAGTGGACATTGTAAACTTGAGGGCTATTCTGATTCAGATTATGCAGGCAGCAGAATTGACAGGAAATCCACCTCTGGCTACTGTACCTATGTAGGAGGTAACTTGGTGACTTGGAGGAGCAAGAAACAGAATGTTGTTGCTCGCTCCAGTGCTGAAGCTGAATACAGGGCCATGGCCCATACTGCATGTGAACTTCTCTGGGTGCGTTCTCTTCTGCATGAACTTGGGATTGAATCTCCTTATGCGATTCCAATGCACTGCGACAACCGAGCTGCTATTTTCATTGCCAATAATCCTGTCTATCATGAACGCACCAAGCATATCGAGGTGGATTGCCACTTCATTCGAGAATCTGTTCTGGCTGGTAAAATTTGCACTCCTTTTACAAGATCTGAAGATCAAGTTGCAGATGTCTTCACCAAACTTCTGGCTAAGAAGCACTTCTGCACACTGGTGGACAAGTTGGGCATGATTGATATCTATGCTCCAACTTGAGGGGGAGTGTTACAGTATATGTTTTTTGTGGTTTACTTATTCTGTTATTTATTTTGTTATTTGTTCATTCTGTATGGACCTCTCTGTAATTGTTTCAGCATTATATATATGAGGGTGCACTCTTTGTGCAACCCTATGCTCTCTGCAACCCTGATTCTTAACAATCCGCACTAACATACAAGCGACGTCCAACAGGATCAAAACATTTCTACCCTTTTTGTGTGTGAGAGTACTTGAGAAAATAACAACGGATAGCTCGTGGAGACAATTTATCAATTCCAAGTTGGTGATTGCGGACAATGCAAAGGCAGCCAAAAACTTTTGATGGTAGAGCAAAAATGGATTCATGTGGGTAGAGGAGTTCGTAGGGAATCTGATTTTGGAGGATGGACGAGGGCATACAGCTGATGAGGTAGTTGGTTAAAGATGGCATCAGGCCAAATAGGACTTGGGAAGATTCATTTCAATTAGGAGAGTACGAGCGACATCAAGGAGGTGTTTGTTTTTCCTTTCAACAACTCCATTTTGTTGTGGACTATAGGCACAAGAGGTTTGATGAACAATTCCTTTGGAGGTGCAAATTTTTTGAAAACCATGTTGCACGTACTCAGAAGCAGTATCAGTGCGAACAAATTTAGGAGCAGAAAAATGAGTCTTTATTTCATTTAAGAAGTTGGAGAAAATATCTAAAATTTCAGAGCGATCTTTCCAAAGATAAAGGCAAGCGGCACGAGAGCAATCATCTATAAAAGTTACAAAATATCAAACACTAGTACGATTACTAATACGACATGGTCCCCAGATGTCAGAATGAATTAAATAAAACAGACTAGGACTCATGTTGTCACAACGAGGAGGATACACAGAGCGGTGATGTTTTCCTAGTTGACAAGATTGACATGTAAACTTTTCAGAAGACAAACTTAGGAAATAAGGACTTCAAATTTTGGTCTGAAGGATGACCAAGCCTTAGGTGCCATTGGTAAAGAGAGGTAGAGTGAGCCATAAGAGTCGTATCATGCAAATTTGACGAGGTCTATAGATAGTACAAACCGTCTCCACCTTCATATCCCCCACCAATCGTCTTCTTCGTCCTGAGATCATGCATGGAGACAGTGTAAGGAAAGAACATTACACTGTAATTTAAAGATTTGGTAATTTTACTAACAGACATCAAGTTTAATGGAAATTTGGGCACAAACAGAACAGATTTAAGAAGATGATTGTTAACATCCCCAATTCTAGTGACTGGAGAAGTATATCCAACTGTCAGACGTACTGGTGGATGATAGGTAGATTTCTTTAGATGAGTGAAGAGAATTTTATTACCAGTCATATGGGTTGTGGCACCAGAATCAATAATCCAATTTTCTTTTACAGAAGATGAGGAAGCTCGAAGGCAAGAAGGAACACCAGAGTGTTGAGCAATGTTCTCCTGAGGAGTCATAGTAGTTGTAGAAGCAACTTTGATAAGCTTGTCAAGGTCAGAAGAACTTAGTGTAACCATCTGAGGAGAAGCAACATTGGGTGTATATGTAGATTCTTCATCAGCATCAGTAGTAGAGACTTGGTTTGCCCATTCAGGCTTTCCATGTTTCTTCCAACATTTGTCCTCGGTATGGTTGGTCCGTTTACAGAACTAGCAGTACCGAGGTTGAAGAAGGGAAGACCCTCTTCCATAGGGATGAGGAGGCCCCCGTCCACCAGTGTTAAGGCCTCTGCCCCGTCTACGAGTAGAGTTACCACGCCCTCGTCTAGCAACAACTAGAGCAATCGGCTCTTCTTTGGTAGCAGAAGACAGCGAGCGAGATAGCCGAAGATACACATCATCCGACATGGGTAATGGTTCTGATGCAAGGATTTGTTGACAAACCGCTTCATAGCTAGGTGGCAAGGATGCCAAAAATTGGCATAACTGAACGTCATCTTGTTGTTTTTGTAGTTTAGTGAGATCAGTAGATGATGGATGATGGAGTTTGAGCTCTCCCCAAATACCTTTGAAGGTATCAAAATGTGAAGCAAAAGAGGTAGCGTCGACAAGTCTTAGAGAATGCAGGCGTTTATAGAGCTCAAAAACTCGGGAGGCATTTCCCTTACTGGAATAAACCTAAGCAATATGATCCCAAGCTTCCTTGGCGGTGTCTGTAAACAGAAGATTGGTGGCTACATGGGGTTCACAGCTATTTAGAATTCAAGACAGAACTTGAGAATCACATTCTACCCATTTCTTATAGTCAACTTTCTTTTGGTCAGATGTTTCATCTTTAGGAGGCTGCTCAGTGAGATGCTCAAGTTTGCCCGATGAGTGAGCATAAATCATTAAGTATCGTGCCCACAAAATGTAGTTTGATCACCCGGCCAGCGTAGCCCGGGCGGTCAAGCCAGCGCGCCCCTCATGAAGGGTCGCTGGTTCGATTCCCCGCTCGGGTCAGCTGTATTTACCAACCTCTTGGGTCATCCGGGCTCTGGCACCTGTTTGGAGAGGGGGTGGGCTTCGGCCCATGCAGATCCAAAAAAAAAAAATGTAGTTTGATCCATTGAATTTGACTGATGTGACACATCTAGGATGTGTCTCCATGATCGTAGAGGAATATGAAGCCATGAAGCAAAGATGATACCCAAAGAATATCCAGAAGTAACAATACTCACAATAGAAAGTCTCCTGGAATGGCACACGACGTGTCAAAAATAAGACAGTGTGTCAAAGAGCAGCAAATAATCGCCTGGAATGGCACACGACGTGTCAGAAATAAGACACAACGTGTCAAAGAGCAACACAGTCCCCTGGAACAACACATGACGTATCAAAAATAAGACACGACGTGTTAGATGATACGTCGGATTTAAATTTTTTTGATGTGTTTAGTGTAGCAATTACATCATGATATTAAAGTGGTTATGAACTTTGACGTTAATACCCTAGCTTTGTAGTATCCATCAATTATAAAGAATTGTAGATTACTCAGTACTCGGTTGATCAGGCATGCTGAAAGTGGTGATTGCATGAGGTAAGACAGATGTGCAGAGGTCAGGACAGTCGTAGGTCAATGGATTCGCCGGATTGAGAGACGGCGTGTCAAACAAAGACACGTCGTGCCAATTGTTGGGGCAGCAGCAGATCAAGAGCACAAATGGAGAACCTAGCAATATAAGGTCAAAGATGACGTAGACTACGTGGCATATACTATGATTCACCAAGAACAAAGATGATATGTTGGATTACCCAATCATACCACTAATAAAGAGAGTAGAGCCCTAGAATAGGTGATCATGAATGACCACAAATCTGTCGAACAGTGCTTCCAAATAATAGTTCTTCAGGGCATAAGAACCTTGGAAAGACCGCCAGCCATATCCCTAGATCCTCTTGTTGGAGAAGAGGATGGGGCTCGAAAGAAGCTTAGATCTTCTTAGGAGTGATCAACAGCGGAAGTCAAGTAGGATATTCACGGTGGTGGTGGCTCATGGAGGGAGGGAGAGAGAGAGGGCGGCGATGATTGGTGCAGATCAGGGCTAGGTGACCCGCTCTGATACCATATGAAAGTGAGCTGTGTTTTCTATATTCACAAAGGAGGAAACTCACTCCTATAAATAGGAGGAGGTTGTACAAGGAAGTGAACTGAAAACCCTAATAGGCCTCTTTATACAATGGCCCATGTTATAGAGTAAAGGAAAGACTTAAACAAAAATACACAAAACAGTAAACGCAGTAATATATATCTCAATATCATCTATTGGCCATATTGATGATCACTCTAAGTTTTGTTGGCTTTTTCCCCTATTTCGCAAGTCAGGTGTTCTTTTTATTTTTCAACAATTCCATAAACATGTGGATCGCCAACTAAACACCAAATTCAAGGCAGTTCAGACCGACGATGGAGGAGAATTTTGGGCTCTTACGCAATACATGGCCCAAACCGGAATGCTTCATCGCTTCACGTGTCCACACACCCATGAACAAAATGGTGGAGCTGAGAGAAAAATTGTCATATTGTAGACACAGGCCTTACCCTCCTAGCTCACTCCCATGTTCCGAAGAAATTTTGGCAGTTCACCTTCGAAACTGCGGTTTACCTCATCGATCGTCTTCCTACACCACTTTTTCACCATGCAACCCCTTACAGCATTATCCACGGTGTGACACCTGACTACCGGTTCCTCAAAGTCTTTCATTGTGTCGTCTTTCCCCCTCACTTGTCCTTACAACACCCTAAAATTTGACTACCGCTATAAGCCTTGTGTTTTGCTAGGTTATCCACCGAATCATTTTGGTTACCGGTATCTTAATCCCATTACTGGCCGCATCTACATCGTGCGGCATGTCTGGGTTATCAAGACCACTTTTCCGTATGCACGCCAATTACCCAACAACCCACCACTTACACCTCCCTTTCAATCGTGGCTATCCATTACATCCCCAATACACCATCCACTATTACCTGGTATGTCATTACGTAGTGCTCCCATTACTCCATCCAATATATGTACTTCTCCTAATGTTACGTCACCCTCTCCTTCCACTTCAACACCATTGGTACCCACCCACCTGCCACCTCCACACCCAATGGCCCCTCCAGTAGCACCTTCCCATCCCATGATGCTACACAGCAACAGAGCTATTGACTACTGCCAACTAGCTGGCTTACGACCATCCAAACAATTGAAAACCACCAATCACCCCTTCCCAACAACCTTTCTTACCCACCACAGTCATGAACCTAGCAATTTTACCAAGGCCAATAAAAATGTTGGCTAGCATACAACCATGGACAATGAAATCAATGCTCTCCTAACTAATGGTACTTGGACTCTTGTTCCCCGCCATTTGTCCATAAACATGTTGGGTTGTAAGTGGCTCTTTTGTAATAAATTTCATCCAAATGGTACTCTTGCCCACAGCAAAACGCGCCTTGTTGCAAAAGGCTACCAGCAACAAGAGGGTATTGACTACCATGAAACATTCAGTCATGTCGTCAAACCCACTGCAATTTGTGTGGTTCTCTCCCTTATCATATTGTTGATTTTCCTATTCACAAACTTGATATTAGGATAATGCTTTCCTCCGTGCAGATTTATCTGAGGATGTCTATATGACTCAACCCCTAGGCTTTATTGATGATACTCGCCCTACACGTGCGTCATCTACGGAAATCGATTTACGGCCTCAAACGATCTACACGTGCATGGTTTTCTAAACCAAGTCATGTCCTCCGCGCATATGACTTTACACCATCCAAAACCAACACCTCCTTGTTTATTTACCACACTGACCAACAAACCATCTACGCCCTTGTCTATGTTGATGACATCCTTGTCACCTCCAATAGCTCCACCCACATTCAAAATCTCATTTTGTACTTGCGCACTCAATTTCCACTCAAAAACATAGGTCCCCTTCATCACTTCATTGGCGTTGAAGTTGAACCTACTACCTCTGGCCTATTACTCTCCCAAAAGAAATACATCACTGACCTCCTCTACAACACTCATACGTTAGATTCCAAACCACTTACCACCCCATGTGTGCCACCACCAAACTAAGACCGGTTCTCTTTTCGACCCTACTCAATACCATAAAACAATTGGCGCTCTACAATATCTCAACATCACTCGTCCTGACATATCATATGTTGTAAATAAAGTTTGTCCATACATGTATGTGCCTACCATTGACCATTGATCCTGGTTCTCTATCAAACACATCCTCTGTTATCTCAAGCATACAATTTCTCTGTCCTTGTCCATTTCGCGGTCATCTACTCTTAACCTCATGTCGTACTCTGATGTTGCTTGGGTCGGTTGTGTTGATGATCGAAAGTCCTCTTGTGGGTATGCCATCTACCTTTGTGATAATATTGTTTCCCAATGCGCCCCAACAAACTGTATCCCGCTCCTCCACTGAATCTGAATATCGTGCCTTTTGCCAATACCACCACCGAACTACTTTGGCTTCAAGCTCTTCTTACTGAGTTACACCAAACTCTCACTCATCCTCCTACCTTGTGGTGTGACCACATTAGGGCCACTTACCTCACTGCAAACCCAATCTTCCATGCCCACACCAAGCACATAGAAATTGATTTTCACTTCGTATGTGACCAAGTTGCCAATGGAAATTTGTACGTCTGCTACATCTCTACCAAAGATCAAATTGCAGACTATTAGTATATATATTTCTCTGGTTTTGTTATTTGTTGTGTTATGGGCTTTAGACTTGTCTTGTCTATTAGCCTTTTTCGTTTATCCCATATTGCTTATCCATGCTTTATGTTTTACTCTCTTATCCTATAAAAGAGAGAGCACTGTAATTGTTTTAGATATCGAATACCAACTTTTCATTTTATATGGTATTAGAGCTTTTCGATCCTCCTTAGCCCTCCCTCCTCTTAAACCTTAACCATATGCTTCCTTCACCCTAGCCTAGACGCCACCCCTCCCATCTCCCTTCTCCTTGCCTCGGCCACCCCCATCTTGTTGCCGCTGCTAACCCTCCTCTCCCCTGCCCGCCGCCGCCCCTTCTCCCCTTCCTCCACTTCTCCCAACCCGCCACTGCCCCTTACCCCCTTCCTTCAGACCTGCCACCACCACCCTCCACCCCCCTCCCTTCCAGCTATCGCATCCTCCTCCCTCCACCTTGTCGCCACCAATGATCCATCTCACACCACCCCTCTCCACAACCACCTCCATCTATCCCTCCCACCCGTTGTTGCCCTCAACCTCATCACCATCATCCTCCACCATCATCACCATCATCTAGCCTCCCTATTCATCTCCCTCTCTTCCTTTCTTCTTTGGCTACGTCTACGGGAACTTGTAAAATAGCACATTGAAGGTCTAAAAAGTTCTATGTTTTTTATTGTCTGCACCTCATGGTTGAGTAATGTTTCTCTTCATGGTGGTGTAGGTTTTTCTCCGTCCTCTACTGCCCCTCTACCGTTTTTCTGGATCTGATGCGTCAGATTCTCTGTTATTGTTGTTTGCCCCCGTGCGGGTTTTGCCAAATCTGTGGTCGGCTCCTCTCTGCTGCCCATGTGTTGGGTTTCTACTGCCTACTGACTACTGCTACTACCTATTGTCTGTTGCTACCTGTCGTCACGCTTCTTCTGTCTGTGACTTATTCCTGCTATCTCCTGCAACTTCTAATGGTGTCTGTTGATCCTCTACGAACGCTTTGCGTCATGACAGTTAAGTTGAGTGGATCCAACTACCATACCTAGTCCGCCTCCTTTGAGTTTTATGTTAAAGCTCAAGGACGTTACTGCCATCTTACTGTTGATGCTCCAGCTGTTCTTGCTACGACTGTTGATGATAAAACAAAATAGGCGTATGACCTCTGGACGAAGGAAGACTCCAGCGTCATGACATGGATGGTTAACAGTGTCGAGCCTAAGATCAACTAATCCCTTCTTCGACTTCAGACTACTAAAGACATGTGGGATCAACTTTCCAATGTTTATTCACACCAACAAAACCTGAAGGTGTTTGAAATTTTCAAACACTTGGCTGAGACGGAGTACTTCACTACTGAGTCTATAGAAGATTACTAGAACCAATATTGTGCGCTATGGGACGAATTAAGATCTATCACCCGCTCTATGTTGATATTAAAGAAATCCAACGTCAGCATAATGAACTTCAGCTAGTTCAGTTCCTTGTTGGTTTACCACATTCGTTTGTTGGTGTCGTCGATCAAATCCAGTCCAGGTATCCGCTGCCTACTTTAAGGGATGTTCTCAAACGAGTTTAGAGATTACCATCTGTCTCCCCAGATTCTCCTGACTCCTCTGATGCAACTGCTCTTGCCATCTGTTCTCGTGACACTTATCGTGGGCGTGGTCGCAATCATGGATGTGGTCGTGGTCGCTCCACTGGTGGGCCCGGTCGAGGTCCCTCATGCTCTTCCTCATCCGGCCTCGATGCTGCCTCACCTAAGCAGCGCTATTGTAACTACTACAAGCGTAGAAACCATAATGAAGACATTTGTTGGAAACAAGCATGGCAAACCTGCATGGGCGAATCAAGTGACGTCTGATCAGCCTGACATTGCCCCATCCTCGTCGGACCAGCATTCTGCTGATTGGATCCCTCAAAATTTAAAAAGCTACTTCAGGCTCGTCTGACTTCCCCTCTGTTGAGGCTTCTACCAATGGAGGTTATGCTCTTCTTGCCTCTTTTGCACAGTCCAGTAAACATACATGGGTGATTGACTCTGGCGCCACCTCACATATTTCTGGCAATCATACATTATTTTCTGAACAGCAATTGACTTCATATCTTCCACCTGTTAACCTTACCAATGGTTCTCAGACGCCTGTTTCTGGAATTAAGCATATCTGCACTCCTGGTCAACTTTTATTAAGGTCAGCTCTATATGTTCCTAAATTCCTGATTAATTTGTTATCAGTGAGTAGAACTGTTAAGAGCCTATAGTTCTCTATTACTTTTGACCTGGATGGTGTTATCTTTCAGGATTTGCGCACGAGGATGAAGATTGGTTCGGGCCATGAGGGACCAGATGGCTTATACCATGGAACAGGAATTCGACTTCGAGCCGCCTTCGACAGGTGTGGACATGGAAGTTTGTGGAAATGTCGAGGAAATGTCGAGGATTTTTACAACCAAACTTCGATGCAACTTCGACAAAAATTAAGCTAAAAATAGCCATTTTGTGATGAAAATCGACAGATTCATCAAATCTAGCTAAAAAAACACAATATATGTTTACATATAGCCATCCATACAGGTTTACATATGTAGATAAATGCATGCTTACATACAGTCGTCTCCGAACTACAGAGTTCTTCCATATATAAAGCTTGTGACAATAAACAAACTACATAAAAATAGTGTAAATCTATGGTAGATTTAGCAGAGAGAGGGTCGGTCTATTACTATTAGCTTAGAATAGTAAAAGATAACATCAAAATCATCTTACCTCAAGCTCCAACACTTTTTCCCCCTCACACAGCCAACTCCACAAAATACCAGAAGAATGTCGCCAACTTCGATGACTTCGATAAATGTCGAGGACATTGTGGAATTTTTGTATGGACTTGGGTCAACTTCACCGACATATGGGGAAATGTCAACAACTTACGAAATGTCGAGGATATTGTGGAATAAGGATATTTACATGGATTCGACGTCGCCGACCATCGACATCGACATTATCGGCGAAATTTCGCCCCATGTCGACGACATTTAGTTCCATGGATTATACTACCTGGATACGCCGAAAATTGTTGCGCTACTGACTGCTTTTGTTACATGCTTACAGTGGCACTATGGATTGGAACATCCTTCTCCTACTAAATTGAAGCATTTACTGCATGATATTTCAGATTCAGTTTTTCATTATAAAACATGCCAGTTGGGAAAACATACTAGATCTACTTTTTCAAAAAAAACTCGTATTGGCTCAAAGCAGCTTTTTAATATTGTCCATGCTGACATTTGGGGCCCTTGTTTTGTTACTAGTACTTATGGCTTTCGGTACTTTATGAGTTTTGATGATTTCTCCAGAACTACTTGATTTTTTTTTGTTAAAGGACAAATCTCACATAGTTGATACTATCAAATCCTTTTTTGCTGAGATTCATACCCAGTTTGATAAACCTATAAAATCTTTTGTGCTAATAATGCCCTTGAATTTATGCAATCCTCGTCAGTCAGTTTTTTTGAAAAATTGGTACCATTCATCAAACCTCGTATACATACACACCCCAACAGAATGGGGTTTCAGAACGTAAGAATTGTCACCTTCTTAAGGTTGCCCGAACTCTTCTCTTTTACTATAATGTCCCCAATTTTTTTGGCCGAAAGCAGTATCCACTGCATGTTACCTTATTAATCGCATGCCTTCTTATGTTCCTGCCAATCAAGTGCCATATCAAATTTTATACCCTGATGCTCCTCTCTTTACTGTGCCTCCTCGGATTTTTGGAAGCACCTGCTTTAAAACTTGCGCCCTGGCCTGACCAAACTGGATCCTCGTGCAACCAACTGTGTTTTCTTGGGGTACTCTAGGACACAAAAAGTGTTTCGATGTTATGATCCTTCTACAAAGAAGTGGATGGTTAGTGCCGACGTAGTCTTTTTTTAGAATATGTCATTCTATTCTACAACTGGCTCCACTTTGACATTTGATTTACTAGTAGATACTCCTTTACCTATGACTGTTGATACTAATTTATCAGATATGATTGTTGCACCGCTCCTCCACTGAAAGTATATCAAAGAAGACCGAAAGCTACAACTCCCTCCATGACCCCTCCAAGTCCTCCATCCTCGTCAGCAGATCCACCTCCACCTCAGGTATTTTCTGACTTGGATATTTACGCAAAGGGATTAGGTCTTGCACTCAACTTCTGATTGAGAATTTTGTTCTACTGCTAACTTGGGAACAAATTTTGCCAATTTCACTTTTTCTCTATATGTTGTTTCTATTCCTAAAAATGCTACCCAGACTCTTCAGCATCCTGCATGGCGTCAAGCTATGGAATCTAAAATGCAGGCTCTTACTAATAGATATACATGGGAGTTGGTCGATGCACCAACTAATTGTTCACTTGTCGGTTGTCGTTGGATCTTTACAATCAAGTATCAACTAGATGGCACTAATGAGTGGTTGAAAGCTTGTCTTGTAGCCAAAGGCTACACTCAGACATATGGCGTGGAATATTTTGAGATTTTTTCTCCGATTGCTCGCCTGAACTTTGTTCGTATACTTATTTCTGTAGCAATAAATTATGACTGGCCTTCATTCCAATTATATGTCAAAAATGTTTTTTTGTATGGGGATCTGCATGAGGAAGTCTACATGGAGCAGCCTCCTAGATTTGTTAATCAGGGGAAGTCGTCCAAAGTTTGTTGCCTGTACAAAACAATTTATGGACTGAAACAAAGTCCCTGAGCCTGGATTGATAAACTGAGTACAATTCTTCAAATTTTCAATTTCCTCCGATCTCAGTTTGATCATTTTGTTTTTATCAAGAAAAGTGCATCTTGTCTTTTTATCCTGATTGTTTATGTTGATGATATCATATTATCTGGCAGTGATCAACCAGAAATCCAAGCCACTAAAGAACACCTGGAAAAGCACTTTGTCACCAAAGATCTGGGCAAATTAAGATATTTTCTGGGCATTGAAGTTTCCCGTTCATCTTCTGGTCTATGCTTATCACAACAAAAATATGTTATGGATCTCTTGTCTAAAATAGGAATTCTTGGGGCGAAACATGATGCTACTCCCTTAGATCCTAATACAAACTGGGATGATGATAGTTCTCCTCCATACCGTGAACATCAACAATATCGTCGAATGGTAGGGAAACTTTTATATCTTACTGTTACTAGGGTTGATATCACCTCTGCAGTTAGTCTGGTCAGCAAATATCTTGATAAACCCAGGCAATGTCACTAGGATGTTGCATGTCATATTTTGAAGTATCTCAAAAGTTCTCTAGGAAAAGGTTTGTTTTATAGGAAAGATGGGCATAGTAATCTCATCGGCTATTCTAATTCTGATAATGCAGGAAGCAAGATAGATTGCAAATCTACATCTGGCTACTGCACCTTTGTAGGAGGCAGCCTTGTTACCTGGCGAAGCAAGAAACAAATTGTCGTTGCTCGATCCATTGTTGAAGCTGAGTATAGAGCAATGGCTCATGATACATGTGAACTCTTATGGGTCTGTAATCTTCTGAGAGAATTTGGTATTTCTGATTCTAAACCTATTCCCTGTACTGTGATGACAAAGCAGCAATATTCATTGCCAGTAACCCTACCTTCCATGAATGCACCAAACACATTGAAGTCGATTGCTACTTTGTGCCAGAAGTTGTCTTATCTGGCCAGATCTCCACACCATATACACATACTTCTGATCAAGTAGCAGATATCTTCACCAAACTTCTTCCGAAGACCATATTCACTACCATGATGGACAAGTTGGGCATGATTGATAGCTTTGCTCCAGCTTAAGGGGGAGTATTAGTATATATACTTTACAGGTTTGTTATTTGTTGTGTTATGGGCTTTAGACTTGTCTTGTCTATTAGCCTTTTTTATCCCATATTGCTTATCCCTGCTTTATGTTTTACTCTCTTATCCTATAAAAGAGAGAGCATTGTAATTGTTTTAAGACATCGAATACGATCTTTTCATTTTATACAGACATTATGACCAAACCGTTGTCACGTCCTCGGTTTGAACAGCTCAGACACAACCTTTGTCTTACTCCTATGGCTTTTACACACATTGTACTAGGGCCATTAGAGCTAGAAAAACTACTCAACAGTTCATTTGCAAGAATAATGGCATCTCCAATAGTTCAGCCCTTGATAAATGCCACTCGATTCTTATCAATCAGATCAGGAAAGACATCCCTTAGTCGATTTGCAAGAATTTTAATGATAATCTTAAATATCACATTGCACAAAGAAATAGGGCAAAAATCCTTCAAATTAGAAGCTCTAGAAACTTTTGGAATAAGGGTAATAAATGACTTATTACATTTTCTTAATAGCTTACCAGAATCAAAAAAACTCAGGATAGCCTTAGTGATATCATACCCTACAATGGACCAACATGTTTTGAAAAACATGCCATTAAACCCATCAGGGCCTGGTGCCTTGTCAACATCCAAATTCTTAACAAAAAACTCACTTTCTTCTCTAGTCACCCACTTTCTTAGGTTCTCAACATTAGCAACAGATAAGAGAGGAACATTCCAAGAATCATCCCAAGAGACATTGTCATTCACAGAAGAACTAAAGACAGTATTATAATAACTCACAATATGTTCAGAAATAGCAAAAGGTTCATTGATAATTCTGTCATCTTCATGAAGAATGTGAATGCCATTGTAAATTCTCCTGGTTTTGAGAGAAGCATAGAAAAAAGAAGAATTCCTGTCACCTTCCTTGAGCCACATCACTCTTGACTTTTGTCTGAGAAATGACTCCTCTTCAACAATAGCTTTATTTGCTATTTTTTGTAACTCCAACAAAACACTTTGCAGAACAGAATCATCCGGATGGTTGTCAACTTCCCTTTGTAGATCAAGGGCTTTGGCTTCAAGCTCTTTGGATTTAGAAGAAAAGATGCCAACATTCTTTTTGTTCCACTTAAGAAGAGCCTCTCTAACAGAAAATAGTTTTCGATAAACCCTGAACATAGGAGCTCCAGCAGGAGAAATAGTATGCCATGTCTCTTTAACAATATCTAAGAAATCGGGTTGGCTAACCCAAGCATTGATAAAACGATAAGGAGAGCATCTTTTTTTTAGAAGGATGTAGATGAACAACTAGGATACGATGATCACTGACTAGATTTGAAATAATCTCACCCCACAAAGAAGGAAACAAGCTAAGGAAGTTGAGGTTACAGAAGACTCTGTCGATTTTTGAGAAAATGCTCACACCCTTCTTACTATGGCTATCCCAAGTGAAAAAAGGGCCTTTGGTAGTGATTTCCATGAGCCCTGTGACATCAAGAGAACTGTTAAAATCCGTCATACTCTTTGCTGAAGGTGGGTGTTTCCCCCACTTCTCATTACTGAACCTAACAGCATTGAAATCTCCAAAAATGCACCAAGCATAAGAAACAGAGGCACTAATTGAATTCAAGGAATTCCATAGTACACTCCTATCAGAATCACCATTCGCACCATAGACTGCAGATAATAGGAAGTTAGTACTCATACTTTCAAGAGTAACCTCACAATGAACGATATGTTCATTCTCAAGCACTTTGTTAATAAGAATATCAGGATCCCTCCACATGACAATGATACGTGTATAAGAATAATAATCACCATTGATAGTATATTTAGCATCCAATCAAATAGCATTAACAATAGAATCAATATCCTCCTCCTTAGTTCTGGACTCAAGAATTATACAAATGTCAACTTTATTTGTGGCAATTTCATTCTGAATGTGAGAGACTTTATTGTGAATACCTCTCACATTCCAAGCTATGATCGAGAGGGGTTTATCCATTTTGAACAATGTCAAGAGAAACCACCCTCACCCATCACAGAATTCTCACCCTCATTGAAGTTAGAAAGAAGAGAAAACTTGTTACGAGAGTTGAATATTCTCAACCATAGAAATTGGATTAGGAACCACTCTCGGAGGGGATTTGGATTTCCTTTTGTGTGTTTCCCACTCTGGAGATGGTGTTGGGGTTACCTGCAAAACAGGCGATTTGCCTTTTGGATCATTTAAGGAAGTATTAGCAGGAACAAAAATCTCAAGCATAGAAGCCCTTCCAGAATCAATGACATCTGAAACAACTAACACAATGCTAATGTCTTCAACCGCATCACTAAACACCTCGGCTTCTTCATCAATACTCTTAACAACTTTCGCTTTGGGAACCCACACCTGCTTGTCAACATTTTTTGCAACTCTGACTCAAACAGATTCCTTAGGCTTGGACAGACTTAATCCCGATTCATGACCATGCCATAGTATTCACACTTAGTCGGGAGCCATTGATACTCAAACAGGATCTTATCAGTCAGACCATCATCGCTCTGTATCTCCAGCTCATTAGGGAAAGAGAAATCATCCGGTATTAAGACTTGGAGCCTCGCATACTCCAGCCTCGTAAATTCTACAGTGAGTTTATCAACTCGAAGTGGTTTCTCCTGATACAAACCTATCTTGGTAAACATCTCATCATCCGACAGTTCCAGTGGCAAGTCAAAAATCTTCAACCATACTGGGATTTCTAACAACTTAAGCTTCTCCATTGGTTCACCACGCTCCCATTTCTTAATTATCAATGGTTTACCAACAATGAACCAAGGACCTCCATTAACTGTCGTCGCAAGATCATCGTCATTCGAGAACATCAAGATGAAGAAACCTTTCCCCCTAGATCTGATTTCTAGAGAACCTTTCACATTCCAGATCCGGGCCAAGTAGCGAAAGAGAGACGGACAATGCAGATTCAAACCGACAATGTAACCTGCCGCAGTCCTGCTCCTCCTTTTAAGGTTGCGCTCTACAATGCTTCTGGAGTAGAGGAGTTTTCCGTCTGATACTTGAACATCCGGTTTGGTTAGCTTAACAGATCCCGGACCTTTATTGTTCGACACTAGATCGGCCCATGATTTAGCTTCTGGAGCAACTCGGATTGATGGAGAGGAACCTCCCTTGTTCAGTTTCATGCCCAGATCTTTGACCTTGCCAACATTTCCCAGTTCAACCTCGCCGTCACTAGGGTTTCCTTCCGACAATCCCTCCGTCGCCTCCGGGATCGCCTTTAGAGTCGCCCTAGTATCCGGAGAAGCGGCCATTCTAGTTTTGTTTTTGTTTGGGTCCTTTTCAAAATTTTAATTAAAACATTTTTTATATTTTATAATATTGCAGACAGGGGAAGAGCTATGTAGGGACTGGAGGTGGAATGGAGGCCTCCCCCAAGCATTTCAAACTTAAGCAACTTAGTAATGTGTATCCTTGTTCCTGATAGAAGTATTATAAATAACCTTAATTAAGTGCTTTCAAAAAGAAACCTTGACGAAGTAGTCAGAGTTGTATTCAGCGTGATTGATTTGGTGCGCCAAACGCTCAATGGCAAATAAAGGAAGGTCATCCACTTATTATTTAGAATTATTATACTTTTCTTACAAACTACCGTCAATAGAAGAAACGATCAATGGTATGTCAAATAGAGACATTAGCGAGCAAGATAAGAATGGATCAAATGACCTAAAATGGTGTGGACTACCAAGAATATCGGTAGACTTTATTGATTGCAATTTCCAATTTGATGTTAATAATTAAGAAAATCAACTTTGTCGAACCAATAAATATACCAACAACAAACCACAAAATTTGTGAGGCATAGTCTTTGTATTTTTATGTTACTAGACTCCTTGTTGTGTACAAAACTTCGGAGCACACACGGAATTTTGTTTTACCATTGCCAAATAGTAATACACTCAAGTAAGGCATAGTTGAACTACAACTACATATTGGTTAGATCATCTTTCCCACAGTCAATGCAATACCAACTACATATTAGTTCAAACTTCCCTTAAGGCATTGTTGAACTAGATGAGCTAGCCAGATCTTCTAGTACAAAATTGATTTGCTAATGTGATGATGTGGCTTTCTATAATCGTGTTACTTTACCGGAAGAATATCAATCCATCTTTTCGTAATTCGTCACATTTTACAATTTATACATATCATACTTAGTTGTTTATATTAATTTAATCATGTGTCATTACTTTTTATATATTGAATTTTTAAGATCATCTTACATTTTATATGTGCGCTTATTGAAGATTTAAGTTTAATCAATTTTTTCAATATAGTATACTTTTGCCCCCCAAATATTTGTTGTCAAGAGCCACCACTGGTTGTGGGTGATTCTACCCGCATGACTTGGATCTGCTTGATGAAATCAAGGGAAGAAGTTCTCCACATCATACAATGACCATTAATTAATCAAAGTTTGATTTGATTGCTTCATCTAAACTCTTTGTGCCACCAATGTATTGGCGCTCAACATGATGTGTGTGGATTTGGATGCCTCTTGGCATGATCCAACAATGGTTTGCATGCATACTCCTCAACAAGATGGAGCAACTGAGCATAAGAACCTTCAACTTCTTGACATAGCTCATATATTACTTATCCACTCGCATGCTCCAAAATGGTATTGGATTGGAAGAGCTATTCTCACTGCTTGTCTCACAATCCGCAATTGAGGATGGTTTTCCGAAGATCCACCTTGTTTTGGGATGTGCATCCCAGTAAACATGTTTTCCCTACTCTACCACACGTTTCTTGGTAAATTGACTTTGTCCAAAATAATTTACCAAAAAGCAACCTATAACTAAGAGCCATTACAACTGTTTTTCTCATAAACTTTGCTACGAACAAAATTAACTGTTATTGTCCTTCTACTCGATGGATGTACGTCTCTACCAATGTAACTTTGCACGAGTCGACTATTTTTCTTGATGACAATCAGTCAACTAAGGATTGAAATCAGCCAATGATATTAAGATCCCGCTAATCTTTTCCAACCCAACTCCCATGACTTGGGTCTACTTGATGAAATACAGGGAAGCTCACCACATCACAGCAATTAACTGTTTGTGTTGCCAATGTATTAGTGCTAAACATGATGGGTTTATATTTTATACGCCTTTTGGCTTTATCCAACAATGGTTTGCATGCATAGTTTTCAATAAGATGGAGCAACCGAGCATAAAAACCTTCCCCTCTTGACATAGCTTGCATACTACTTATCCACTCACATGCTCAAAATGGTATTGGATAGTGTTAAATTATGATATTTCTTTTTTCCTTTTTTGTCCCATACTGTTGATCTCTGCTCTTAACCTCCCTCTCTTCTCCTTTATAAAGAGAGTTCTTGTATTATTTCAAATTATACAATAATATATCTCTTAGCATGGTATTTGAGTGGTACTTTCCATCGTAGATTCTTCAGCAAGCAAGGAGATATGCTTCCGTCCCTGCCTCTCGTTCTTCTGCAGTTGATGTCCATCTTTGCCCCTGCCTGCCATTGCCCTGCCCATCCCTACCCTCCTTTCCTTCCTGCCCTTCCCCAACTTTTCTCCCTGCCCGCGGCCACCCTCTCTCTCTATTGCCTCTGTAATCTCTTCCTCTCCACCCTGACCGATGGCATTCTTTCTCCCTATCCACTACCAGCCCCTTTCCCCTCTTCCCCGTCAGCCCCTTTCCCCTCTGCACCAACCATATTGTTGATCTCTGCTCTTAACCTCCCTCTCTTCTCCTTTATAAAGAGAGTTCTTGTATTATTTCAAATTATACAATAATATATCTCTTAGCATGGTATTTGAGTGGTACTTTCCATCGTAGATTCTTCAGCAAGCAAGGAGATATGCTTCCGTCCCTGCCTCTCGTTCTTCTGCAGTTGATGTCCATCTTTGCCCCTGCCTGCCATTGCCCTGCCCATCCCTACCCTCCTTACCTTCCTGCCCTTCCCCAACTTTTCTCCCTGCCCGCGGCCACCCTCTCTCTCTATTGCCTCTGTAACCTCTTCCTCTCCACCCTGACCGATGGCATTCTTTCTCCCTATCCAATACCAGCCCCTTTCCCCTCTTCCCCGTCAGCCCCTTTCCCCTCTGCACCAACCACCTAACCCTTTCCCCTCTGCACCCGCTTCCACTGCCCCTTTCCTTCCCACATCACCCACCGCCCCTTTCCTTCCCTTCTAACCACCTGTTGCCACCATCTCCCTCACCTAACCTAGCAAGTGTCCCTACTCCCTCCCCAGCCCTCCTCTAAAATACTAAAGGCTTCTTCTTATTGAATGAATAAAACAAGTACATGGCTCTCTCTTTTATAAGACAAGAGAGTGAGACATAGAGTATAGCTAAGCAATATAAGATAAAAGTACAAGAGGCTAATAGACAAAAGCCAAAATACACTAAGTAAGAAATAGCACATCACAATAAAGTATATATACTAATACTCCCCCTCAAGCTGGAGCATAGATATCAATCATGCCCAGCTTGTCAATCAGAGTAGTGAATCGGGTCTTCGGAAGAATCTTGGTGAAGATATCTGCAACTTGCTCTGAAGTATGTGTATAAGGCGTAGATATTTGACCTGATAAGACAGCTTCTCATACAAAGTGACAATCAACTTCAATGTGCTTAGTACGTTCATGAAATGTAGGATTACTGGCAATAAAGATAACAGCCTTGTTGTCATAGTACATAGGAATAGGATTAGAATGAGAGATACCAAAATCTTTCAGAAGACCACGGACCCAGAAGAGTTCAACAGGTAGTATGAGCCATGGCTCAATATTCTGCTTCAACACTAGAACGAGCAACAAATGTTTGTTTCTTGCTTCGCCAGGTAACCAAGTTACCACCTACAAACGTACATTAACCAGAAGTAGAACGGCGATGTATCTTGCTCCCAGCGTAGTCAGAGTTAGAATACCCAGCAAGATTACAGTGGCCATGTTTTTTATACAGAAGACCTTTCCCAAGAGAGCTTTTTCGATATTTTAAAATATGGCAGACAACATCCCAGTGACATTGTCTGGGCTTATCGAGATACCTACTAACAAGTCCAACTGCAGATGTGATATCAGCTCGAGTGACAGTAAGGTAAATAAGCTTCCCGACCATGCGACGATACTGATGGTGATCAGGAGAAGGGGGAGATTTCTCGTCATCCCAATTAGTGTTCGGATCCAAAGGAGTACTGGCAGGCTTGGCTCCAAGAAGACCTATTTCAGATAGAAGATCCAGAACATATTTGCACTGAGATAAGCACAGACCAGAAGATGACTGAGAAACTTCAATCCCAAGAAAGTATCTCAATGTACCTAAATCTTTAGTGACAAAATGATTTTCCAAGTAGCTTTTAGTAGCCTGATTGCCTACAAGGTCACTCCCTGATAATATGATGTCATCAACATAAACAATCAAGATAACAAGACCAGAAGTGGTTCGCTTGATGAATACAGAATGTCAGACTAAGAACGACGAAACTGGAATTTTTGAAGAATATAGCTCAGCTTATCAAACCAGGCACGGGGGCTTTTGTAACATACTGAATCTTGGATTCAATTTCAATTTAACCCTTTTTGAACCTTTCAATCATCTTCTTATTCTTTTTTCCTTTTCCCCTAATTTTTCCTATCTTTTCTACCCTCTTTGTCCTCAATATTGCAATTGAGGAATATTTGATGGCTTTGAATTATATTTACCCACATTCATTTCAATGAATGGGTTATTGCACAAATATCTCAAACAATGTGTTAATTAGAGATTAATAATGCAAAATGGCCATTTATGAGATACAATTAATATATTTTATTAATTTAGAGATTTTATGGCTTTGTGGGACAAGAAATGAGAAATAAGAAATTTTATATCTAAATTTATTAAGAAAGGTACTAAATATATTTATTAGGCACTTAGCATACAATTAAATACAAAAATGCATTCAAGAGTAGAAGTTAATGTAAAGTTATACTCCTCACACTTTAATTAGCAAACCCATGAATTTTAATTGGAATTTCTCTACCCTCTTAATTAATTAAATGAATATGCAACTCTAAAATATATAAAGCCCATTGCAAGGAAAGAGGAAACCCCCTTGACTCCTATTTAGCCTTCCCTGGAATTCGTTTGACCATGGAATAGCAATTTCTTTCCCAATTGAATTGGCATTTAAATCCTAATTACCATAGGTTTTAATTAGGCAATTAACTATTTCTTAAACCAGTCTCCCCTCAACATAACGTGTCGTTGCGTTATTCCTCACCCATCTCAAACGCGACATCGCGTTATTCCTCTCCAAAATGAGTGACACCCATCGCCTCCTTCCCAGTCACGGCCTTTGACATGTGTTGCTTGCGCTGGGAGCAGCTTCCGTAACATCGTCTCCCTCACACGACCGTTTCTACCCTACTCGTACTCAGCGCGTCTGAAACCGGCGATGGGCCGTTTCCTTCCCCGCCTCTTCTCCTCGTCTCCACTACCTATCCTCTCCCTTCCACATTCTATAGAAGCCCTAGCCGCTGACAATGTCATGCACACGACGCCAGGGTTTCATGATCGAGGAGAGCTTATCACCTGCAGATGCAACAACTGTGAACGGAACCCTTCTTCCCCCTTCCCTACGCACAGCCATGATCGTCGCCCCTAGATCTCCAACCTGACCCCACACCGCTTGCAACGCCATCCATTGCAAACAGCTACTGTCAACACCTCTGTCATCCTCAACTCCTGGTCCGCCGCCAACAAGGTGCTGCCCAGACACGAGCAACACCACCACAGGGTACGGACCTAACCATCACGACACCAATCTACCACTAAACTTTGTTCTGCTCGAGATCTACAACCTCGGCACTCCCAACAACCTGCAACAGACCGAAACTTGTCGTCGCCTACTTTCGGTGCACTTTGTGGACTCCCAAGGCGGCCTGAGAACCACCGATCCACAAGTCTTCACTACCTTCAGATATGTTGTTGCCGTTGGAAGAATCATAGAACCCATCTCCCACCAGTATTGTGACCCATCCTCCTCCTTATTTCCTGTGACGACCACCCTAACAACAGGGTGTCATGGTAATCAAGTGTGACGCCGTCGACCCTGAAAGCAACGGCGTCGACTCCTCTCCTGCAGCAAACACCACCTGCGCCTCAGATTTCTAGATGAATTCGCCCTTGCCGAAGCTTCAAATCTCACCAACCACCACCATCCCAACATCACCTCTCCTATCATTCACCGTCAACAGCAACGCCGTCACAGCTTCAACCCCGACGCCATCACACCCTCACAGCAGGGCGTCGTAGCCACCAAATGCAACATCGTCAACCCTGACAACGACATTGTCGTTTGCAACCACCAGTTCTGCAACACCACAACGTTTGCAAACACCTCCATTCAACCTGACGATGGTGAGTCATTACAGGTTGCTCCTTCCTAGGTCACATGATCATAGAGAACGTGATGGTGTGTTTGGGTCTCCATCTCATTGAGAATCAACCAGACATGTAACCCTAGACATGTAAGTCTTCATTTCACGTTTAATAGTTTTGTTTTAGAAAACAAATTATAAAGATGGGATAAGAATGGAGTAAGGATAAATTAGTCATTTAAAACAATAACATGAACTAGTCAATTAACTTACCAATCAACCTTGTTGTGTACAAATGCAAATATTAGATAGCATGAAATCAAACTTTGTTTCTATATGTGTATATTTGCTGGACTATAACCCCACATCTATAAATTTATCTTATTATTATGAACTTAGTTAGTAGTGATATATTAGACAAGATATTGATAATGATTAGAAAATGTTAACTAAGGAATTGTTTTACAAAATGGTTCATATTAATTACGTGTTGAATTACTTGTATAATATCCTATTAGTATATACATGTATCCATGTAGTACTACATATCAATGATGAGCATGTTGCATTATTGTAATCTTGAATGGCATGGCTCAATTAATAATGAAAGATTATATATATGATGAGTTACAATTTAATACTACACATGGATTACGAAGAATTATCAACAAACCCTAGATACACAAACACATATTTATGCAATAGATGGTAATTATAAATACGAATATAATTATGGAATGCATCTAACTATATTGTCTTCTTAGGAATTAAATTGTGAAAAAGATAATAATGTGTAAAGGAATATACTTATATAAACATATCTAGATGACATGTTAGTTAGATCAAAGCATGTGTATATTAGTGAACCTAATAGATATTCATGTGGAGTATGCTTACACCAATATACATGGTAAGCATGATGTTAGGAATAATATGGATTCACATTATAGAGAAGAAAATGACATCATTAAACCTAAATTGGAAGAATATCTATATTATTATTATTCTTATGTGACTAAATATGGGTAATTAGAACAAAGATTGATATATAAAGCAACACATAATCTTTCAACAAAGATTAATATCATAAACCCTAACATGACATTAAATGATCGGAATTGGGTAAGAATAAATATAAAAATATAATAGGAATGGATATGTTCACTTTGACTTGGCTAACATACATAATGTGTTTATAGGATGAAATGTTGACTTTGTGGACCAAAGTATATTATTCAAGTTAACCTTTATGTATGAAAAGAGGTATGTGCATTCTAACCCTAAGTTGGGCATTTTTACCCAAACCTAATTTTCCAATGAGGCATTGCTTAGCCTTTATTCCCTTGTTGCCTTTTTGTGGCATTTTTATTTCAATTATTCTAGGGTCTTGGACCCCACTTGCAATTGTTATTAAAATTCTTATATCTTCCATTGGATTATTCTAGCATGATGATATAATTGACTAATTAACTAATGTCGTGTACATGAGTACAAACCACCCATAGTTTTGGGAATGAGCCCAGGGGAACGTGATAATTCTCCCCAGGGGAATGTGGCAATTCTCCCCACTTTATATATATGCGAGTGTTTGGGAATGTGTTACTCTCCCTCACCCAGAGGTTTGAGGTCCGGTAGGTGCCTCAGCCCTATATTAGTTTAATGTAGTCACATTTAATCATGCATGCAACTTATTATTGTTTAACTTGGCACGAAATTCTTATTCGTTTTACTTGCCTCATATTCTTGACCCTCTTAGCATAGTGAATCATTATTATTTCCTATTTTAGTTTATACTTTGTCCTTATTCTCTATTTGACACATACGTTTTTATCTCCTCTTGCGGGGTGATCCCAACCACCCAGGTTAGGATCAGAGTGCACAATGGGAGCATGGTGAACCAGCCTAAGACTAGGAGAAGGACTTCACCCTTCCATCATGAAATTATTTGTTAAGTTACTTTTATTGGAGACATATTGTTGTAGTCTAGTTTCCCTCTACTTAGATCCTTTTCTTTGTATAAAGCATGTACACCCTTTTGGGAAAATTTTGATGTACACTTTATTTAAATTGAATATAGTCAAAGTTTTAACTTCCGCTGATCCAATTGGATTTTGTTTGCCATTGTTATTAGTAGAGAGGTGATTGATTTCACTTCTTTACAGCTTTGCTTCAGGCCATAAATTGCTTTGTGCAGGCGACAGACTTTTGAGGACTCCCCCTGAAGCACAAAACCAGGAGGTTGTTCCATGTATGCCTCCTCATGCAGATCACCATATAGAAAAGCATTTTTGACATCGAGCTAAAATAAAGGCCAGTCAGAATGAACAGCCACAGAGATGAGTACACAAACTGAGTTCAGACGGGCGACCGATGAGGTCTCAAAGTAATCCACGCCATATGTCTGGGTATAGCCTTTGGCAATAAGACGAGCTTTGAGACGTTCAATAGTCCCATCTGGATGATATTTGATCGTAAAGACCCATCGACAGCCAACAGGAGAACAACCAGTAGGAGGATCAACTAACTGCCAAGTGTTGCGTTCAGTAAGGGCCTACATTTCAGATTCCATGGCCTGGTGCCAAGCTGGATGCTTAAGAGCTTGAGAAGCATTCTTAGGTATAGAAACAACCAAAAGAGCAGATGTGAAATTTGCAAAGTTAGTCCCTAAGTGAGCAGTGGTACAGAAATTTTCAATGGGGTGTTGTGTACAAGCTCGAGTGCCTTTGCGTAAGCTGATAGGTATATCTAAGTCAGAAAATACCTGAGATGGAGATGGATCTGCCATCGAGGATGAAGGATCTGGAGGGGCCATGGAAGGAGTTGGAGCCTTCGGTCTTCTTTGATAAACCTTCAGTGGAGGAGCAGCAATAATAGTGGTATCCGATGAATCAATATCATCTATCAGCGTTAGCGGTGTATCCGCAAATAAATCCGATGTCAAGGCAGAGCCAGCAGAGGAATAAAATGGCAAATGTTCAAAGAAGACAACATCAACCGAAACCATCCATTTCTTTGTAACCGGGTCATAGCAGCGGTACCCTTTTTGTGTCCTAGAGTACCCTAAGAAGACACACTTGATGGCCCAGGGATCAAGTTTTGTTAATCCAAGACGCAAATTTTTAACAAAGCGGGTGCTTCCAAAAATCCGAGGGACAGAAAACAACGGAGCATCCGGATGTAGAATTTGATATGGAACTTGATTGCCAAGAACAAAAGATGGCATGCGATTAATAAGATAGCATGCAGTGGAAAAAGCTTCTGGCCAAAAACAGTGGGGGACATGGTAGTGAAACAGAAGAGTGCGAGCAACTTCAAGAACAACATATCTCTATAATGCCAAATTTTGCGTTCGGCAACTCCATTCTGTTGTGGAGTGTAAGCGCGTGGGGTTTGGTGAATAGTACCCAGTTTACGACAAAAAAGGCTGACTGAGGCTTGCATGAACTCAAGGGCATTGTCAGTGCGAAAGATTTTTATAGGTTTACTAAACTGGGTATGTATTTCAGAAAAAAAGGCAGTAATAGTATCAAGAATGTTAGACCTATCTTTTAACAAGAATATCCAGGTGGTTCTAGAGAAATCATCAATAAAACTCATAAAGTACCATAAACCAAAAATGATGGAAATAGAACTGGGCCCCAAATATCAGCATGTACTATATCAAAAGATTGTTTTGAGCCAATACATAACTTTTTCGAAAAGGTAGATCTAGTCTGTTTGCCTAACTGGCATGTTTCACAATGAAAAACAGAATCAGAAATAGTAGGTAGTATGTGCTTCAATTTAGCCACTGACGGATGTCCCAACCGATAGCGTCATTAGATAGATGCCCGTCACAGAAGAAGTCAGAAACGCAACAGTCCTCGGTACATCCAGATAGTATAAGTCGTCTGGTTCCTCATGGTCCGAACCAATCTTCGTCCTCGTGCGCAGATCCTGAAAAGTAACACCATCCGGGTCAAACGTTATAGAACAGCGCAGGTTTTTAACAGTTCTATTTACAGATTATAAGTTTATTGGAAATTTAGGAACATATAAAGCAGAGCGCAGAGGTAGGCAACCAAAAGTACAGATATTTCCAAAACCAGAGGCAGGCGTTTGTGAACCATCAACAAGAGTAACAGGAGGAATAGCAATAGTTTTATGCAAATTTGAAAATAAGGTAGGATTGCCAGTAATATGGGAGGTCGCACCAGAGTCGATCACCCATGTGTTTTTACCAGACTGGGTCTAGAGAGCAGTATTGCCGTCAGTGGAAGTCTCAGTAGAGGAGGCCAAACGCGCTTGAAGCAGTTTCTCAAATTCCGATCTGATCCAGTCGGAAGACGGTGGAGCAGAAGAGGTGGCAGCAGTGTCAGGCTGTTCAGATGTGACTTGATTTGCCCACGCAGGTTTTCCATGTTTGATCCAGCAGCAATCTTCATTATGATTAGTCTGTTTGTAGAAGGTGCAATAGCGTTGTTCAGTAGTGTCAGCAGTAGAGGAAGAACCATGTCCTGGACCAGTAGAAGAGCGTCCACGACCGCGTCCTCGACCGCGACCACGTCCACGGAAGGAGTATCATGTCCTAACAGCAAGGGTTGTCCCGTCAGAATTATCAGGAAGAGCTTGAGAGACGGAGGGAAGACATTACACGCTTCAGAACATCTCGTAAGGTAGGAACAAGATCATTAGAAAGGATCTTATCAACTACCCTTGCAAAGGATGATGGCATGCCAGCAAGAAACTGGACTAACTGTAACTTGTTGCGTTGGCGTTGGATCTCAGTAATATCTGTTGATAGGGGGTGGTAGACCTTGAACTCATCCCAGAGAGCACAACATTGATTATAGTAGTCCTCCACAGAATCAGTAGTAGAGGACTCCAATTTAGCCAAGTTTTTGAAGATTTTGAACACTTTCTTCGGATTCTGCTGGTGAGAGTACACGTGGGAAAGTTGATCCCACATTTCCTTGGCCATCTTCAGGCGGACCTTTGGTAGACAGATGTGAGAAGCGTCCTTGATCCTTGACATAAAACTCAAAGGAGACTGCCCATAAGTAATAGTTGGAGCCATCCAGCTTGACAGTGGTGACGCACAAGTTGTGGGGAACATCTGTAGATGCCATGAGGAAAGGAGGCAACTTGAACAAAGGGCACAGGCAGCAGTAGTAGGTAGGAAAATGAGGCAGTCAGAAGGTTGGCGTAGCAGTCAACAAAAGCAGACAGCAGTAGAAACCTAATACATGGGAAGATCTAGAAGCACCAAGACTGGGCGCACAAGATAAGAGTAGGAAATCCAAGCATCAGATCTCAAGAACCCACGTAGGGGCAGCAAAGAATATAGAAAAACTTACGCCAACATGGAGGAAAAATTACAACACCATGAGGCGCGGGTAGGCAGAGAGCAAATCTGAATTACGTCGTCAACGTGCTAGAACTGGAAAGTTTCCGAAGATGTCCGGAGACCAACGGGAAGGAGATGGATTGGATGGTGTGGTCAACGGGATGGGAGAGTGATAATGGATGAGGGGTGTGGTGATGGTGGAGAAGAGGCTCCGGCTTGGAAGGTGGTGGTGGGTTGTGGAGGGGAGAGAGGATGGTGGTGGCAGGCTGAATGGTGGGTGGCGGTGGTGGAATGGGCAGGAGAAGATGCGGTGGGCTGGTGAGGGGTTTGGAGATGGTGGCGGCGGTTGTTGGGGTGGAAAAGGAAGAGAGGGGAGTGGGGTGGAGGTGGCGGCAGCAGGGGGCAGCAAAGAAAAAAAGGGAAAGGGACGGGCGGCGGCTAGGGTTATGTGGGCATGGGTGTTAGGGTTTAGGAGGGAGGGGTTTAGGGAGGATTGGGTGGCTCTGATACCATCTAAAATACTAAAGGCTTCTTCTTATTGAATGAATAAAACAAGTACATGGCTCTCTCTTTTATAAGACAAGAGAGTGAGACATAAGAGTAGAGCTAAGCAATATGGGATAAAAGTACAGGAGGCTAATAGACAAAAGCCAAAATACACTAAGAAATAGCACAACACAGTAAAGTATATATACTAATACCTCCCAACCACCCTTTTATCCCTACTTTCCATCTTGTCTACCCATCACATCCTTTGCTCTTCTTTGTAAACATTACTCTTTTCTAAAACCCCGTCTTTTTAACCAGTTCTCCCTTCTTTTTCCCGGGGGGGGGGGGGGGGGGGGGGGGGGGGGGGGGGTTGGGGGTGTCCTACTGCCATGTCACATGTCTTAGCCTGACATCATGACAAAGGTCCTCTTCTTTATTGTTGCCTATGTACTAGGTTCTACTGTGTTCCTTCTCTGACTTCTTTTGTTGTTGTTGTGCGTGTACAGCTACGCATTTGTTTTCTTGATTCCTATTTGTATGCACTCATGAGTGCTTCGCATGCCTTGTGTTCCTTATGTATTACGTCTGTAAAACTTGATGGGCCTAACTACCACACCTCCTGGTCTTCCTCGCTTAAATAATATATGAAGGCACAAGGGAAGTATTCCCATCTCGTTACTATGGCACCAGATGCCCCTACTAATGTTGTTGATGAGAAAGCCAAGCAGACTTGTGATATCTGTGTAAGGATGATTCATGTGTTATGACTTGATAGTCAATAGTGCTAAGACAAAGATTATCCAATCCCTTCTCTACCTCAAAGTGTTAAAGCTATGTCGGATCAACTCTCGCATGTCTACTCCCACCAACAAATCCAAAGGTCTTGGAAATCTTCAAGAATCTAGCTAAGAAATAATTTTCTATTGACTCTTTTGTGGAAGACTACTATAATAAATGTTTCGCTCTTTGAGGCAAATTTGAACTCTATTATCCACCTACTTCTGATATTACTGGGATCCAGCATTAAGCCTATGAGTTGCAACTCGTTTTGTTCCTTTCTGATTTACTATCGTCATTCTCGGGTGTGTCGTTGATCAAATTCTCTCTAATGATCTTCTAACCCTTCGTGATGTCCTTAAACAGTTCAGAGTGTACCTTTTGTGGCCTACCATCTTTCTGTGTCTCTTGACGCTTCTTCTCTTGCTACTCGCACAGGACAGGATAAACGTGGCAGTGGTCGTGGCTATGATCGTGGTTGCTCTTTAGGGGGGCTAGACATGGATGCGGACAGACTGCTCTAGGAAAGAGATACTGCAATTTAGGTGGGTGCAACAATCATATTTAGGAGCAACGTTGGGCCAAGCATGATGAATCTGCGTGCTCTAGTTAAGTATCTATTGAAGGTGTTGATTCTGGCACAGTTTCCCCATCTACCCCTTTTGTTGAATGACCAATACGAATTTGAAATGGTGCTTCAGGAACTCTTCCTGTATAGACTATTGTGGCTCATCCAGATGCATGTTCTGCCTTACTTGCTTCTTCTACTTCATATGGTAAACACAAATGGATGATAGATCCGGGTGTCTCATCACAGATTTCTAAGAATTCGGTTTTGTTTTCAGATCTTACAAAAACCACTACCATTCCTCCTTTCATGGTTGCTGACGGTTCTCGATCTCCAGTGGATGGCATAGGATATTCCAACATCTACAAACCTACTTCTGAAATATGCTCTTTATGTCCCTGTATGTCCCATAAATCTACTATCTATTAGCAATATTGTCAAAAATTTTCAGTTCTCGATTACTTTTGACCTTGATGGTTGTGTCTTTTAGGATCTCCACTCAAAAATGGGATTGGTTCGGGCCATTAGGGACCAAATGGAATCATTAGGGACCAAATGGAATATATTACTTGGATACACCGTGTGCTACTATTGATGCCATGCTTTATTCTGTTGTGTCTAGATTACAGTGGCATTACAAACTTATGCATCTATCTACTACAAAATTATAACACTTACTCAGTTATGTTTATGATTCTATTTTCAATGTAAGGCATGCCAGTTTGGAAAACAAACTCATGTTATTTTTCCTAGTAAAAAGAAAATTGTTTCTACTTCTTTGTTTGATGTCGTGCATGTTGATATCTAGGGTCCTTGCTCTGTGACAAGTTCTAGAGCTACTTGGTTGTTTCTGTTGAAAGATCGTGCGTGTATTCTGGCTGGACACCATCAAAACTTTCTTTGCTGAAATTAAAATACTTTTCTTGAGGCCCATAAAAATCTTTTGTATTGATAATGCTCTTGAGTTTATTTAACATTTTGTTAGTGGTTTTGTATAAGTGTAGGCTCTCTTCATCAAACTTCATGTTCCTGCACTCTCAACAAAGTGATGTTGCTGAAAGGAAAAATTGCTATCTTCTAGAAGTAGAAAGGATGATTATGCTTCAGTATCATGCCCCTTAGATCTTTGGTTTGAAGTTGTTTCTGCCGCCTTCTTTCAGATAAATTATACGCCTTCTTCTAAGCTCCACAACCAAGAACCCTACATTATTTTGTATTTGGATATGCCCCTTTTTTGTACCTCCCACAATTTTTGGTAGTACCTACTTTGTTCATAACATTTGTCCAGGTTTTACTAAGCTAGACCAGCGCTCCACTAAGGGGATGTTTGGTTTGTTGTATCTTGATGGATTTATGTGAATGCAACATCTACAGAGTCATAGTATAACTGATTTCCAGTTTTAGATAATTCTGCAGCATCAAACTTTATGTTTGGTTGAGTAGGGTTGTAGAGACCGAAGTTCGGACGCCGGTTGCATATCTATGATGTTGCAACACAAGGGTGACGGATTGCTTGCTGGATCACGGCATTTGGTGCTTTGAAAAGGATGCCCGCGTTCATCATTAAACAAAAGCTTAAAAGTGTAGGATTATGTCCACAACCCCTCTCCTACAAACCAAACTTAATTCTTATATTGTTGGATGATTAAATACAATCCAGTCCAACTAGATCCAGTTAAACAAACGTGCCCTAAATGTATTTTCTTGGACTGCTCCAAAACTTAGAAGGGATACAAGTGATATGATCCTACTACTGAATAGTGGCTTGCTCGTGCTAATGTGGTATTCTTTGAGGAATTGCCTTACTTCTCTAAGGCAGGCCCCTCTTTGACCACATAATCTTTTGGTTGATACTCCAACACATGTTCTCGTTGAGACATCAGCAAAAGACAGTCCCCTAGTGCAGACACCTACTAGGCCCCTCTTAGTATATCAACGTTGAAGTAAAGCTGCAACCACCTCAATGGCCCCTCGATCGTCCACTCTTCTCTCAGCGTCAGTGTATCAAAATACACCTCAAGTAAATTCTAACTTGGATCTTCCTATTGGTTAGTGTGGTAAGGAGTTTGTTCCTATACTTTCAATCCAATAATGTTAGTAAAATTGTCAAAAATCTTCAGTGCTTGATTACTTTTGACCTTGATGGTTGTCTGTTTCAGGATTTCTGCACAAAGAAAATGATTGGTTCGGGCTATGAGGGACCAAATGGATTATATTACTTGGATACACCGCGTGCTACTACTACTCTCTGCTATCTTCTGTTGTCTAGGTTTACAGTGGCATTACCAGCGTACACATCTATCTAATACAAAATTAAAACACTTACTCTCTTATGTTTCTAATTCTAGTTTTCAATATGAGGTATGCCAGCTTGGCAAACAAACTCTTGTTTTTTTTCCTAGTAAAAACACAATCGGTTCCAGTTTGATGGATGTCGTGCATGCTGGTACCCGGGATACTTGCTCTGTGACAAGTTTATCAGGCTTTCATTATTATATTACTTTTAGATTGACTATTCTAGAGCAACTTGGTTGTTTCTATTGAAAGAACGTGTTCATATTCTGGACACCATTAAAACTTTCTTTGCTGAAATTAAAATGCAGTTCTCAAGGCCCATTAAAATCTTTCATAGTGATAATGCTTTTGAGTTTATTCAACATTCTATTAGTGATTTCTTTTATAAAGTGTGAGCTTTCGTCATCAATTATATCCCTGCACATGTCAGCAAAATGATGTTGAAAGGAAAAATCCTCATCTTCTAGAAGTAGCAAGGACGATTTTGCTTCATTCTCATGTCCATAAGTTTTTTTGACCTAAACTTGTTTCTAGCGCCTTCTTTCTGATAAATCGGATGCCTTCTATGCTCCACAATTAAGTACTCAATAATATTTTATATCTGGATGTGTCCCTTTATTCTGTACCTTCCACCAATGTTATCAAGACGGTCATTGAACCACTGAGCCAGTTTACTGGTTTGACCTGTGGTTGAATCGGTTCAACCGGTGACACCAGCAATGTATGAAAAATTATATTATATTCTAAATACAGACAATATTGGCAAAATATGAATTACTTCAACTATGATGAAGATATAAGCAGAATTCTTAGAGCCCACAATAAAGTCATAATCTCATACCTCGTGAAATACTAATGTTTCATACAAAATGATACTTCAAAATCCAAATTCCTTAACAAAATATGATGTGAAACATAATTAGACTTCTTTACATCAAGTGGAGAGAAAATTCTCGTGAGAGTTTAGGCTGGGAAAATCAGGGGTGAGATTTTTTGTTCGTCTATGCCCAAAAATGGGTCACGTGTTGAGAGACGGAGAAGAAACTATAGTCACCCACTCATTCATTGGGACATAAATTCTGGTTAATCAAACTGGTTCAACCGGGCCGGTGGACCGGTCATTTCTGACCGATTGGACCGGCCATCTGACTGGTTGGACCGGTTTTACCGGGTTTTTACAATAATTGAACCGGTAGGGGTGCCGATTCACAATTGAATCTGTTGGACCGCTCTGTCCAACCAGATTTTGATAACACTACCTCACACAACTTTTAGCAGTACTTAGTTTGTAACCTTCATTCAGGCTTTACTAAGCTAGACCTACGATCCAGTAAGGAGATGTGTGCTTTTTGTATCATTATGGATTAGGTGAATGCAACATCTATGGAGTCCTGGGGTAACGAATTTTGGATTTTACAGAATTAGCGTCAAGTTAATGTTTGGTTGAGTAGGGTCGTCGAGATAAAAGTTCAAATGTAAGTTGCTTTATTATGATGTTGTAGCTCAAGGGTGACGATTGGCCTATTGGATCACGACGCTAGGCGGTTTTGAGAAGGATGCCTGCGTCCAGCATTTAACGAAAACTTAAAAGTGTAGGATGTTGTCCAGTGTTCACGACTCCACTCCTATAAACCAAACTTAATTTTCACATTTTGAATGTTTAATGCAATCCAATCCAACTAGATCCAATTAGCCAAACGTCCCCTAAGTGTATTTTCTTGGGCTACTCCTAACATAGAAAGGATACAAGTCCTATGATCCTTTTGCTAAATAGTGGCTTCTTAGTGTTGATGTGGTATTCTTTGAGAGCTCGCCTTACTTTCCTAAGGCAGGATCCTCTTTAAGCACGAAATCTTTTAGTTGATACTCCATTACATGTTCCCTTTGAGATAGGACTGTTAAAGTGTCTATATTAGTCTATTAGTTAAATAGGCTAATTAGTTTAGTGGGCCTTTATCTTCCGGCCCGTCTAGTTTAGATTACTTGGGCCCTAAGTAATAGGGCGTCTCTCCTCTCCTATATAAAGGAGAGGTCATCAGTCTTTGTATCCAATCTATTCTATTCAATCCATCTTTTATATTTTAACATGGTATCAGAGCGGGTTAGATCTTGAGGAAACCCTAGCAGCCGTCCTCCCTCTCTCTCTCTCCAAGCCGTCCACAACAACCCTAGCAGCTAGCAGCCGCCGCCTCTTAGAGAGAGCGACCAAGGGGGAGCGCCCGCCTGCGGGCGGCCGTCGCCGTCGCCATGGCTTGGCCGGCTGCCCGCTAGGCATATCCCGGCCTCCATGGTCATCATCTATTCTCTATTCTTTCATTCTTTCCATACAACACCTCCGCTGCCTATTATAGCAGTCGTCCTCCATCATCATCCGCAACAATCGCCGCCGTAGGCATCCGCCGCGGTAATCTCCTTCCGCCATCTGAAAGCAGCAGCGCCTCGCCACCATCAGCAGCAGTAGCCGTCAGCAGCCATCTCCACAGAGTCATGGACCATCAGAAATTGGTTCCCATCCGCAAGGAACAGCCATCTCCACCTTCCGGAGCAGCCGCCGCCGCCGCCGCGTCGATACTATCGACATGAGTGTCGATAGTATCGACATCAGACCAGACGCAAACATCCGCCGACATCCCGTGACGCAACCCGCATCGTCGGTGTCGATACTATCGACAGGAGGTCGATGGTATCGACTTCATCACAGCGACGGAAGAGTATCTACGTCGATACTATCGACAGGAGGTCGATACTATCGACTTTATCACAGCGACAAGGAGAGAGTCGGTCGATACCATCGACAGTCCTGTCGATGGTATCGACAGTTGATCAGCAACAAACGGCAATCCGTCGAAGGATCCATCTCATGACGTCTTCAGATCAGCCTTCATCGTTGCTCGTGGAGAGGCTCCGCCTTGGCTCCGCATGCATCCTCTTGGCATGCAATATCTCCGGAGTCACGCGGGAGACCCTTTGTCATCTCCTATGTTGCGACAAAGTGCTTCATCAGCCAAGCGTCATATCCAGCCATCATCCGCAAGCTGCTGCTCCTCCACTTCATCATCATCCCGACGATCTTCATCTTTCGTTTGCTGCTATCTGCATCATCATGCTACTGATGTCCCTACGCCATCACCTGCTGTTTTTCATCATCATCTTTTCATCATCATCACTTCATCATCATCACTCCATCGTCACCTCCCATCTATGTCTACTCCCATATTCATTATGTCCTCTATTGCTATTCGGATCCTTAATCGGTTCTATCTTTTGCTAATCGGATCCGCCCCCGCACCCCCGGATTTGTTGCCCTAACGGGCCAACAAACCCCCTTTTCGGGTCGGGACTAGATCCATTTATTTTTCTACCCGGATCTCATGTTTACCCATTTAGTATACTCTCTTTGGCTATCGGTTTCATTCTCCACATATTACCCATCTCCATTTTCACATATTTTTCCCTTTTCAGCCTTTTTCTTTCCCACCCACCCATATTATGTGAGCATCTCTTTTCCACATTAGGGGGGGGGTTCATATATCCAGTTCTCCACACCAAACACTCACTCTTGTCGTATTTGGTGTGCGGGGGGGATAGAGAGGAAAGGGAGAGATGAGAAGAGCGAGCATGCGAGCATATGAGAGAATGTATGAGAGAGAGTATGAGATGAGATGATGATATATGTATTCAGATTATATATTCCAGGCTATCTTCATGAAGCTTCACATCATTCAGCACACCAGTTCTCTACTTGAGCCAGCAGTGAAGATCCAGCGTCGATACCGTATCCGCGTTCGTACCGCGTTATGTACGTCAGGTGGTGATGGTGTATTCCTTCAGTTGCATTCACATGAGACAGATGGGTGCTTCTTCAGAAGCTCAGAGTTTTATCTTCACCGAGCTGCTTCATCACGTCTTCTCCGAGCCGCATCTGCTGTATCGACATCGCCTGTAGCTGATCCTCTTGGGACCTTCCTTGATGGATGATCTCCTTTCCCGTCAAGCCCCCAAGGTTCATGCGTCAGAGTTTTATGGTTCCTGCATCGTATCAAGCAGCAGATCGTCCGTCCGCGTTCGTGCCGCGTTAAGCACGTATTCCAGTGGCGAATTGCTGTAGTATCAGGTCCATTCTTCAGATGTCCTCATTCCAGATGCACTTCAAGGAAGACCTTCTTCAAAGCTCGAGTATCTTCAACCTACAGAATCATCATCACCATATGTTTCAGGGGGAGTATTATTTCAGGGGGAGTAACATATTTTGTATGGGAGTGATATTTATCTTTCAGTTATCATTTCTTTTATCATTTTATCGAGTCTTGTAACTCTCCAAGCTTGGACATGTGTTTCACCCATGCTCCAGCTTGAGGGGGAGTGTTAAAGTGTCTATATTAGTCTATTAGTTAAATAGGCTAATTAGTTTAGTGGGCCTTTATCTTCCGGCCCGTCTAGTTTAGATTACTTGGGCCCTAAGTAATAGGGCGTCTCTCCTCTCCTATATAAAGGAGAGGTCATCAGTCTTTGTATTCATCTAATCACAACCTATTCCTATTCAATCAATCTATTCTTTTACAAGGACCACAAGAAGTACCCTAGTGCAGACACCTACTAAGCCCCTCTTAGAATATCAGCATTGAAGTAAAGCTACAACTCCCTCAACAGCCCCTTCATCGTCAAATCCTCTGTCATTGTCGGCATATCAAAATACACCTCAGGTAAATTCTGACTTGGAGCTTCCTATTGGTTCGTGGAAAGGAGTATGTTCATGTACTTGGCATCCTATAAGTAACTTTTGTTCCACTGCTAACCTTGGTATGATCCTTTCCTGCCTCACTTTATGCAGTATTTATTCCTCAAAATGTAGTTCAAGCTCTATAACATCATGCATGGCTTCAGACGACGGAAGCAAAAAATGAATGCCATGAATGACCAACATACCTAGGACTTTATTGATCCTCTTGCTCACTGCTCTGCGGTTGGTTGGCGTTGGGTATTTACTATTAAGTAACAACCAGGTGACACCGTTGAACGGTTGAGGCCCAGGTTGTGGCCACAAGTTGTACGCAAACCTATGGGGTCGACATTTTTGAAACAGTTTGTACAGTTGCACACCTTAATTTTGTTTGTGTGTTTATATCTAGTGTAGTTAATCATAATCGGCATTTGCTTTTAACTAAATATAATGAATGTCTTTTTATATGGAGATCTGCAGGAGCATGTCTATAAGTAGCAACCTCATGGATTTGTTGCTCAAGGGTGTATCCTAAGGTCTATAACTCCAGAGTGACTAGGAACAGAACACGGGCCCCAGATGTCCGCATGAACAATATCAAAAAGTGCTTTAGAACCAATTTCTTTTTTAGCGGGAAATACAGGACGTGAGTATTTACCCAACAGACAAGATGCACAAGAATTTTTTTTTTCAGATAATGCTAGAAATAAATGTTTCAGCTTTGTTGCAGAAGGATGACCAAGTCGGTAGTGCCACTGGAGTCCTGTGACTAATGTAGACAGAAGAGCAGACACTGCTAGCGGTCCATCTAGATAGTAGAGTTTGTCTAGTCCTTCATGGCCCAAACCAATCCTCGTCTTCGTGCGGAGATCCTTCGATACACAACCAGAAGGATCAAATTTAATGGAGCACTGAAGTTGTTTAACAGTCTTACTGATAGAAACTAAATTAACAGGAAATTACAGGATGTATAAAACAGATTGCAGGTGCAGCTTCCGAGACAAGGGAATAGTGTCGATGCCATGAACAGGAGTCTTAGAGCCATTAGCAATAGTAACAGACAAAATAGTTGTGGTTTTATTCAGAGCAGAAAATAAGTTGATGTCGTCAGCCATATGGACAGACGCAACAGAATCAATACACCATTTATTGTTACCAGCAGAAGGAGAGGCAAGCAGGGCGGAGGAACCAGCAGCAAATGTAGAGGGAAGTTGAGTCATGCGTTCTTGAAAAGATTACTCAAACTCCGAGTGAAACCACTCAGTAGATGGTGTAGCAGATGGCTGGTCAGATGCAGTATCAGTGGAGGTTTCTTCAGAAGCTTGGCTTGCCCACGCCGGTTTACCGTGCTTGATCCAACACCGATCTTTGTTGTGATTATCACGACCACACCAATTGCAGAAGCAGGGACCAGCAGCTTGGCCTCGACCAGGAGTAGTAGAAGATGTGTGTCCACCATTAGGAGGCAGACGTCCTCCACGACCACGGCCAGACTCAATAGTGTGAACGGCCAAAGTAGGATGCCCAATGGTAGGAGTGGAGGTCATCGACAGAAGTCTTTGAACTCGTTTAAGGACGTCGCGAAGAGTAGGTAGGGGGTCACTGGACAGGATCTGATCGACCACGCCAGAGAAGGAAGCAGGAAGAGCAGCCAGAAATTGGACCAATTGTAGTTCATTGCGTTGCTTCTGGGCTTCTTTGATGTCGGCCGTCAAGGGGTGATAAATTTTGTACTCATTTCAGAGAGCAGAGCATTGGTTGTAGAAGTCCTCCACAGAAGTGTCAGAGGAAAATTCCTTCTTGGCAAAGGTTTTGAAAATTTCAAAAACGCGCTTGGGATTCTGCTGATGAGAATAGACGTGAGATAGTTGGTCCCACATGGCCTTAGCATCATGAAGACACAACAAGGATTGACTGATCCGCAGCTCGGTGCGATTAAGAAGCCAGGACGTAACACCAGAATTGTCTTTGGACCACTGTGTATAGGTTTGCTTACTTTTTTCATCCGCAGAAGCACCAATGGAAGTAGGAGGATTAGTGGTGAGATGTGAATAACGGCCTTGTGCTTTGACATTTAGAACAAAGGACGCCGACCAGAGATGATAGTTGGAGCCATCGAGTTTGACTGTGGTAACACACAGAGAACGAGGCGGCTCAACAGAGGCCATAGTGAACAGAGACGAAGCAACAAGAGAATGGTCGGCGCAGCAGCAGCAGTAGTCAGCAGATAAGGAACCCGCTATGGGGCAGTAGAGCAGCACTGTAGATCTGAAGCATCAGATCAGAACAGATTGACCGATAAAGGAACCCACGCCATCATGAGGAAGATCAAGATTCCATCATGAGGCGCAGGCAGAAGAACCCAAAGAGTGGGAGAGACTCTCAACGTGCAATAGTTATGGCTGTCCGGAAATGTCAAACACGTAGAGAAGTTTAGATCATGGGGGTAGGGTGGGAATTTGCCCAGGAAAAAAGAGACCTACTCTTGATACCATATAGAGAGAATATGAATTGTATATTCGATGATTAAAAAGGTGTACACTACAGTTTCTTATATAGGAGAAGAGAGGAGAGACTAAAACAGAGATGAGCAATATGGGACTAAACTACTATAGTAAAAAACATAAGTGAGGCACATGCTAGGCACATGACACTCAGTGAAACATAACATATCTCTATACTATCAATTTTCATCATGAAATCACTATTTTTAGCTTAATTTTTGTTAAAGATGTGAAGAAGTTTGGTTGTGAAAATCCTCGATGTTTCTACAAACTTCCACTTCCACACTTGTCAAAGTCGACTCAAAGTCAAAGTCTTGTTCCATGAGTCCAGGTGCAAGGCATACTTTTTCCTATGAGATAAGACATAGCCGGCAATTTACATGCTACCTCAATGCCTAGAAAACATCAGAGCCTACCCAAATATTTAGTTGCTAAGTATTGGCATAAGTAGGGCATCATGTCCTGGATTCTAGCAGATTCACTTCCACATAGGATGATATCATTAACATATACCAGAAGAGCTATAAACCGGCAATACTATTTTTAATAAATAATGAGTGATATGTATGTGACTGTCAGAAACCAATTTGCACCAGATTATGACTCAATTTCTAAAAGTAGGCTTGTGGACTTGTATTGTTCGAATTGTATACATACATACATCATATTCTTTGAATTGTTTTTCCCGAATATTGACTGAACTTTTACCAAGTCATGTTGTCGGCTTCTATCGCAATTTTCCGCACGATTCATGAATGCTGAATTTTTCAACCTCATCGAATATATCCCAAATCCTAGATGTGTGACTATGGTTAAGAGTCAGACTACAGTGCTTAGAAGTTGGTTGTTGGAAGGTGTGGGTGACGCACACGTTGACAAATTAATGAAATATTAATGGCATTCAGGAATTCTCCTTCAAAGCTTCCAATTCCATCTCCCCCCCTCTAATTTTCTAGAAATTCAGCTTGCTCCAAATATTTTGTCATAACCAATTGTTAATTCACAAAGTCATCATTCTCCCTCACTAGACTCTAACTTATATCATTACATAATATAGGTCTTAGACACTACTTTTACACTATTAGTGTTTGTTTATGATTGACTCTTTTGTATCTTCTACATAAATTTAGTTTGACTATTAACCTCTTTTGTACTTGTACTAAAATTGTTTGTTTGCTAATGTATTGAATTTGATGGTTGCCTTGATTTCTTGCTTATATGTGTTTTGATATATGTTAAACATATCTCGCCCTATCCACCTGAGATCGGGCAACCTCAACACTAGAAACCCCGACTTGAGGGTTCCCTGCTCCAGTGAAAGCCAAAAGATGTGCTCCCTCCTTTTCTAGAACTACTTGTAGAGCGGCCTTCTCTACTATCATGACTAATTGTAAAAGCTTTCTTTGTCGTCTCGGGGTGGTTAGTCTGATTTCCCCAACGTTGCTAATACATCATATGCCTAGAATGTGACTGTCAATAGGGCCTTACGCCTAGACAATCGTTATCGCATGGGGCTTAGACCTAAACTGTCATCACTACATGAGGTCCTTGCCGCGCTCCAGTACTCCGAAGTCCGAAGTACCACCCTGCCATTCTCACACTAAGAAACATGTATCATTCTCCTTCTTCTCAGTCCCCTTTACTCTCTTTTTATTTTTCCTCCCTCTCCTATACCTCCTCCTACTTCCTCTCATTGTTGGTATTTGTATGTTATACAAAGCCCTAGTAATGTGAAGTTGGGACTATTCAAGGATTGGTTGAGACTACTCGTGCTCAAAAGTTGTTGCCTGGAAGATTAGGTACTACACACTGTTGACAAATTGAAGAACTATTGATTATCATTCAGCTGCCCTCCTCCAAAGCTTCCAACGGTGTCATCCTCCCACGTTCTCTAATCTCTTGAAATTCAGTTTGCTCCTAATATTTTTCCATAAGCAATTGTTGATTCATAAATTCATAAGTATCCCTCTCTGTCATAATACTAGTCTTAGACATTATTTTTTCTTTTTTTGTGACATTTTATAATTGATTATTTTTTGTATCATCTACATGATCTTGGTTTGACAATTAGTTTCTTTTATACATGTACCTCCATTGCTTGTTTTCTCATATATGGAATTTGATGGTTGGCTTGTTTTCTTGCCTATATATGTTTTGATATTTTTCACTACTAGACATTTTTCAACTCTCTCGTATGACATCATGTTGATGTCATCGGGTTGACGAAGTTGTTCTAGTAGCTAGATTAGAGACCCAGAGCTTTTATGGTCTACCTCTAGGTTAGTTATGAAAAACCATGTTGCAAGGTATATATGCGACAACCTGATCTTGTATCGGTACTGCAAAACTTGCTATTTCTATAATACGAGTTTACATTCAAAATTGTTACTATATGCAAAAGATCATAACTATTATCATCAAGTATTTAATGCAAAAGATCATGATTGTATCACTTAATATCCCAAAGTATAAAATTTGCTAACAACAAGTCCTTTGCAATGCATATACTACTTGGACACGAAAAACTTAGGAGCAGAAGTATAAATTATGACTCAAACACTTAAGCCCACGGAGAGAGGGAACCTTATAGTCTATTGAAGTTTCAAGTCAAAATATAGACACTTTTTGATGATCCGAAATTTGAGGCAACCTTCAATTTATAAGATTTTTTCTCAAGAAAAAGCTCATCAGCCCATGAACCCAGCAATAGAAACACATTAGTACCAAAGGCTTAATTCGCGAAGACCCATTACAAAAGGGGTCCAATGCAATTCCTATCGACATTAAAATAGTCAAAGAAGAGACTACAGGTCATCCAAAATGGGGGAGAACCACTAACATGTCGACTTCCCTTGAAAATTATACCCCCAAGCCTTTGGAAAAATTCTTAAAACCCATCTAGCATAACCATGAGAATTCTTAAAGCAAGTCGGGATTATTTGGTATTAAAAGATTCATTTGGATTTCAAGCTAGACTTCGCTAGATGGATTCTATGGTATTTAAGCACTAATACACTTTGAAGAATCCCCACCCCCAATCGGGAACCTTCATTACCAAATCTTCAACCACATTTGTGCATACCCTAGAAAAAAAGGAGCATCCCCCTTCCTCCATCCAACATGTTCATCATTGCAAAGAAAGTAAGATGTCAAGGCTCACTTAGATATCACGCTAAGCAAGGTTTATGAGGTGTTTATGTTTTTTATTTATCTTCTCTTATTATACCTGTTGGGGATGAAGATGATAGGCTGCCCAAACAGCAAGACCTAACGAGCTTGTAACGGAGATGTAAAAGCATAAGATTGAACGAAGCAACCAAATACTTATGATGAGTAGCAATGAGGAACGCCAAACCAACAACCACAAAGGCAAGATTTACAGTGGGTTCAAAGAATTTCCAATGAGTGAGCCTACATCCACTCGTGAAGATGACATTATTGATGGAGAGATTTACAAAGAAGATGATTCTTGAAGAGAGAAGAGCAACTCAATCCACATTACACCTAAAAGCATACCAGGGAAGAAGATGATTGCTTGGAGAGGATCTCTAGGACGCCTAAAACCCTTAGAGAAGCCCTAGGTCCGTCATAAGCTTTAGGTCTTTGAAATATGATGTATCTTCATGTTTAGAATAAGATTGATAGGCTTATCTTTAAAAATCAATGTCCCAAAGTGATTGTGACTTGTCCAAGCCATGGCTATGATCTGGATAGATAGACCATGTATGGTCAATAACCTAACCGTAATTCAGGTGGCAAGCCATACTACGACCATATTAGACTGCATATAGTCTGACTAGAACCATAAAAGCTATTTTTGTTACTTTTCCCTGATGCAGTCCATGAGAACCATAGTAAATGGTTAATCGGCTAACTCTAAATCCTCTTGGAGATGACAAAACACACCCTAACAATAGTAAAGCCCGATGTAGACATTTGTATCATCATTGAAGCTTTTCTTGAGAGTTTAAAACACTATCTTCAACAAAACTGACCTTGTCTTCAACTCGAAAATGATGGAAGTAGAAAAGCTCTTGTAATATTCTCATATTCATAAACGGAAATAGGAATATCATCTTCTCTACATGCCCAACACAAACAAAGCTTAGATAGAAAGAAGACCAGCTAATTTTGAGCAAAGCTCAAACTAAGATATGAAAGAGTCTTTGTCGTCATGTCAGTTGGATTCTCAGACGTCGCAATCTTCTTTATTTGAATTTTGCCTTATGGAGTGGATTATTTTGATACCTTCTCCGTAGTTGCTCGCCTTAATTCGATTCAAGTATTAGTTTATGTTGTCATTAATCTTGATTTGCCTTTGTTTTAGCTGGATGTAAAGAAAGCCTTCCTATGTGGTGATCTGAATAAGGGGTATGTGGAGCAACCTCTTGGATTTGTTGCTCACTGAGAGTGTTCTAATGTTTACTGACTTTGCAAGGCAATCTACGGTCTAAAACAAAGTCTAAGAGCGTGGTTTGATACATTGAGTCAAATTCTTGTCAAATTCAGTTTCAAATGCTATTATTCTGATCGTCCGGTGTTCATTACGAAGACTTGTAATTGATATAATATTCTATTTGGTAGTAATCAAGAAGGCACATAACCAAGGAAGCGCAGGCATGTTTCTGGACGCCGACACTGACATGGATACAGACACAGAAATTTTCTAAATTATAAGACAGACACGGCATTCAATGAAGGGGGAATATTTTCTTATATACACATATATGTGGATATGTAATGTATAAGTTGGAATAATTTTAAGTAGTATCCAAAATTATATTTATGTGTATATATAATCTTATATGAACACGAATTTGTGTGTAGTAGAAATAATATGAAGTAGAAACCACACAGTTTCTATTTTTGCAGTACTATAGTTATTTTCAGAATAAACAAATTATTTCTTATTAATCAATTAACTAGACTACAATGCGATTCATAGTATTTTATTTAGCTTCATTTTACAAATTGATTCTTCTTAGGGGACGTTTGGTTATCTGGATCTAGCTGGATTGGATTGCATTTTATCATCCAACAACTTAAAAATTATGTTTGGTTTAAGGAGAGGGGTCTTGGACATAATCCTGCACTTTTAAATCTATGTTAAATGCTGGATGCGGGCCTCCTTCTCAAAACAGCCGGGCGCCGTCATCCAGCAGACCGGTCGTTGCCGTCACGCTGCAACAACATAGAAAAAAGCAACCTGTGCCCGAGACTTCCGTCTGACAGTCCTACTCAACCAAACATAAAGTTACGATGCTGCAGAATTACCCAAAACCGGAAATCAGTTTTACCAGGATTGCATAATTGCGGCATTCACATAAATCCGCCAAGATACACCAAAGCAAACGTGCCCTTAATAGGTCTGTTTGCAACTTGGATTAGATCTCAGCTCTGTTTCAAAACAGCAGTTGTACATTCAGCATATGCAATCAGCTACTGTGGCAAGAGCTGCTGCACTGATGTGTCCGGAGAGTGTCCGGGCCATGTCCAGGCTGCAAAAAAGGACCAAATTAGTCAGCAAACATCCTAGCCGTGTCCAAAACATTTTGGGCCGTGTCCGGAATGTGTCCGTGTCCAAAACGTTTTGGGCTGTCTAGAAATGTCTGTGTTTCCTAGCATATAAGCTACTAAGGAGTATCTGGAAGAAACATTTTATTATCAACAATTTAGAGGAAATATATTCTGGGTATTGAGGTTCCACATTCTTCTGGAATCTACCTATCACAATGATACTATGTTCTTGATCTCTTGAAGAAAATTGACATGCTGGGAACTAAACCTACCAATACTCCTCTTGATCCCAATACAAATTGGGAAGATGACTATTCTCCTCCATATCTAGACAACCAACAGTTTAGAAGAATGGTTGGTAAGCTGGTCTACTTAACTGTTACTAGAGCTGATATTTTTCTGCAGTAGGACTTGTTGGTAGGTACTTGGACAAACATCAACAAAGTAGGCAACATGGGCACTGCAAACTTACTGGTTACTCTGATTCTGACTATGTTGGCGGCAGTCCTGACCGCAAATCCACCTCTGGTTACTGTGCATTTATGGGATGAAACCTTGTCACACAACCAAGTAAAAAACAATTTGTAGTTGCTCGATCCAGTGTAAAAGCTGAGTATCAAGCTATGGCTCATACAGTCATACTACATGTGAATTAATGTGGGTGCATGGACTTCTAAAGGAATTCAACATTTGTGAACTTGGACCTATTCCATGCACTGTGATAATAAAGCTTCTATCTTCATTGCTAGCAATCCCACCTTCCATAAGAGCGCGCCAAACACATAGGGGGGTGGATTGTCACTTTGTTAGAGAAGCCATTATGTCTGGACGTATTTCTACTCCTTATATCTATACTAATGATCAGATTGTTGACATCTTCACCAAGCCTCTTCCAAAGACTATATTTGCTATAATGATGGACAAGTTGGGCATGCAAGATATCTACCCTCCAGACTGAGGGGGGAGTGTTAACATATTCGTTTTATATTATGTCTTGCATAGTTGTTGAGGTGGCTGCAGAAACAAGGGTCCGATTTTGCAAATGGGCAACGGTGCCAAAGTGATGACACTGGGGGACTTGTTGGATAGGTGGTGTACCGATTTGTAGAATGGTATTAAGGGAAATTTGTGTGCATTCCTAGGATTTAGTGGCATTCCATAACCTATGTAAGATGTTGAAGATTGACAAGCATCGAGGGTATTCATCTGGCAATGGCGTGAAGCTCAATCATCGAAGAGTTAACCGCCTAACCAAGTAAGTCAAGGATATACAAAGGTTGTGGGGACTAAGTGGTGGCATCCCATTTGGATCCCAAATCTAGGTTTGTAGGTCTATTGTCGAACATGGAGAATGCATCTGAGATAAGTGAAAAAATGATGTGTCTACGTAAAATAAATATTATGCAAAAGTACAATGCAATAATCCAAGAAAACTAAAAGTGGGTAGAAAATATGAGAGTAATGAGGCGCATGGGACATGGAAAACCCTTGCACAAAATCGGACTAGCAAGTTTGTGGTAGGGAAAAAAACAACCTACGAACCCATTGCAAGTTACAGTGGATAAGCAAAAGGTTAAGTAATCAAGTGAAGCGCATCAAACTCTACGGTGAGTTGGTTGGGGGTTGCAGATGGCCCCTGATTCGGGGATCCAAGGGCGTAGTCCTAGGGAAAAAACTTTTGGTGTCCGCTAACTAGCGTTGGCAGTAGGGGCGGTTGGCGACGAGTAGTGATGGCGATCAGCAGTGACAATTGTAGTGGTTGGCATCAGCAAGTAGGCAGCGGCAACAACGGCCAGTGGCGGCTAATGGCGAGTCGTACGCCTATTGATGGTTGCAGTCGGTTGTTGGCATGCGGCTAGTGGTAATTGCACCTAAAAGGGAAGACAAGTGGTAAGGTAGGATGGTAAGGTAGGGTGTTGGCTAGAGGACGCAGATTTATAATATCTAAACCCGAAGAAGGCCTAGGGTTAGGTTGTGCCAGATATGTGGGGTAGGGGGGTAATATGTTGAGAGGTGGTGGCTATGGGGAGAGGCAAGAGAAAAACCTCAATAGAAGTTATAGGGTTCAGCTCTAATACCAAATTTTTCAACCCTATTAGAGAAATAATTATAATGCAACTAATTACAAAAGGAAATAGATCATATTCTTCAAGTGTATTTTCTACTTATGTAGTACAGCCTTTATATATGCATATAATTATGGATACATTAGGCGGTAGCTAATGTAGGACTAAACCAAGTGGCTTTACAAAAGCCAAAATAAAGGGAAATAAAACACATCCTAAATAAAGTAAAAGAAAGTCGAAAAAAGGTTTGATCAGTATTAGATTGTCGGTGTTGGCGTTCATAAGTATTGCATATGTGATGTTTATACTATATCAATACCTTAGGGAGACGGTCAACGGTCTACAAGTTACAGAAATATGGTAGTTCATTCATACAAATTGTAAGACCCCTAACCTAGCTTAGTGTTTGATCTTGCTTATCTAGTTTAATAAGATGCTTAGAACCTTGATCTAATCATGTGAAGAGCTTTAATAACATGTGACATATTTATGTTTTCAGTTTGGTCCTATTTGGATGATATTTGAGATGGTTTTGCTACATGTATGCTTGTTTTGGACCAAATTGCAATTTACCCATGTTGAGGGTTTATCTTGCAATTTATCACGTTGGATGTGCCACTCATGTTTTATCATCAGTATGATGTTGATCAGTGTCTTGTTATGCCTTGGTCTGATGAAGAGGGAAGTGGTGACATCTTGAGTGTTGTTTCTAGGGTTTTCTTGGATGCCCTAGTATGGTGTTGACCTTATATTGACCGTTTGAGTTCTTGGTTCTTCAACGACCACCATTGTGTCTTCTTGGCTTTAATCTCTGCGGTCGATGATGCTTTGGTTGAGCCTTGAGTTTTTTTTTATCGAAGAGGCTTGGAGGTCTCTTTTGGGTCGAAGATGACCTAGGGTTTCATATGCTTTTAGTCATTGAAGTTCCTCTTCTACCCATGAGCCTTTGTGGCCATGATTTCCTTCGACCGATGGTCCTCTATGACCAAGTGAGGTCGCTGATCCTTCTTGTTTTTCATGACCTTAGTGGCTTGTATGGTTTTAGTTAATGCATGGTTGATCTTTGATGGACAAGTGGCACCTATGTACATGACACCTAATCCCTTTCACCTCTCTCTACCCTTGAGTATATGTACCCCTCTTTTCCCATGCATATGATTCTTGTGCTCTCTCTTTTCCTCTCTCATCTTTGGAGTTTGGCCCTTGGAGCTTGGTGGTGAAGAGGAACTCATCCTTGGAGCTTTGGTGGCCGATCATCTTGCATGTGGTGATCTTGAGTTGGAGCATCTTCTCTTGTTGATTTGTTGGTGATCTTTGATCCTTGGTAAGTGATCCATCCTCTTGATTTCGTTTCCTTGTAAAACCCTACCTCTTTCTCTCCACTTGGCCAAACCCATGGTTCTCCATGGTGGTCTTTTGAGAAACTTCTCTCTGTAGAGGTCGAATCCATGGTTTTCCATGCTAGTACCTAAGTGGGATGAAGATCTTCTCTTTCTTCCTTTCTTTCTCGGCCTAGGGTTTTAAATCTCTCTTCCTTGACCTTTAACCTAGGGTTTTCTTCTCTTTTAAGGTGGTGACTAGCTTGGTCGTGGAGGTGATCAAAGCTAGGTCTTCTCTCTTCCTTAGAGCTCTTTGCTTGGAGGTTGCTTCTTCATAAGCAGGCGGGTTATATAACTCTCTCCTATGCTATTATTGCACTTTAATTCTACATGCAAAATTGATTCCTAAAACGTGATCTCATGATGTTGATGAAGTTATCTTGTTTAGGGTTTGAGTTCCTATAATGATCTTGCATAATTTTCTCCTTTACTTAACCCTAATTCTTGTACCCAAAATTTTATGGATGGTGGAAGTGCTAGTTACACATGCACATGTTATATGTTGGTATCTCACCTTACTTAAGGTTTTGTTTTCCTTTGTTATAATGGAGATTTTAGGATGCATGTGATGGTTTGGATCGTGGACTCTTCTCTCATGATAATGGTTTGGTTCTCTATGTCTTTGTGATTAGATTTCTAGGGTTTATTGTGGTGATTGCCTCGATGTATCTCTCTTGATATTTCGATTTCTTGTTGGTTATCCGTCTGTTTAGATCATGTTTTATTAGTAGTTTCACTCCCTTGATGATCTCCATGCTATGGTCCAAGTGGTTGATGGTTTGATAATGTTTGTTGGACGTTGAGATGGCTTTTTCCTTGGTTTGGTCGCTTGGAGTACCCTTGATCTTCGATCGAAGAGTAGGTGTGAGATGTTCCCTTTGGTCGCATAGATTGATGGTCTTCGACCAGATTCGCCTTTGACCTGGTTCCCATTGACCCAAGGTTCTTCTTTGGTCGATGTAGTGTGCAGTGCTTCTCTTTGGTCGCATGGGTCAATGGTCTTCGACCATGGTAGCAGTTTCTCTGCGATCGAAGACATGTGATGTCATCTCTACGGTCGCATAGCTTTGTGTTTGTCTTTGACCTCGATGGTTTGTGTTCCCTTCGGTCGCATAAGGTGAGTGGCCTTGAGTTCTCTTTGACCGATGAGGTGTTATGACATGTGTTTGGTTGGTATGCTTGACCTAATAGTGGTGGTGGATGACAGTAAAAGATGTTCCAAGAATATGGGAAAGGATGGTGATTAGGATGTTTTGATATTGCTGAATTAGAAACCCTAATTGGATACACATAAGTAAACCCTAACCCTGATTGTGAACACATGATGTAATGCTTACCTTGTTTGAAGTGTATAGCATGCAATGAAGTATCCTTTCTCTCTCCTACTTGTGTAACCCTGACCTTGCAGGTGGAATATACATCATAGTTTGTGAATAATATGATATCTTTTATACAACACAGGGGGATGACTATGAGCCTTTATGAGGCATGATGAAATAATGATGTTGTGCAGGAACTATATAATGTGGGTCTTATGACCTGGCAGAGGCTTTTTTCCCTAGTTTGAGGTGATATCCTCCAGTGATGTGGTGAGGAATTACTATTTCCTAGTGATGTGATAATGTAGATGACCTTGTATCGCAGTGGTATCAAGTGATGATATGACATGTTTATACCTCATAGGTTTTATATCTTCTGAAGTTGTATCATACCCTTATCTTTGTAGAATCTGTTTAGGGTTTGTACGTTGTAACTTGATTGATGCTAAAGGATACCCAATTGGCTTAATTAATCAAGTGAAACCCTAAACATGTATCTGTCCTATGCCATAGATCTATCTTAAGCATCAGTACTTGATGGATGGTGAAATGGGTTCTCCCTTAGGGCACGTTTGATTTGTAGGATCTAGATGGATTTACATAAATGTTGGATTAACAACATGCCTAGTACCGCAATTTCTTAGCTTTTAAAAAAATCTACATATTAGTGTTTAGGTTTGGTTGTGCTGCAATGGACTTTCCCCAGTCGGGTGCCTCGTCCCCGAAATTTCTCGTGCAAGTGGCGCTCGGAACGCGGGCCGCCCAAAAAAAGTAGGGCTCTGCACGCTGGATGACGGCGTCTAGTCCTTTTGAAATGGAAAAGTCCATCCAACAATTAACACAGTCCAAAAAAATGTAGGATAATGTCAAATTCTCCAATCCTGCTAATCAAACCTTATATTTTAGTTGTTGGATCACCAAGTACAATCCAATCCAAAAATATACAGCTAATCAAACATGCCCTTAGTGGAAGATCGAAGTCGTATATTGTTGAGTATATGCACTTCACAGGATTGGTTGTGGTCCTACATTGGCAGGAGAACGGTCGAGGTCGTATCTTAGTAATGTGATTCAGTGTATATATATGATATATTCTGAGGATGGTTGCAGTCATACCTCGGCAGGAGTGCGGTTGCGGTCGTAGTGTTGTGCCTATATACCATGGCAGACTAGGCTGTTTTGCAGTTAGACTTTATATGTCATTGCGGCAGACTCAGACTGACCGAGGGTGTAGGAGATCATAGGAGTCCGGCTCCTCCTAAATCTTGTATGACACTGATTTCGACTTAGCAATGGTCAGTTGGAGCATGAGGGGTATACATCATCTCCTCAGGGTATAATAAAAGACGTAATAAAGTTGTGTCGCATATTTGCTTAGGGGTTAAACACGCCCGTGTCGCATATTTACTTAGGGGTTAAACACGATTCACATTGGATGACCATTTGTCTTATCTCTTGTGTTGTTTCGTTGATTTATAATGCAGTAAGAGAAATCAACTGTTATACATGTTCTTCATATTCCTTCTTAAAGAATAAAATATTATGCTCAGTTGTAGATGCCTAATTTGCTTAAACAATGTTAATTGCTTTACTCATATCATTTAACTGAATTTGCTCAACCTGATAATAATGTTACTTTCTCTGCTTTAGCTTATCTGTGTTAATAATAGTTGTTGGCGGAGAGTTATATCTTTCGCTGGGACATTGGTCTCACCCCGTGGATTTCCACATCTTTTAGGTGGTCGCGCACGACGAGGTAGAGATCATACAGTTGAGGTTGAGCAGCAAGAGAAATTGTAGTTGTTAAAGGTTGGATATGCTGCTAGTGTTATGTAGTAGAGTCTTATATGTCGTCCATGTATTCTCAAGTCCTTGGGGGTGTTTTGTAGACGTTGTATATCGACACTAATTTTGGCAGTAAGTCATGGTTGAACATATATGACTTGTATATGTGAACAGGGTAACATATGTAACAGGTAGTGGCAAGTTGGTCAAGTGAACAGTAATATGTATCATCTTGTGGCATGACATGTAATATAGGTGTCTTCATGTGGACCCAGATGTAATATGTTTCCGCTTTTGTGGTAATATGGAATCAGTTTTAATTTACCTTATTTTATAGTAATCTTGGATGTTCAGTATTAGTTATGCGCTTTGTTTTGAGTAGTCTCACTTTGGTGTGACGATGGACGTCGCAATTTGGTTGATATCAGAACTTTAGGTTCGCTGAGTCTACAGGAACATAGGACTAGAGTTTGTGTCTATTCTCGTGTCATCCGATATATTTAATGGTAACTTTTGCTTATGCAGAAGAACAATAAGAAAAGAAAAGTATGTCTGGTAAACACAAAGAACATGCTGAGAACAGTGTTGTTGCACCAGGGGGTGATGCCCAAGTTGATGGAGTGTCTGAGGAGTCTCGGTTCGACCCAACAACTGTGGTCAATCCTGCTTTTCAGTCCATGTTTGGTCAGTTTATGGCCACGATGACGCATATAGCGGATAGGATGCATGTACCCCAAGCAAGGGCATCCATCCCCAGTGTAGAATCCTAGACATCTGGGAAGACCTTTGAGAAGTTAAGGCGAGTGGGGGCGTTGGAGTATGTTGGTACGACGGATCTAGTGGATGTTGACATGTGGTTAACCAAGTTGGAGAAGACCTTCAAGATCCTCAATATTCCCAAAAAGGATAAGGTGAAGCACGGAGTGTACATGTTAAAGGGCAGTGTTGGCCATTGGTGGGCCATCGAGGGGGAGAAGAGGCCTGGTGCTGTGATCAGTTGGGAGGAGTTTCGGAGAGAGTTCATGAGATGATACTTCTCGAAGATCTATCTGGATGAGAAGATATCTCAGTTCGAGAAGATCTGGCAGGAATCCATGACAATCAACAAGTACGAGGCGAAGTTTACGGATCTTCTGAGGTTCTGCCCGCATATGGCAGCAACATATAAGGAGAGAATCAGATGTTTTGAGAAGGTTCTGAGCTCTAAGTTGCCGACGCCAATGTTAGCTCTAGAGAACAGGGAAAGGTTTGCCACGTTTATGGAGTCTGTCAGGAGAATAAAGCGGTCAATTGTGGAAAAGCGAGGGGCTAATGCCAAGAAGAGACCGGCACAGTATCAGGGACAGTCGTCTAGAGGCTTCAAGAAGCCTAGGTTTTCAGCACCTCAGTCACAACAGAGATCGCCAGTTCAGTCTCAGTGGTCACCAAGTAAGGGTAGAGGTCGTACATTTCCATCGGCAGCAGCTCACAGTGCCGCATCAGTATCAGTGACGAGACCGTTTAGGCCACAGTACGAGATCAGGACTTGCCACAAGTGCGGACAAACAGGACACATGAGGTGGGCATGTCCTGTGAAGGATGAAGAGGTCACGCAACAGCCAAGACAGGGCGTGGCAGTGATAGTTCAGTAGTGGTGGAGACCGAGGACATGGTCAGGCGTAGCAAGCTGGTTCGTCTGGACAAGCCAGCAGAGGACGAGAGAGACAACAGACAACAACTCGATTCTATGCCATGAGTCAGGCGGAAGCACTAGTCAACTTGAGGGTCGTGACAGGTCAGATGGAGTTATTTCATTCTGATTTGTCTTCTTCCTGCTTTATATCTATTTTGGTTGACCCGGGTGCGACACACTTTTTTATCACTAAAGAAGTGATAACTAGTTGTTCTTTGCCTGTTAATCGTATGCGTGATAGTCTTCGCTTAGAAACCCCTTTGGTTGGTTCCGTCGAGTTGCGGGAGGTGTCCTTCATGCGTTCTTTCTTTCTCAGGGCGCAACATTCAAGCGGATCTCATACCACTTGACAAGCATGGATTCGATATGATCCTTGGAATGGACACTTTGGAGAAGTATCGACTAGTTTTGGACTGTAGTGCCAAAGTGGCAACGTTTTCGACGGTGATGGCTTGTAGATCTTCCAAGGATATAGGAAGATTCTTCCGGCATGTCTGATGTCAGCGATGACCGCAGAGAGGTTGATGAGGCAGGAGTGTGAAGCTTTTTTGGCACACTCGGTGGATACTAAGGTTAGAAGTCCTAGTATTCAGGAGGTGTCAGTTGTCTGTGAGTTTGAGGACGAGTTTCCTGGTGTTCCCCCTCCTCGAGAGATTGATTTTGAGATCAATCTGGTTCCTGGTAAACAGTTAATAGCGCAAACACCGTACAGGATGACACCAGCTGAGATGCAAGAGTTGAAGAAGCAGTTGCAGAAACTACTAGATAAAGATTTTATCAATCCTAGCATGTCCCCTTAGGGTGCTCTAGTGTTGTTTGTTAAGAAGAAAGACAGTTCTATGAGCTTGTGCATCGACTACCAGCAGTTGAACAAGGTGATGATCAAGAACAAGTATCTTTTACCGCGGAGAGATGATCTGTTTGATCAGTTGAGGGGCACTACAGTGTTCTAGAAGATAGATCTGAGGTCAGGATATCATTAGTTGTGAATCAAGGCGGATGACATACACAAGTCGGCTTTTAGGACTCAGTATGGTCATTACGAGTTTGTGGTTATGCCGTTTGGGCTAACCAATGCCCCAACAACATTCATGGACTTGATGAACAGGGTGTTCAGACCTTACCTTGATTGGTTTGTAGTGGTGTTCATAGATGACATCTTGATATACTCCCAAGATAGACAACAACATGAGCAGCACCTACGGCATGCGTTGACCTTGTTGAGACAACACAAGTTGTACGCTCAGTTCAGCAAGTGTGAGTTTTCGCTGAAGGAGGTGTCTTTTCTTGGACACGTGATATCTGTTGAGGGTGTACGTGTGGATCCCAAGAAGGTTCAGTTTGTGTTAGAATGGGAACAACCAAAGTCACCAATAGAGGTTCACAATTTCCTTAACTTAGCATGCAATTACATGACGTTCATTAAGAACTTTAGCGCAGTAGTGTTACCCCTAACGAAGTTGACGAGAAAAGGTGTGTCGTTTTCTGGGACTACAAGTGTCAGCGATTTTTCATCTTTTGAAGGAGAAGATGACCTGTGCACCAGTGTTGGTTCTGCCCGAGCAAGGATAATGTTACATAGTCTTCTATGATGCGTCAAAGAATGGTTTGGGTTGTGTGTTGATGCAAGATAAGAACTTGATTTCTATAGCTTCGTGACAAGGAGAGCTACCCTATGCATGACTGGAGCTTGTAGTTGTGGTCTATGCTTTGAAGATATGGAGGAACTACTTTTTTGGCGAGAAGTGTAAGATCTTCACCAACCACAAGAACCTACAGTACATCTTTTTGAAGCATGAATTGAACATGTGGCAGAGACGTTGGATGGAATTAATCAAGGACAATGATTGCACCGTAGACTACCATCTAGGAAAGGCGAACGTGGTGGCAGATGCTTTGAGCAGAAAGTCTTCCTCGTCATCATTTGTGGATAAGGCACAATTGTCTTCTTTGGTGTGCCACAACAGAGACATTTAGTCTCTTTGCGTCAAATGAATCTGAAGTTGGAGTTATCCTTATTAGCAAGACTGGTGGCACAGTTACAGGTGAATCCTACGTTGAGGTAATAGATCAGAGACGCACAGCGTGATGATACTATGATACAGCAGATCCGGGCAGAGTTTGACAGCAACAAGCCCGATGGCTTCCACGAGTCAGAGGACGGGACAGTATGTTACCACGGTAGAGCAGTGGTACCTGATGTAGATGATCTAAGGAAGTTGGTTCTGGAAGAGGCTCACTCTTTGATGTACGTCGTGCATCTAGGTAGCACCAAGATGTACCAGAATTTGAAGGACATGTATTAGTGGTCTGGCTTGAAGCGAGACATAGCTGAGTTTGTAGCTAAGTGTGCAGTGTGTCAACAGGTTAAAGCAGAACATCAGAAACCTGTAGGGATTTTGCATTGTTGCCTGTACCGCAGTGCAAATGGGATCATATCATAATGGACTTTGTGGTTGGACTTCCTAGGATAGCCAACGGTCATGATTCCATTTGGGTGATCGTTGACAGGTTGACCAAGTCATCGCACTTCCTTCCTGTGAAGTCAACATACACAGCTAAGAAGTTAGCCCAGGTTTATGTTGAAGAGATAGTCCGCTTGCATGGTATTCCAGTTACCATTGTGTCTGACAGAGGTCCTCGAATTTACCGATCACTTTTGGGAGCGTCTGCACACAGTAATAGGTACGCAGTTGAGGTTCAGTACGGTGTTCCACCCACAGACAGATGTACAGTCTGAAAGGATCACGTTGTTGATGAAGTTATCTTGTTTAGGGTTTGAGTTCCTATAATGATCTTGCATAATTTGCTCCTTTATCTAACCCTAATTCTTGTACCTGAAATTTTATGGATGGTGGAAGTGCTAGTTTCACATGCACGTGTTTTATGTTGGTTTCTCACCTTACTTAAGGATCTGTTTTCCTTTGTTATAATGGAGATTTCCATATGCAAGTGATGGTTTGGATCGTTGACTCTTCTCTCATGATAATGGTTTGGTTATCTCTATGTCTTGGTGATTAGATTTCTAGGGTTTTATGCGGTGATTGTCTCGATGTATCTCTCTCTTGAGATTTCGGTTTCTTCTTGGTTATATGTCTGTTTGGATCATGTTTTGTTAGTAGTTTCTCTCCCTTGATGATCTCCATGCTATGGTCCAAGTGGTTGATGGGTTGATAATGTTTGTTGGATGTTGAGATGGCTTTTTCCTGGGTTTGATCGCTTGGAGTACCCTTGATCTTCGATCAAAGAGTTGGTGTGAGAGGTTTCCTTCGGTTGCATAGATTGATGGTCTTCGACCTGATTTGCCTTCGAACTGGTTCCCTTCGACCTTGGGTTCTTCTTTGGTAGATGAAGTGTGTAGTGCTTCTCTTTTGTCGCATGGGTTGATGGTCTTCAACCATGGTAGCAGTTTCTCTGTGGTCGAAGACGTCATGTCATCTCCACAGTCGTCGAGCTTTGTGTTTGTCTTCGACCTCGATGGTTTGTGTTCCCTTCGGGCGCATAAGGTGAGTGGCCTTGAGTTCTCTTTGACTGATGAGGTATTATGACATGTGTTTGGTTGGTATGTTTGAGCTAATAGTGGTAGTGGATGACAGTATAAAATGCTCCAAGAATATGGGAAAGGATGGTGATTAGGTATGTTTTGATATTGCTGATCTAGAAACCCTAATTGGATACACATAAGTAAACCCTAACCCTGATTATGAACACATGATGTAATGCTTACCTTGTTTGAAGTATATAGCATGCAATGAAGTATCCTTTCTCTCTCCTACTTGTGTAACCCTGACCTTGCAAGTGGAATATACATCATAGTTTGTGAATGCTATGATATCTCTTATATAATACATGGGGATGACTATGAGCCTTTATGAGGCATGATCAGAAAATAATGTTGTGCAGGAACTATATAATGTGGGTCTTACGATCTGGAAGAGGCTTTGTGCCTAGTTTGAGGTGATAACCTCCAGTGATGTGGTGAGGGATTACTATTCCCTAGTGATGTGATAATGTTGATGACCTTCTATGGCAGTGGTATCAAGTGATGATGTGACAAGTTTATACCTCATAGTTTTATATCTTCTGAAGTTTTACCATACCCTTATCTTTGTAGAATCTGTTTAGGGTTTGTACGTTGTAACTTATTGATGCTAAAAAATACCCAATTGGCTTAATTAATCAAGTGAAACCTTAAACATGTAGTTCACCTGTGTCATAGATCCATCTTCAGCGTCAGTATTTGTTGGATGGTGAAACGGGTTCTCCCTTAGTGGAAACTCGGAGTCGTATATTGTTGAGTATATGCATTTCACAAGCTTGGTTGTGGTCATACCCTGACAGGAGAATGGTCGAGGTCGTATCTCAATGATGTGATTCAGTGTATAAATATGATATATTTTGTGGATGGCTGTGGTCATACCTTGGCAGGAGTGCAGCTATGGTCATAACTCAGTTTTCACTAGTGTTGTGTCTATATACCATGGCAGACTAGGTTGTTTTGCAGTTAGACTTTATATGTCACTGCGACGGACTCAGACTGACTGAGGGTGTGGGGGATCATAGGAGTTTGGCTCCTCCTAGATCTTGTATGGCATTGATTTTGACTTAGCAATGGTCAGTTGGAGCATGAGTAGTATACCTCATCTCCTCATGGCATAATAAAAGACGTAGCACAGCCGTATAGTATATTTTCTTAGAGTTAAAACACAATTCACATTGGATGACCCTTTGCCTTATCTCTTGTACTGTTTCATTAATTTATAATGCGGTAAGAGAAATCAATTGTTATACATGTTCTTCATATTCTTTCTTAAAGAATAAGATGTTCTACTGCTCAGTTGTAGATGCCTAATTTGCTTAAACAGTGTTAACTGCTTTACTCATATCATTTAGTTGAATCTGGTCAGCTTGATAATAATGTTACTATCCTGCTTTAGTTTATCAGTGTTAATAATAATTGTTGGCGAAGAGTTATATCTCTCGTTGGGACATTGATCTCACGCCATGGGTTTCCACATCCTTTAGGTGGTCGTGCACGGCGAGGTAGAAATCGTGCGGTTGAGGTTGAGCAGCAAGAGAAACAATAGTTATGTGTCGTCTCTATACTCTCGATCCTTGAGGGTGTTTTGTAGACGTTGTATATCGACACAAGTTTTGGCAGTAGGTCGTGGTTGTACAGATATAGCTTGTATATGTGAATAGGGTAACATATTTAACAGGTTGTGGCAAGTTGGCCAAGTGAACAGTGATATGTATCATCTTGTGGTATGACATATAATACAGGTGGCTTCATGTGGACCCAGATGTAATATGTTTCCTCTTTTGTGGTAATATGAAATTGGTTTTAATTTACCTTGTTTTATAGTAATCATGGATGTTTAGTATTAATTCCACACTTTGTTTTGAGTAGTCTCGCTTTGGTGTGACGATGGGCATCACACAAATTGTTACAAGTTTCTGCCATAGTTACTACTATAAATTAGGAAATCCTTCATTTGTAGTGGTGCTATGCGAAATTCCATATCTAGTTGTTTCGACCAAAGCAGTAAGAACCCCCCCCCAAGCCAAAAGGCTGGTACCAAACCTTTATATTGGCATCAGATAGTGATGTCTTCACTTTAATCGAGTGTTCAAATCTCTATTTCATGCGTATTTTCATACAAAAGTTCACTCATCAAGTTGCATATGACTTCATACTTATTTACAATCTCAACAGAAAGGATGTGATTCAACTCCTAAGAGAGAAACTGGCATCGAGAACCTCTAGTATGGACATAAATCCTATAATAGGAATGCCTTGAATCAGAGTGTGCATCAAATCATTATATTTGCATTGTTAATAAAAGATGAACCCTTCCTTAGCTTCTGTGTGGACTTTTCCACATCATTCATGAAAACTTTCAACAAGACTTAGACTTCAAAAGTATTGGTAATACCATCTAATTATACAAAGGCATTTAGTGAGTCATGTATGTACATATGGCCCCTATAAATATGCCATCAAATCCATTGTTACAACATATGATGGTAGAGGTGCACAAGTCAGTTAGGCAAAAAGAAACACAGAAAGAAATTCCTTTTACAATATGTGATGAGAGAACAGTATAGGAATAATTATACACAAGGAAAACATAACATAGGATGTTCTAAGAAAAAGTTAAGTTGATCCCATCCATGTTTCTAAAACTTATCTTCAAACTGATGATTAATTAATCATATCAAAAAATAGTATTTTTGTACAAATATTAGTTCTAGACAATATTCCTATAGCAGATTGTTGAATCAGCCAAGAATTCCAGCTTGATTGTGGACAAACTATAGACATGTATGTCATGCTTAGACTAGTAAGTTACTTGTGATATGAATAAGCAACCACTAAAACTCCGGTATATAGCGAAGAATGCCTAGTGCCAATCACCAGTTGCATCTCATAATGGAAGCATAAATTTGTGCTTCACAAACCACAATCCACAAACCAAGTTTCATTATAATTCTTATCATTGCCACATCAAAAAGGTAAATCAGCTTAGATAAAATTCCTAATGTCTACCAATCTAAATATAAGGTATGACTATGAAGAAGAGCTAAGTCCATTGTTGTAAAAAATGAAATAAACACATCTATGGTAGCATATTCTACAATGACATGGCCATGCATCATAGCAACAGTAAATACGTGGAAACCTAAAAGATTTAGATAGCCATTATACATGATACTATAATACTAGTTTCTCCATGGTCATATAGAAAATTGAAGGTCGCGTGAGTGATGAAGGATGAATTAGAATAAATCCGTATTTATTATCACTACATGACCGAGCCAACATGCATCTCAAAATAGCATGAATCATATTGAGTGGATCAATGTGCTTATAGATATAGCAGAAGAGCATATTACACATCATTAGGACAACATAATGTCACAATCATCCACAGTCTCTATAAAACAATGAAATTTCATTATTGTAGATTCTATAACACTCTTAAAGATCATTCATGCCAGCAACAACTAGAAGACTCCAATGTTGGCTAAATGGACATCTAAAAATCCCTTTGTTTCGATGATGACAAACATTTCATTCTTATTAATCTAACGAGTTACTTGAGTGTGCAGGATGACAAAGTAGCAAGGGAAAATCCAAGAGCTTACTTAGTTTTATTTTCATGCAATGTAATCAATGTTGTAAAACTTGTACAAATATATAATGTACAAGTACTTAGATTTGCATGTAAATCAAGCGTTAGATTTTCCCTAGCCAAACACCATAGTTAGACATGTCATCCCATTTGAATAGAATCACCTTTGCACACTCACACATATAATTAGTGCTTAAATTGAAACCTTGAAACAGGATCATTCTCGGTCGACGAACTCCTCGACCGAGACACTCTCGGTCGACCATCTTCTCGACCGAGAAAGATCCAAAGTAGCCGTTAGACACAACAGACAAGTTAGTTGGTAGTTGAAGAAAGACGTTGCAAATCACTTGTTCCAGAGAGCCTGTCGGTCGACAAAACTTCGACCGAGTAGGTGTCTCGGTCGACCATTTGTCGACCGAGATGGTCTCTGACAGCAACTGCAGAATAAATTAATTAGCTGTTGTTAAAGCAACAACTTTGTACCTAACGGCTAGTTAAGCACTTAGAAACCCCTAGAAGTTGTCTAGAACGTCCTTAAGCATACTTAGGCCATTCCTATAAATAGGACAAGCCATAGGACACTAGAATTCACTTGTTACACTTGAGAATACACTTGAGCATACTTGAGCAATCTGTTGCAAGCAAATTTGAGCACTGTGATCATTGGCCTACATTCTCCTTAGCTCAATCTCGTGTCCTATAGGCTAGATTCTCCTACCCACAGCAATCACAAGTTCACATACTTGGCTAGGAGATCTTACGCTTGATCTAGGCATATCAAGCCTCGGGCTTAAAGGATAAGTTGTAATTTCCTTTTCCTTTCTTGTTCCTGTTTATCTTTTGTACTCTCCTTGCTACTCCTAGGGTTGGAGGCTGCGGATTGGAGAGGGTTGACTTCTCAGGTGGAGAAGGGGACTTCAAGCTACTTCAAGAAGGCTATCGCAAGGGAAGCTACTTCAGAAGGCTGGTGCAACGGGAGTTGGTGCATCTACTTCAAGGGAAGGCTGCTTCAAGGTTGGCGATTACTTCTAGGTGAAGGCTGCTTGAAGGGTTTAGGAAAAGAGATTGTATTTTATGTAAATTCCTTGAAGAGGTAATAAAATAAATTTCTTTTCAAATCCCGGTTGGGTAAGCAACCGGGTAGTGGATTGACGGCTATAGTATTTGCTATAGTTGGAACCACTCTAAACCTTGTGTCTCCTTGTCCAATATTTTCTTTGTGGTTGTTTAAGTTCAATAATTGTTAAATTATCTATAAAACTCTATTCACCCCCCCTCTAGTAGTTTTCATCCAAGCCTTATTCCCGACCATTTAGTGCCAACATCCTGTGAGATTCACAAACATGTGGAAATACCATCAACTCTCCTCCTTTTTGTCCGGACTTGGGACCGGCTATGTACAAGCACAGGCCGAGTTACCTATCCTAATTTCTATTTTTTAAATAGCCAAATGTATTTGACATATTTTAGTGAGTATATTTAGTTATTTGAGGTCATTACTATCCTAAGATGAAGTACATATAGAGGTTGAGGGTGCAAGCATATCAATTTTAAATTGAGTGAAATCTTTCTCAATGTAACATTACTTTCAACCAATTTATGGATTGTTCTTGTTAAAGAGTAAAAGAAGGCTATGTGACATATCTGATAAGAGGAATCCCCGCCTTATATAGGACAAGGGGGAAGCATACAGATTTAGACTAAACCCTAATGGGCCAAGACACACTTGGGACCATATACAAATAGACTCAATTAACTTAATTAACTAAATTAGCCAGACTCTCTAATATTCCTCCTCAAGCTGAAGCTTGGGAGAATCCTAAGTCAGCTTGCAAACACAGACAAAATAAAAGAAGGAAACTATATAAAAGATAAACCAAGCCCTTACAATAATTTCTCCCCCTCAAGATTACAATAAAGCACTCATCACTCAAACACTCCCCCTCAAGTAGATACTCCATAGCAGGCAACTAGGTCACAGAAGCTCTCGATCATAATGGTGTTATCTGGAACAAAAGTAAGCAGCAAAGCATCATGGTCTTCATCACAGTCGTTGACGTCGCAGCCAGAGAATGTTGGTTCACAGCTGCAGTAGTACTTAACGTGCATACAAAGCACGGACGAACCAGAGAGTGTAAGATCACAATAGCAAAATGTTAACATGCACACAACGCATGGACAAGTAGAAAGTCAACGTGCACAAAGCACGAACAAGCTAGAGAGTGTTGGTTTAGAGTAGAAGTAGTCAACGTGCAAAAGAAAGTACAGAAAATTAAAGAGTCAACATGCGCAAAACATGGACATTGTCAACGTGCAAATAAAGCACAAACAAAAAGTAGATAGTAGAGTCGACATAGCCGGATAGCAACCATCAGCTTGAAAAAGCAAGCACTAGACATGAAGCTACAGATAGTCAGTTCTCCAAGAAGCATGTAATTAGCAAAACATTTTTCAGATGCAAATATCAATAGTAGAAGTCCACAAACCCTTCAAGAAGAGCATAAAGATCCACAATTATATAGAGCAGCAAAAACGTCCTCATAGATAGAAGCAAAATAAATTTCCTCTCTTCATCTCATCTCACCTCTATTTCTCCCCCCACACCAACCACGAAATAATCCAAGAGTGGTTGGGGTGGACAATTATGAAGTAACATCCCAAAAAAAAGTTGTAGCACCGTCGAGGGGTTTGGGGACGCGGCCCCTATAAAAATTTTAAGAGAAATCGAGCCCAAATCTTCATAGAGATGAATATCATGACGGTAAAGTCCTGGCAAATTTGTACTAGCGAGTCACATGAAAATAGTAGTAACTTCTTTAAATTAATATAATCACATGGCAACAAGGTAGAGTCATCATAGAGCACCCAAAGTCATCGTTGAGCAAGGCAGGACGGACAGAACATGCAAACCAGGTTCAATTCTCACATCAATGCCCAAGCATAATATGATTCTATAATGCAAATGGGCAAGGATTATGATGAACTCTGGCCAAAGATGATATGCACATATACCAATTATCAACAAGATCAGACATACAACCACTTGCTCCATGCCAGGCATGATCGGTAGATGTCACCAACCAGCACGAGAAGAAGGTTGAGTGCTTTTCCCAAAGGTCCAAGAACTGAGCAACAACCAGATGTCGTGAAACTTAGTTTTGAGGTTGGCCTCCAATTGTTAGACATGGTGGCCTCAGCAAACTTCCTTTTTGCAAAAATATGTAGTAGATGCTTCAAACCCACAAGATAAGCATACGCCATAGGCAGCATATACATTTAGCAGACAACACGGATCTGCCCGCATATAGTACGAAGTCAAGGGCAAACCACAATTGGCCATCTGGAAGACGATACACAGCTGAAAAGGGGTTGATCACAATAGCATACGAAGGAAGACTGGGACAAGATTTGTCATAAGAGACACCCGATTGATCCACGAGGGATGCGGGGGAAGAGGACTGCTTTCCGCCAGGACCGAGTAGGCCTCGTGCCGATGCAAATAGAGGGTCGGATCGGGAGGGAACCTGAAGCGGAAAGGGAAATCATTGTTCTTGTGGGCAGGGGCAGCCAGAGATGAGTTATGGGGAATAGGGATATATTAGGGATCCGCTGTCGGGGCTCAGTAGGCACATTTGTGGTAGGTTGACGAAAGTGTGTACAGCTGAGGCAAGGTGGGTGACGGTTGCGGCAGGAATGGGTGAGGTTAAGAGATAACTTTTGGGTTAGCGGGGTTCTTGATTGTACTGCAGATCACTGATTGCACTGTTTGTACCGTGATAGGTTGAAGGGGCACATGGTATATCGGCTAGGTAGCACGGCTAGAAGAAAAAAAGGCAAAAATGGGCTTCTTGGGGAAGAAGGCATATGGGCGGAAGCAGCAAGACTGAGACGTATACCTCACACTCTTAAGTGGAGAAGATCTATAGCAGTGCCTTGCGGGCAGCCAAGCCAAGAAGCAGTTATGGCTGCCCACAGACAGAAGAAGTTCTTTTCTCCTCCTTTGTTTAGGTTAGGGTTGGATCACTGCTCTGATACCATGTTAAAGAGTAAAGAAAGTCTATGTGATATATTTGATAAGAGGAATCTCCCTCCTTATGTAGGAGAAGGGGAAAGCATACATACTTTAGAGTAAACCCTAATGGGCCAAGACACACTTGGGCCCATATACAAATAGACTCAAGTAACTTAATAAACTAAATTAACCAGACTCTCTAATAGTTCTCTTTAATAATGTGCATGCATTCTTTTATTTGTGTAGATAAGAATTCATCTGATAATATCACAATTTCAAATTCAAATTCAAATTGGGTTGGACTATAGATGAAATTGTTGAAGTATATTGAAGTCATGTGATTTTTCCCTTCCTAAAATATATTTAATTTCCCTCTCGAATTCTATATAAATAGATTGTGGTTCCCCCCTTTATTAATTAAGGTATATTATGGCACTCTTTACTGAAACCCTAACCCCTAAGTATTGTATCTCCACATGCATTAGTAGGAACAAAAGGACGTCACCTTTACCTAGATCCCTTGAGTCGTCACATCTTAGAGATCTCCTTAGCCCAAGCCTTGTAAGAGGGAAAGGATCTCTCTCTTTGTCATTGGGGTGAAATCCCTAGGGACATCCTGCCAAGTGATATTAGGTCATTGTGGGTCACTTGTGGTATCTCCCATATTGTTATCAGAGAATGTTGCATTAGACCTTCATCTCCCTTGGGTTCTCCTCTCTAGATGTATCATCTATATCCCTTTCAAATCCCATCTAATTTGGATGAGGATTGGGTAGGCATCTAGGAAATTTGCCTCCTAACAGACGGCCACAGCACTACAGCAGCTATAGTACATCTCCAAGTTATTGTAAAAGCACTTCTGTGCACCTCCTCAACCTCATGCATCTTTACAACTATACTCATCTCAGAAACTATATACATCTTTAAAGCTACAGCTGCTCACATAAGGTAAAAAAAACTTGCTTGGTTTCTTCTTTCCAAGCAAGTCCTCTATTCATGGTTGAGTGCATGTTATCTTAATGGTACAAATTCTTCAACCTACAGCTACAGTGCGTCACTCTTGTAGTTGTCTCTTCCTCCACCACATGTCACTCTGGTAGTGTTATTTATTCTAGTAAAGTTCTATCCTTCTCATTAAAATAGATAAAACTATGGTCCAATCTACTATTATCCATATGATCAAGTGCCTATAACTACTCTTAAGCTGAATGGATCAAGCTACCTCTCGAGGAAGAATGTTATGATGTGATCTCCACTATTTTAGAGTCCCATGATAAGTCAAATATTTGGAATCTAGATTTTTGAATGCAAGACTAAAGATTATTTAGTCTGGCACATGCAGAGGGTCAGTTCCAATGCTGGCTTTGCAATAGTATGGAACTGCAGATTGTGCACGGATTTATTTTCTATACTATGACATAGGAAATCTAGGAAGCAACCAAGAAACAGAATGGATGCATGATAGACATGGCATCCATGTACCTATATGCACAGATGTCGATATAGGGATACTTATTAGGCTTCTAGGCTAGACTCATTATGTTTTTTATAATAAGAATTACTGTATTAGTGGGCTTTGTTAAGCCAATGGGTTTAGTAGTGCAACACCCACGTCATCTTGTTTTGTGTGCCTATATGTAGGTGTACACCCACTTCTGAGGTTTAACTACTTGATTGTCGAAGATTATTGATGTTGGTTATTTCCAATTTAGACTTGCAATATTTATATTAGTTAATTAGTTTCACATTATTTGGTGCACTAGAACCAAACTCTTAACATCTTTAAGGTACAATTTTGATCCCCCTTCTCTTAGATGCCACCCCCACCTTCCACCCTCTATGTTATGTTATCTCCCTATTCTGTGTCACCTCCCACTCCTGCACCTTGCAGCAACCACAACAATGCCCCTTCCCAGCAGAATGCCCCATTAAGCCATGACCAGGAGGGCCACCCCACCTCTAGCATAAGCTTCTCCTTAGGTCGACCTCCCCAAGGGAAATAGCTACCAAGGCCGTTGAGCCTCAGGAGTGGAATCACTAGTCCCATAAACAGCTGCCAGGTTTATCACCCCCAAGGGAAACAGTTGCTAAGGCCATCAGTCACCAGAGCCCTATACCAGCAGCAGATTGTTGCCACTCACATGACCGCCATCACAGCCAAAACTCAAGGAGAAAGGATTCGATGTAACTCCCACTAGAGAGTTTGGCATTTAGAACTTATCGTATTCTTAAACCTTACAATAGGAATGCCAAAACATCGTCACAAATGAACTACATTACAAGTCACAAGACATGATACTATGTTCATCAAACTAATGCTACCTAATGGGCAGCACATTTGTTGGCTCTTCTATTTCGATGCATTTTTGCGCAAAGAGTAAGTTCGGTGTTTCAACAGTGCCTATGATCCTACAAAATGAGTTTATTTATTGCCTTTTTAATTGTAAATAGTTTCTGCTTAAGTGACCGTTAAAGTTGGTGTATTTACAGGTCTTACCAGCTGTAATCACTTCCCTCCATAGGCAATATCTAAGACCTTTTAATTGTGTTAAAAAAGGTAATGTCGTAGCACAGTTGTACTTGTATGTGAAGCAAACAAGAAAATCTTCCATATTTTTAGGAGATCTGTTATACATGATTTTGCCTTATCTATGAATTTTCTACAGTGAAAATTATTTTACTATATTTATATCCAAATTTTACATGTTTTATGTTTTTTATCAATGTAAACAACTAGTTTAAGACAAATATTACAAATTTATATATGAATTAATCAAAAAGTTACATCTCCCAAGTTTGTTATATATGAATGTTAAATTTTATTTCATAATTATTTAAAAACAACTTTCCCAAGTTTGTCCAGATCTTCATACAAATTTATAATGTCCAAGGCTTCTATCACACACTGTAACAAATCTAGTCTGAAGCCTAAAATCCGAGCATAAATCTTGTTGTTCAGGATAATCTAAACAGCGAAGAGCTTAAGAAACCCCCCCCACTATGTCAGGTAAGATTACCAATAGCATTTTATTACATCCTATTGGATGAAAACTGCAATTTTATCCTCTTCAGATGAATAGCTTGTTTGCATGTCTCTAAAATCAAACAATTGTTTTTAAATTTCATAAATTTATGCGTTTCTCATATTCTACAAAATCCACAAAGGAAAAGGTACCTGCAAATCTACCAAGAAGAAAATACTGAACTATTGGGTGAGTAGAGAGTATCTACATAATTTTTAATTGAAACTGGATTATTTACATCGAAGAAGAAGATAAGCGGGCAACAAGTTGCGCCGCTAGTCCTTTTTGGATGGCAAAACCAATCCTCGGAAACACTACATCCATTGATTTGGAAGTTATAATATTATTGTTCATAACTTTTTGAACCCTCTTGAGAAGCTCTATAGCCTCTGGTTCTAAGAATCCAAAGGTGTCAAACGTAAAAGGGATAAAAGCATGTTGATTATCAAAACATGTTTTCTCTTGCTTGATCACTTTGGTTGAGGCAGCTTTAAGGGGCAGCTTGTCCCACTATAAAAAACCCCACTTCCCAAACCCTCAGTGGAGAAACTCATTTCAGATCCACATAGGCATGGTTCCCTCCAACCCATCCAAAAATGAGAAACATCAGCAAGTTTAAGTGTTAGTCTCCCCTCTTATAGATTTGTCAAAAAAATCAGAGGTGCCTCTTTCTTAGCAGCAACACCCGCATGTCTAAGTACATCAAAAAAACATCCCTAATTAGATCATGCATGTACTTAAAACCTGGAAGCTCTGTGCAGTGTACTGCATGCTCTCCAAACGTGTCCAAGCATGCCTTACGAAAAACTGAACAAGCATCGTCAGCTGAAAATAAGGGCATCGTGACACGATACCTGAGGATGGTGCGATACTCCACTGGTGACATATGCAAGCCCAGTCCACCAATAAGGATAGCAAGAAGAAAATCTTAAGCATGATCAACTTGGAGACATTGAAAAACTGCATTTTGTCTAATGGTCATGTCATACTTAAGTTCCATTTCCTCAACTATATTGCTAAAAAGGGCACTCGCCAAAGAATTTTGGTTTTGCGGGGACGATGTCCTTGTTAGAATAATAATTAAGGTTGAAAGATGGAATCGTGATACGAAGACGATCTAGGGCACAATCAAGTTGGAGTCCATACCATGAATCTCGTTGCCTCGCAAGATATGATCATGAAGCACCCAATATTGGACCCTCGAGGCCACAAAAGCGTATGAGGAAGCCTCAATTATAGAGTACAGTCTCAAACCGCCGAGTCGAATGGGCAATGAAGTCACTCTCCACTGGAGGTTTCCAAAGAAAGGGTCTCCGCAAACTATGATGTCTTCAATAAATCCTCGTAAACCTCCATCAAACAAAGTTGTTGCTTTCTCCATAATCCTTATAAACCTCCATCAAACAAAGTTGTTTCCTTCTCCATATGTATAGGTTGGCATGTTCTCAAGCCGAACAAAAGCTTTGCGATGCCCATACAGAAACGGAGCAAAAGGAGCTCACTTTGTGGATCACCCAACTAAGGAAGAAGATGCAACAGCTCAACAGCCTTGGCATCTCTCTCCATAGCCAAGTCTTCTATAAAACTTTTGCCCCTACTAACAGCTCCACCAAGTAACTTAACACCTAGGAATGGCCTCCCAATGTCCATGAGGAACAACCATGTGTGATGCTTTCTACCATTGCATGTAGGCTAGAAAAGCTCAATTTTATGAATATTCATATGAAGTTCCAAGCATGATCCAGAATTTTGAACGATATATCTAGAGCATAGATCCTAAAAGCCACAACATAAACATATATTATCCAAGATGGGACAAAGAGGTATAGTGACAAATACGGAATTCGGCAACATTTTAACTGCCTGGAAAAAAAATCGGAATTTGGAAAAAAACGGAAAAATTCGTGAAAATTAGATTTATTTCGGTCAAAGTTTGGTCAACTATTTGGAAATAATTAAGAAAGTCGTCTATATATATGTATATATACATATATATACTTATATATACACACATATATACACATACACATACACATACATATGTGTATATGTATGTATATACATATAAATTCATATACATATACAAAGATACATACATATAGCCGACAAAGAGTGGTTCAAGTGGTCAAACACGGTGTCCCCTAACAAAGGGACCCGAGTTCAAATCTCAGTTGTCGCCTTGATTTACCATCCTCCCGGGCATTCGGCCTCCGCCACGGGTGTGGGAGAGGGGGAGAAAATGCCTCTCTTAATCCCATACACAGATACAAATATAACTATTAAGGTCACTAGATATAAAATCTTATTGAGTAAAAGAAGTAGGAAAAGAATTAAAGAATAGTTGAACAATAGCAATCAGCTATCAGGAGAGTGGGGGTTTGGAGGTTTAGTGTATATCAAGAGTTCTGTGTGCATGATTTTGTAAAAAAAAGAACATGCGACTTAAAAGAGATAAAACGTGTAAAAATGTGAAGACTCATGGAGAATCGTGAAAAATCATATAAATCGTAAAAAACGGGAAAAATTGTGAAAGGTCACGAAAAATCGGCGAGCAACGTATCGTGGTGAACTGGGAGCCTATAAAATTGGTAAAATTAGGAGACTTTTGTTACTATGCAAAGAGGATGATATTATTGGTTATAAAGTTGAAAGAATTCAGTCATATATGTTATCTAAGGTGGAAAAAACAACTACGTAAATCCAGGCTAGTTGGCCATCAAACTTATATCTGTATAACCTATAATGAGCGGAAGAAACACTTACTCCACACGAGGGTTTCTTCAAAGTACATTCAATGATATCTAATCAGCTAACAGAGCATCAAAGACTGCTCTCAAAACAAAAATAAACCGTAAAAGACTAAGCACATGCTGCCCATGTGTATCATACGTGGCATACTCACCTGTCATGGCAATGTAGAAACGTAGCATGTGGCTCAAAGACATTATTGGCAGTTACAGATTTGCATATGAATGTTGTTTTTTATAACTGAAGGTCGCATGCGTATTTTGACAAATGGAGAGATTAACTGTAATAGAGTAGCAAAATCAGTAGTGAACTAGCAATATATGATATATCATATAAAACGTGATAAAACCACTTAACACCATTTACATTAGCCTAAATAGATAAAGGGGAAGAATATGTGATGGATTTATCTAATTCTAAACATTCATATAAATTACTATGCCCATTTCCCTGACTTAGAAACCCGTCCCCCTCCGTCTCCTGTCGCTCTGGCGATTAGGGCACGAGGCGTGGGCGTCTCTCTACCCTGATCTAGGGTGCTCTCTCTTGCAGGTTCAAGTGCGGGGTTGTGCCTAGGGTTCGGATCTTTACGATGGCAGCGGAGCTCGCGAACAGGTATGCAGGGCTCAGGTTGTCGGAGGAGGAAGAGGAACCGGTGGATGTTCAGCCGGTAGGAAGCGGCGACGAGGCGGATGATCACACAGAACTTGCGCTGGTGGGCCGTTTGCTCACAGATCGGACATACAACTTTCGGGCAATGGAGCGCACGATGGTCCAAGCATGGTGCTTGAGGGAACAGGCGGATTTCAAGCAATTGGAGGGAGACGTGTTCATCGTCCAATTCGCTCATTGGCGGGATAAGCAGCGCGTGACGGACGGCGCCCCTTGGAACTTCGACGGGAAGCTTCTGCTTTTCAAGGAGATCTGTAAGGAGGAGCAGCCGGGCAATATCATCATCAACAAGTGTCCTTTTTGGGTCCGGTTCTATGGAGTTCCGTTGGGATACAGATCGGACAACACGATTCGCGATATTGCGGCGAGAATCGGTGAGGTGATCGAAGTCGACAAGGATGAGTTGGGCTGGGACTCTTCCATACGAGTCCGAATCGTTTTGGATGTGACCAAACCGTTGAAGCGGATACAGAAGATTAGGGTAAAAGGGGGAGCAACGGCGGACGTTGAGTTGAAGTATGAACGGCTCGCAAATTTCTGTTTTGAGTGCGGCAGACTAGGGCACGTGGACCGGGATTGCGTCCAAGCAAGCGAGGCGGACGAGCACCAACAACGTTGGGGAAGCTGGCTGAGGGCTTCTCCATGGAGGCAAAGAAGGACGATGGAGAGGAAGGATGGGAGAACAGGACCGGCGAGAAGGAAGCTGACGTTCCAACGTTCAGGGGTAGAAGGAGGAAGCTCGCAGCAGGGGGGGCGTGAGGGAAGCGGAAGCACGACGGGCTCCATGCAGAAGGGGTCGGGAAGGGAGGCGGAAACGGAGAGTGGGAGACGAGGTTATGTGGGGACGGGCGCGTCGGGAGAGGGACAGGAGAATCGGGATTGCATATCGGGGATGGGAAGGCGGGAAGGAAAGGAGGGGGGTGAAGGCGTAGCGCGGGGGACAAAGGCGAGGGGGTCCGGAGAGGGGGCGCAAGGGGAACGTGGTAAGAGGGGGGGCGAGACGGCAAGGAAGGACGGGCCAAGGCAGTACACGGCGGAGGAGCTACGGAGGCTGAGGGGAAATCCTCACGTCAACGAAAGGGCGCCTGAAGTGGAGGAGGCGGGGAGCCCGGTGAGAAGGCAACAATGGCCAGGACATGCGACGGCATGGGAAAGCAGTAGTATACAGCAGGGTCACAGCACCGAGGAACAGTGGAAGCTTGAGGGCACGGGAACGTTGAGCAAACAAAATAATAACGAGCAGGTGGAGCAAGCTGTGGTCTCTCCTTGCAGCGATGGCAGAGATACCCACAAGGAAGAGAATCGCGAGAGAAGAGCTATCACTCGGGCACAGCGGAAGCAAGATGCAGGGAAAAAGAACAAACAAACTAGGGGGAAGAAGAAGCATCTACCATGGGTATACAAGATGAGCAGGGGACAACGACTAGGAATTCCAGAAGATGAGGTGGTTTGGGACCAGTTAACGGGCAAGAGAAACCGAACGACGGATTGCTGCGAGATGGAGGTTGATGAAGATCCTCAACAGGCAGTGGGTGAAAAAAGAACAAAAAGATCGGATGTTCATACAGTGGACAGCTTTGGGGTCGATGCGACTCAAGTAGCGGAGATTGGCGGAGACCAATCCCGCGAAGAGCAATGAAAATCTTCAGCTGGAACTGTCAGGGATTGGGCGACCCTGACACGTGTAAAGCTCTCCGAGCATGGGTTTGGAGAGAGCGTCCAAACATAGTTTTCGTGGCGGAAACTATGATAGCAGAGGCAAAGCTAGAGGAAGTGAAAAGAGGGTGCGGTTTTACAGACGGGATGTGTATTTCAAGCAGGGGCAAGTCGGGTGGCATTGGCTTCTGGTGGAAAGGATGCACGGTGGACATAGTAAACTTCTCGCCAAGACACGTGACAGGGTTGGTAAAGGAGGAAACTGGACAGCAATGGAGAGCGATTGGGCTCTATGGATGGGCGGACCAAAACAATAAAACAAAGACATGGGAGTTGATGAGGAGGCTGAAGGAAGAGGCGAACGAACCAGTCATATTTTTTGGGGACTTCAACGAGATTGTGTCAAATGCGGAAAAACAGGGAGGCCCGCCAAAGGAAGAAAAATTCATGCAAAATTTCCGAGATGCCATTGACGACTGTGAGCTGATTGATTTGGGTTTTGACGAAAATATTTTCACTTGGAGGAGAGGTTTGACTGAAAGAACGCTTGTTATGGAGAGGCTTGACAGATTCCTTCCGGAATTGGCATGGCGTAGGTTGTTCAAAAATTGCAAGGTAGTCCATCTCCCTATCTATGAATCTGATCATGCACCCATCATTTTGAAGGCAGATAACAGGAATAGTGGCACAAAAAAGAAAAGGATTTTTTTTGCTTTTGAGCCCATGTGGGCAGGGGAAGAGGAGTGTGGGAAGATCATAAAAGAAGCATGGGAAAGAGAGGAAGGGGGGGATCTAAGTACAAAAATTCTGCGATGCAAAAACATGTTGAGAGAGTGGGCGAAGGAGAAATTTGAAGCGAGGAGTAAGAAGGTACAAGAATTAGAGAAGGAACTGAAGAGACTACAAGGCCTTCCACCAGACAATGCAAATCTTAAGAAGGCTGAAAACAAGTCAAAAGACCTGCAATACTGGCTGCAAAGGGATGAGGAGTACTGGGCGGCACGGGCACGGGTGAAAGAATTGAAAGAGGGGGACCGCAACACGGCTTACTTCCATCAAAAAGCATCCAACAGAAGACGCAGAAACTGGATTGAGAGCATTGAAGATGAGAACGGTAACGTGCGGAAAAATGAGCATGAGATCATACAAATTATTCTGAGGCATTTTTCCAACCTTTTCCAATCCAACAATATAGGAGGTTTTGAGCAGGCAACAAAGGGCATCACAAGGGTGATAACGGATGAGCAAAGGGAAAGGATGGAAAGGGAGGTAACGGAAGATGAAATTTGGGCTGCTATAACACAAATGCATCCTAATAAAGCACCGGGACCGGATGGGATGAAGGCGATGTTCTACCAAAAATACTGGGATACGGTGGGGCAGGATGTGGCAAGCTACATAAAAGGATGGTGGAAAGGAGAGCATAGTATAATGGCTGCAAACGACACGTTAGTGGTGCTCATTCCAAAGGTGGACAAACCGAAGACAGTTGGGGAGTTTCGTCCAATCAGCCTATGTAACGTGATTTACAAGATTGCGTCTAAGGTGATGGCTAATCGGCTAAAGCCTCTCATGAACAGTATAATATCTGAGAACCAAAGTGCGTTTGTCCCGGGGAGAATGATTTCGGATAATGCTTTGATCGCCTATGAACTTTTCCATACTATGAAGAGGGACAAAGGGAAGAGGAAGGGAAGCATAGCACTGAAGCTAGACATGTCAAAAGCATACGACCGGGTGGAGTGGGAGTTTCTGTTCTTTGTAATGGGGAAGATGGGTTTTGGGTTGAAGTGGATAGATAAAATTCGAGACTGCATTACTACTGTCCAACACGCGTTTGCCATCAATGGAGATCGAACCCAAAGTACAACCCCAGCACGCGGACTTCGCCAGGGTGACCCTCTTTCTCCCTATCTCTTTCTTTTATGCGCAGAAGCTTTTTCTACCTCTCTTATTGCTGCCACACAAGACAATCTCTTACATGGTATCCAACCGTGTAGGGGAGCACCACGTATCTCACATCTTTTTTTCGCAGACGATAGTATTCTGTTTGCTAGAGCTACCACTGCAGGATGCTTGAAGATAGCTGAAATCATCAGCCACTACGAACAGGCATCCGGACAAAAAATAAATTTCGCAAAGACAGAGGTGGTTTTCAGCAAGGGAGTACAAAGAGGAAAACGTGACCGTCTGAAGAACATGTTGGGGGTGAGGGAGGTGGAGCGGCATGCACAGTATCTTGGACTACCGACAGCCATAGGGAGATCAAAAAAGCACGTTTTCAGCTTCATAAAAAATAGGATATGGAGGAAGTTTCAAGGGTGGTCGGAGAAGTTATTATCCAAGGCAGGGAGGGAGGTGCTTATAAAAGCGGTGGCACAGGCAATACCAACGTACATTATGAGCATTTTTCAGTTACCAGCGGGAACCATTGAGGAGATTCAAAGAACCATAGCCAAATTTTGGTGGGGAGCAAAGGACAAAGAGAGGAAAATGTCGTGGACGAGCTGGAGCAATCTATGCAGGCCTAAACGTCAAGGTGGAATGGGATTTAGAGATCTCCACGTTTTTAACCAAGCATTACTAGCAAGACAACTGTGGCGGATAGCAAACAGCCCGGAAGCGTTGGTGAGCAAAGTTCTAAAAGCTCGATATTTCCCAAGGACGTCGATATGGGAAGCTAGACGAGGCCACGATCCAAGTTACACATGGAGAAGTATGTGGGGAGCCAAGGCGTTGTTGAGGGAGGGGACACAGTGGAGAGTGGGGAATGGGGCGGACATCAACCTGAGGGATGATCACTGGCTTCCTGAGGAGGACGAAACACTTGCAAGATTGAAGACCGAGAGGAATGAGGAGTACAGGCGAGTCAGCGACCTTATGAGAGAGGATGGGACCGGACACGAGTGCAGGAGTGCTTCCCGGACAGCTATGTTAGGAGAGTGTGCGCCATTCAGTTGAGTAGGCGTAGACCCTCGGACTCCTTGATGTGGTGGCCGGACAACAAGGGGGAATTCACAGTACGAACAGCCTACTGGTTGGGAATGATGGGGAAGGAGGAGGCTAGGCGGTATAAAGCAACACAAGGCGATGTTCTATGGAAGAAAGTGTGGCAGGATGGATGGAGCCCGAAGACGGCTCATTTTTTATGGAGGATATGCACGGGAGGACTAGCTACCAGGGGACGGCTCTACGACAGGCATTGCATACAGGATGGCACGTGCATGCTGTGCATGGGGGAGAAGGAGACTATATCGCATATGCTTTTCCGGTGTCCGTGTGCTGTGGAGGTATGGGAGTTGCTGCCTAGGGAGATACAGGTATGGGTGGACGATGTAAAGGATGGGGAGGTGGCTGCTATGGTTAGAGAGGCGTTGCTGCGACCGGACACATGCGAGGCAACGTCCATCGTCGCTGCGATGTGGGCGATATGGCGTGGACGGTGTTCCCGTGTGTTTAGTGATGGCAACGTTAATAGTAGAGTGCTACTGGGCTGTGCGTTGACGACGGCTAGGAAGTTTAAAGATGTGGCTTGCACGCCCGTGCATGGGGCGCCCGTGCATGGGGAGAATGGGAGGGAAGGCGGGAGGGGGAGGGGCTGGAGCGCGCCAAAGGAGGGTCATGTAAAGCTGAGTGTTGACGGTTCTTGTGGAGAGGATGGGGGAGCGAGCATAGGGGTTGTGATGAGAGACGCAACGGGGGCGCTGCTGGGGGTGTTCGGAGAGAAGGTTACGGCGGGAAGGGAAGTTGCTATGACAGAGGCGTTGGCGGTGAGGGCAGCGTTGGAATGGGCAAGCACGGAAGGGTTCACACAAGTGGAAGTGGAATCTGATTCCATGACGATCGTCCAAGCGAGTAACTCTACGACACCACGGAGGGACTATCTTGGAACCATTGTGGAGGATATCTTAGCTTTAAAACGTTTGTTTCTTTCATGTAGTTTCAGTTATGTTAATCGCCTAGATAATAGGGCTGCTCATCTAGTAGCCAACCACGTCCGACGTGGAACAGTAGATAGGATTCATTTTTTTAGGCCTTTTACTTCATGTAGTTTGAATCTTGTAAGACTTATTTCAGCTAGTTAATTTGATGCGGGGAACTCCAGTATGGGGTTTCCCGTCCATTATCAAAAAAAAAAATACTATGCCCATTTCCCTTTAGAATGCACCTCACTCTAATAGTAAATCCATACATAAAAGGTCAGTAAAACCCAAATATAACATAAATCCTATATATTATATACATGATTTTCAAACTTAGGGGCCGTCTGGATGGAGACATTGCAAATGCAGTAGTTATATACGTAAGATAACTACTGACCGCAGCACCGTGCGGCTGCTAATACTGTAAATAGCCTGCTGGTAACAGCCGGTAACCTTTCAAATTGTATACAACCGAAGCGGAGGCGTGTGTTGTGAATTCCGCCGGACATGGCAAGATTCTAAGCGCAACGAATGTGTGCAGGTAACTACCGGATTAAAAGCCGTGTGGTTTTTATTCGAAATATCTAGATGCCTTTTTATATATAAATTACCGGCATTCTCAAAGCTCCGCCCCGAACGGCCCCTTATAGAGCCCCTTCATATTATACGTGTCATACTCCCCTTTCACTGATAATGTCAAAACGTTAGTATGTACTTCAAAGACATTATCGGCTGTTACAGAATTGTAGATGAATGTTGTCTTTTAAGTAAAGTTTACATGTGCATTTTGACAAATGGAGAGATTAATTGTAATATAGTGGAAAAATCAGTAAGGATATATGATATATAACATAAAACGTGATAAAACCGCTTTGCATCATTTGCATTAGCCTAAATAGATAAAGAAAGGGAAGAATATATACTCTATATGAGGGATTTATCTGATTCTAAACATTCATATAAAATAAATTCACAAGAACATCAGAGACTATGCCCATGCTCACTTTAATAGGAAATCCATTCAGACAAAAAAGAACAGTAAACTGAATATAACATAATCCTGTACATTGTCTTCATCATACTCAAACTTATAAGAGTCCTATGGTACCAAGCTTCCCTACTTAGAGACATTATTAATTATTTTTCAGAGTAATTGTTTATCCTATTCAATTAATAGGGTTTTAATAATTGTGTACGAATACTAACAAGAGTAGGATATTAGGAACCTTAAGTCGCTTTAGAACCAATGAGTGTTGTTTCCTTACCTAGAAGAAGTGCAACTTTAGTATCACCTAAACTCAGCACATGTGGTCCTTTAAGGTCCGAGATTTTTCCATAGAAGATTTTCCTCCAAGCACGGAGTTTCTACCTCAGGACAGATTTCCATATAAAGCATGTGGAACAAAAACTAGATGTTGGCTCGGCATAGAATTCAAAGCCAGCAACGAGCATTTCATTCTCATTCTTGATCCTATTCCTAGAAGAAATGCATAATGTACATGAGGATTTCATTAAAGTATAACCATTTCTAGAAAACAATTCACAAAAGTGTAGAAAATATGCACATGCTCCTTTAAACTGCATATAACTCCAGTTCTAAATTTATACATATGTAAAAGTAAAACCCAGATATAAAATAAACCAACCCAGATAAAGTTATAAATATGCACCATGCTCCTTTTCTTTTCTTCTTGGTTTAATTGTTGTTGAAGTTGATAGTCCCTTTGGAAGTGTGATGTGTGTCCTCTGATCCGTGCATTCAACTCTATGATGAGTTGGTTGTGGGTTGCGGTTGGACCCTTACTTGAGGGTTCATGGGTGTAGTTCTAGAAGGAAAAAAACTTGGGGTGTCCGCTCACTGGCGGTTGCCAACAGTGGCAGTATGCGGCGGGCAATAGTGGCGATAAAGGTGATAATTGTGGCGTTTGGAAGCGGCAAGCAAGAAGCAACAATGGACAAGCGTCGGGCAGCGGTGGCAGAGAGTGGCGGCAAGCGGCTAGTGACGGTAGCAAGTGGCAGCTAATTGTTAGTTGTATGCCTACTGATGGTGGCAGTCGGCTACTGGCTAGTGGCTGGTGGCAATGGCACCTAAGAGGGAAGAGAAGTGATGGAGAGGGTAGGGCCGCGGGTAGAGGACACGTGGCTACAAGATCTAAACTCTAAGGAGGCCTAGGGTTAGGTTGTGGCAGTTACGTAGGGGATGGCGGGTAATATGTTGAGAGGTGGCGGCTATGGGGAGGAGGCAGGAGAAAAACCACAAGAGAAGTTATAGGAATAGGCACTAATACCAACTAATATCAACCCTATTGGAGATAATATAAAACTGCAACTAATGACAAAAGGATAGATCATATTCTTCAAGTGTGTTTTCTAGTTACATGGTATGGCCTTTATATATGTATATAAAACTAGATCAATTAGGCGGTAGCCAGTGTAGGACTAGACCACATGGCTTTACAAAAGCCCAAATAAAGGGAAATAAATCACATCCTAAATAAAGCAAACGAAAGTTGAAAAAAGGTTTGATGAATATTAGATAGTCGGCTTTGGCATTCATAAATATGCATATGTGGCGTATATACTACATCAATATCTTAGGGAGATAGTCAACCGTCTACAAGATACTGAAAAATGGTAGTTCGTCCATCGTGGATGTCACTTTAGCAAGCAAGATGCTTGTTCTCTCTTCTCTAGCATTTAAATGTACTTTGTGCAAGAAGCCATGTCACCATGTTTAGTCCGTCTAGAATCCTAAAATCTGACTTTTTTTGTTTGGAGAACAAAACATGGGATCACAGCTAATGGTGGTGGGAAGTCCCTTTTGATGTATGAAGAATGAGGGAAACGAAGAAGCAAATTTGTACTAATGAATGAAAGAAAGCATTCAAATTAATTGTACGGGAACATGTAAGATATGAACTAGTTTAGATATACAACTTTTTTTAGAATTTCCAGATAAGGATTCTGTTATAGTCATAAATGAATTTTAGTTTTGTCTATGTCATGCTCTTTAATTTTGTACTGTCATCTGAAAAGAAAAGTTAGTCACTGCTGCAGCTGTGACTTCCTACATGAAACCTACTTCTTCAAACCACAAATATTAATAAAGAGTACACCAAATCACATCTTAGCAGTATATCATAGGAGGTGTTTTAGTTTTAGAAGTGTGTAGCTATGAAACTATGATTTACCTGTTGTTGATCACTTCCTTCTAGTAGATGAGATTGAGGACTCCTCTAGAAAAGGAAAAAGAATTTACTTCAGAATCACTTGCATCTTGGGCACGGGGCACGTACAAAGTAACAAAATGCACAAGCTTTGGAAAAAATCAGGTATAAAACATGATTAACATGTTTTGAGGCAAACTATACAACCATTTAACTGAGTGTGTACATTTCGGGACTTTACATATAAATAACGAGTTTAACTAACAAGTTTAGAAAATTAGACAAACAAGTGTAATTTTTTTGTGAACATTTCACTTGGTTTCACAGTTATCACCTTTGATATATTTGTTAAAATTCTTTCATTTTATTTCTAAGTTTTATAGAAATCATAAGTTTCAGCCATAGTTGAACAATCACTACTACACATTGGCAGTTCCCTTCATTCATAATGGTGCTGTGCAGATTCCATATCTAGTTGTTTTAACCAAAGCAGTAAATAAATTCCATGCTATCGTCAGAAAATTGAGTTTCTCTGGATACAACCACACCTACTCCAAAAGGCTGGTGCGAACCTCTAGATTGGTATCAGATAGCGACAGTGTTTAGTCTCAGTGTTCTAATCTTTATTTCAAGTGTATTTCATACACTCATCAATTTGCATATGATCTCATATTTATTTACAACCTCAGGACAAAGGATTTGATTAAACTCCTAACAGAGAAATTGGCATCCAGAACTTCTAGTATGGATTTAAATCCTATAATAGGAATGCCTTGAATCAGATTGTGCATCAAAGCATTATTTTTGCATTGTTAATAAAAGATGAACCCTTCCTTAGCTTCTGTATGGAATATTCCACATATCATTCATGAGATTTTTTAACAGGACTTCTCAAAAGTATTGCTAATAACATCTAATTATACAAAGGCATTTTGTGAGTCGTGTATGTACACATGGCCCCTATAGATATGCCATCAAGTCCATTATTACAGCATGGATTGGTAGAGGTGCACAAGTCAGTTACGCAAAAAGAAACACAGAATGCAAATCATTTTACAATATGTAAATGACTCACTGAACAGAAAAGGAAGATTTATACACAAGGAAAACAAAACATGGGAATATAGGATGTTCTAAGAAAAAGTTAGGTTGGTCCATCCACGTTTCTAAAACTTATCTTCAAACTGATGATTATCACATCAAAGATATTGTTGTTGAACATATATTAGTTCTAGAAAATATTCCTTCAGCACATTGTCGAATCAGGAAAGAATTCCAGGTTGATTGCAAGTTGGCATAAAAACTGCAGCAAGGAAATAGTCAAGTTGCCATGGACAATGGGAGTTCAGACAAACTACATGTACCCAACATGTTTCACGTCGTGTTTACTCTGTTAGACTAGTTATTTATTTGTGATATGGATAAACAACCACTTAAAGCTCTGGTATATGGAGAAGTATGCCTAGTGCCAAGTTTTACTAGTTGCATCTCCTAATGCAAGCATAAATTTGTGCTTCACAAATCACAATCCACAAACCAAGTTTCATTATAATTCTTATGATACCACATCGAAAAGCCAAAACAACTTAGATAAATGTCTAATGTCTATTAATCCAAATAAAAAGTATGACTACGAAAAAGAACTAAGCCCATTATTGTCAAAAAATAAAATAAAAAAGACATCTGTGCTAGAACATTCTACAATGGCATGGCCATGCTAATAGAATAAACAGTGAATACAGGAAACCTTAAAGATTCAGATAACCGTAATACAGGTTACTATAATACTAGTTTCTCCATGGTCATATAGAAAATGGAAGGTCATCTGTGTGGTGAAGGATGAATTAGAATAAACACATATTTATTATCACTACATGACCGAGCCAACATGCTTCTAGAAATAGCATGAATCATATTGAGTGGACCGATGTGCTTCTAGATGTAGCAGAAGAGCATATTATATATCATTAGACCAACACGATGTCACAATCACCCACAATATATGCAAAACAATGAGATTTTATTTTTGTGGATTATATATTACACTCTTGGAAATTTTTCATGTCAGCAACAACTACAAGACTAAGCCTTAATCCCAAACATTTCGTGTCAACTGTCAACATCCCGTGAGATTTACAAGCATGTGGAAGTACCCTCCTCCTTTATCCGGGCTTGGGACCGGCTATGTACAAGCATAGGTGGAGTTACCTATCATATTTTCTAATTCTAAATAACTAAATCTGTGAAACATATTTTAGTGATTATATTATGTGAGGTTGTTACTATCCAAAGATGAACTACATATAGAGGTTGAGGATGCAAGCATATCAATTCTAAATTGAGTGAATTCTTTATTATTGTGACATTAGTTTCAACCAATTATAGATTGTTCTCTTTAATAATGTGTGTGCATTCTTTTATTTGCATACATAAGAACTAATCTTATAATATTACAAGTTCAAATTCAATTTGAATTAGGGTTAGGATACAGATTATACTGTCGAAGTACATGTGATTTTTCCTTCCTAACATCTATGCAAATTCACTCTTGTAATAGGGTTTTTGCGCCTCCCGAATCCTACATAAACAAATTATGGTTTCCCTCATAATTGATTAAGGTAAAACCCCTATATTATCAACATAATATTAGAGAAGTCTTTACTAAAAACCCTAACCCCTAAGTATTGAATCTACGCATGTATTAGTAGGGAGAAAGGGAGATCATCTTTACCTAGATAGATCCCATGAGTAGTCACATATTAGAGATCCTCCTTAGCCACAGCCTAGATTGAGGGGAGGATCTCACTTTGTCATTGGGGGTTGAAATCCCTTGGGACATCCCGCTATGGATATTAGGTCATCGCGAGCCACTTGTAGTATCTCCCACATCGCAACCAGAGAATGTTGCCTTGCACCTTCACCCCCCTCTCCCTTGGGCTCTCACTCTAGATGTATCATCTCGATCCCTTCAAAATCCCATCAAATTTGGATGAGGACAGGGTAGGCATGTAGGAAATTTGCCTCCTAACAGACCGCCACAGTTTTCAACTCCTATAGTACATCTCCAAGTTATTGTACAAGAACTTTTGTGCACCTCCTCAATCTCATGCATCTTTAATTAAAACTAAACTCATCTTGAAAACTATGCACATCTCTAAGCTACAACTGCTTCACATAAGATTAAAAAAAAACTTGTCCTTCTTCTTCCCAAGCACTTTCTCTTTTAATGGGTGAGTGCATGTTCTCTTAGTGGTACAAATTGTTCAAGCTACAGCTACAGTGTGTCAGTCTGTAGTCATGTGTTCCTCAACCACGTGTCAATCTGGTAGTGTTATTTACTCTTGGAGAGATCTATCTTTCTTATTATGGCAGATAAAACTCTGGTCCAATCTATTATTGTCTATAATGATCAAGTGCATGTTACTACTCTTAAGCTGAATGGATCAAGCTATCTCTTGTAGACGAATGTGATGATGTAATCTCCACTTTTTTAGAGTCCCATGATAAGCCAAATCTTTGGAATCTGGATTTTCAGTAGCAGAGAGAAAAGGTCTTCCAGTCTACCACATGCAGAGGGTCGGTTCCAATGCTGGGTTTGCAATGGTATGGAACTGCAGATTGTGCCCATATTTATGTTATATACTATGACACAGGAATCGAGAAAGCAACCAAGAAATAACACCGATGCATGATAGACATTGCATCCACATACCTATAAGCACAGATGTCGATGTAGGAATACTTATTAGGCTTCTAGGCTAGAGTCATTATGTTTTTTGTATTAGGAGTTATTATATTAGCTGGCTTTTGTTAAGTCAGTGGGTTTAGTGCAAACACCCACGTCATCTCGTTTTGTGTGCCTATATATAGGCTGCACACCCACTTCTGAGGTTTAACTGCTTGATCTCTAAGATTATTAGGTATTTATCATTTGCCATTTAAACTTGTAATATTAATATTAGTTAATTAGTTTCACATTATATAGTGTACTAGAGCCAAACCTAACGTTTTCAAGGTACGGTCTTGCTCCCCCTTCTCGTAGATGCCACCCCCATCTTCCACCTTCCATGTTCTATTACCTCCCTATTTTGTGTGACCTCCCACTCATGCACCTTTCAGCAGCCACAACAATGCCTCTTCCCAGCAGAATGCCCAATAAGCCATGACCAGGAGGGCCACCACTTCTAGCATAAGCATCACCTAGGTCGACCTCCCCAAGGGCAATAGCTACCAAGGTTGTACAGGGCAGTAGCAGCACTAGTCTTATAAACAACTGTGAGGTCTGTCACCCTCAAGGAAACAGTTGGGAAGGCCATCAATCTCCAGTGCCTTACACCGACAGCAGATTGTTGCCACTCTCATGACCCCCATCACCGCCAAAACACAAGGTAAGAGGATTTGATGTAACTAATACTAGAGAGTTTGGCATTTAGAACTTATCTTATTGTTGAATTGTACAATAGGAATGTGCCAAAACATCGTCAATAATTAAATACATTACAAGTCATAAGACATGATACTATGTTCATCAAATTAACACTACCTAATGGGCAGCACATTCGTTGGCTCTTCTATTTCAATGCATTTTGTTCAAGGGGCAAGTTCACTGTTTCAACAGTGCCTATGATCCTACAAAATGATTTCATTTACTGTCTTTTATATTGTAAATGGTTTCTGTTTTAGTGACCTTCAAAGGTGACGTATTACAGATTTTGCTAGCTGTAATCACTTCCTTTCATAGGCACTATCCAAGACCACTTAGTTGGGTAAAAAAATATGGTCTTGTAGCATAATTCTCCTTTGATGTGAAGCATAACAAGAAAATCTTCCATATTTTTAGGAGATCTATTACAAATGATTTTAACTTATCTACTAATTTCTACAGTGAATATTATTTTACTATGTTTACATCCAAATTTTACATCAATGTAAACAACTAGTTTATGATAAATATTACAAACTTAATCATGAATGTTACACTTGATTTCAAAATAACCACAACCTTATATCTCCCAACTCGGTTATTTGTGAATGTTAAATTTTATTTCATAATTATCAAAAAACAAATTGTCCCGAGTTTGTCCAGATCTTCATACAGATTTCTGAATGTCCAAACTCCAAAGCTTCTATCATAAGCTGAACAAATACCAAACTACTCCCTTTACCTCTGGTCCGAAGCCTAGAATCCAAGCTCGAATCTTGTTGTTCAGCATAATCTAAAGTTCTAAACAGTAAAAGAGCTTAACACTCCCCCCCCCCCCACACACACACACATCCTCTTAAGATAACCAATAGAAGTTTGTTGCATTCTTTCGGATGAAAACTGCAATTTTATCCTCCTTGTAATTTTGCATTGAGATTCTTGAGGGAATAAAATTAAAAGTTTGCATGTGTCTATTAAAATCAAATAATTGTTTGTGAAAATCATAAATTTATGTGTTACTCATATTCATACAACATCGACTAAGGAAAAGCCTCCAGGTCATGAAGCTTATCCAGGTGATGTTTTTTATTTACATTCACTCCTTTCAGAAAAAGTTGTTAGATTATCTTTTCGCTTAGGTGAAGGAAGTATGACCTCTTTACTAATAGTTGAGGCTCAATCTGGGGATGTTTCAGCTTATATTCCTGTACCTACTGATCTACCAAGAAGAAAGTATTGGACTACAGGGTGAGTAGAGATTATCTACATACAAAAGAATTCAACCTGAATTTCAAATATATTTAGAGCATAGATCCTCAAAACCACAACACAAGCATATATTATCCAAAATGTGACAAAAAGAATGATATTATTGGTTATAAAAATAAAAGAATTCAGTCATATATGTTATTTTAAAGGTGGAACAACTCAACCAGGAAAATCCAGGCATAGTTGGCCATCAAACTTATATCTGCATAACCTATAATGAGTGGTAGAAATACTTACTTCACAAGAGGGTTTCTTCAAAATACAATCACTGATATCCATTCAGCTAGCATAGCATCAATGATTGTCATAAAAAAATAAAACAAAACAAAAAATAGGCATGAAAGACTAAGGATAGTAAAATCCAAATATAACATATATCCCACATGTTGCTTACATGATACTCGAACTTATAGAGTCCCTCCATATTATAGGTATCATACTCCCTTTTCAATACAATGTAAAAACGTTAATATGTAGTTCACAGATATTATCGGCCGTTAAAGAATTGTACATGAATGTTGTCTTTTGATTAAGTAAAGTTTGTGTGTGCATTTTGACAACTGGAAAGATTAGTTCTAATAGAGTGGTAAAATCAGTAGGGATATATGATATATCATATAAAGCGTGATACAACCACATCATTTCCATTAGCCTAAATAGATAAAGAAAGGAACTAATATATACTCTTTGTGAGGTATTTATCTAATTCTAAACATTCATATTAAAAAAAAATCACAAGAGCATCAGAGACTATTGCTCATGTTTTTTTAGACTGCACTGCACTCTAATAGTAAATCCATTCCGACAAAAAAGAACAGTAATACTGAATATAACATAAATCCTATACATTGTCTTCATCATACTCAAACTTACTAAGAGTCCTATGGTACCAAGCTTACCTACAACATAAGGGTTTACCAAGTTGGTTTAGAGACATTATTAATTATTTTTCATAGTAATTGTTTAACCTATTCAATTAATAGGGTTTTAATATTTACGTATGAATACTAACAAGAGTAGGAGATTATGAACCTTAAGTCACTTTAGAATCAATGAGTGTTGTTTCCTTACCTAGAAGAAGCGCATCTTAAGTATCACCTAAATTCAGCACATGTGGTCCTTCTAGGTCTGCGATTTTGCCATAGAAGAGTTTCCTCCAAGCACAGAGTTTCTACCTCAGGACAGATTTCCATATAAAGCATTTGGAACAAAAACTAGTTGTTGGCTCAGCGTGTAAAATTCAAAGCCAGCAACGAGCATTTCTCTCTCATTCTTGATCCAGTTCCTGGAAGAAATGTATAACGTACATGAAGGTTTCATTAAAGTATAACCATTTCTAGAAAGCAATTCACAAAAGTATATGCACATGCTTCTTTAAACTGCATATAACTCCAGTTCTAAGTTTATACATATGTAAAAGTACAATAAACCCCAGATGTAAAATAAATCAAATTCATCGTGCATGACAAATAGTGTTTTCCGGCAATTTAAGGGGTCATCATTCGAATATATCATTAATCATTTTCAGGAAAACTAATTAACTTTCTTAATTTTGACTTCAATTTTCTTTGATTTCCTAAATGCAATAGAGTACATAGAATCTATCAAATATAAAGTGTCTGGGCAGTATGTGAAAGTAGGAATTAATAAAAAATGAGTAAAAAAAACAAATCACAATAAAAAGAGGGGGGGAGGATTACCCGGTACTGAGTAGAAGAGCATATAAAATACTAACCACCAGTAAGAGATTATGGTCTTAACTGACTTTGTTATCCATCAGTGCTTATTCCTAATCTAGAAGAAACAAACATGCAAACCCTGACTTTGTCATTGTCCATGAGGGAAGTCTACTCCACGATAGATTTTAGGAATACTTTATAACAGAACACAGATTCTGTGGAACAACTACTACTCAAAATAAAATAAAAGTGTAAAAAGTCACCTAGAGTTAGAATAAGAACCGGAATGATTATAACATTGGTAACATGTGTTGGTTGAGCTTCTAAATTCGCGACGAACCACATATTTCCAAAACGAATGATGTGTGGGCCTGCAGATGAGGGCTTGGTAACATTACTGCTTGTTGCTTTGTTGGAACTGGGATTTGTAGCTCCCAACAGCAACTTTTCAGATGGCGTGGGTAATTGTCCAAGAGCTGGTGAGTTTGAAAAGGATGGTCCTGCATATGGCTCATCCACTTTTGACTTTTTTTCATCCGCTGTCATCTCCCAGCTACCTTTTACCACCATTCTACCATGAGTAGAATGGTGGTTGTTCCGCACCAGGTTAGACGACCTAGGAGGTCTTCCCAATACTGATGAAGACAAAGGACGTCCACACGCCCTACCTAGTTTAGAAGAAGAATCCCTAGCGAGTTCAGTTGGCGACAACGTGGTTTGTTCTACCGGAGGCCTTCCCAATATGGATGGCAGGGACCGAGCTGCTTGTTGTGAGAGAGGGGGTGCTCCACCAAAGCTAGGGCATGGTAACGTCCCCTGTCGCAGAAGAGGGGGGGTTCCCCGCGGCAAACTAGGGCATGGCAAGCTACGGTGCCGGCAAGAACCTTTTCGACGCGCCATACAGTACGTTAACGAGAAAGAAACACCGCACAAGAGGAAAAGAAAGAGTTTTCGGGAGAAAACAACGCGAGCAGTTTGCACGGAGCGATTGAAAATGGCGACAAACCAGAGGAAACGAAAACGACGGAGATAAAGAAGAAAAGGGCGACAAAGACGGAAGCCGAAGCACGGAACAAGAGACCTTGCCTCCGGAGCGCAGATGAAAGAAGCGGCCTTGGTTCGCACAGGTTGACAGCAGGAGCTTGAGCGCCACGAAGCGCCGAAGCAGGTTGACAGCCGGCCTCGCGAGGAGCTTTAAGCACAGCGATCTCAGCCAGCGCGCGAGAGAGCACAATCTCAGTCAGCGCGCGAGAGCACGATCTCAGCAGGAGCACGATCTGAGCAGAAGTTCCCGGCAAGAACGTTAAGATGGAATTTTGCAAGAAATAATTGATTATATAGTAGCCGGACTGTTTCCCACTCGGACACTGACTGTCTTTTTTCTTTCTCATAAAACCCCGCTTCTTCTATACTTTGACCCTTTTACCCTTAGGCCTTTTTTGGTTCGCCGGAATGGATTTGAACAGGATACGATGAAGGATAGGTTGGATTGGTACACAAGAGGTATAACAAACCTGCGTCTGGGAGCAACAGTGAATGAGGGAAAGGATTCTGGGAACTGACAAAGTATGTTATCTAATTGTTCTTGTTATGGATGAATTGACAAAGCATGTTCAAAAATAGTATCTTAAGGTGCATGTTATTTGTTGATGATATTGTGTTGATTGATGAAAGAAAATATATATTGAATGATAAAATTGAACTTTGAAGGACATTGAAATCTAATGGGTTTATCAACAACAGAAGCAAAATTGAATATATGCATTGCAATTTCAACCAATCTAGAATTATGAATGGTGGGGTCAAGTTGGATGAAATGGATATACCAATATATAATAAGTTTTGTATCTTGGAGTTTGTCATATTGGATTGTATTTTGGAATCTATCTAAAGAAAATTTATGTTCATTTTGTGAGATTTGAAAATGGAACTAATACTGATATTTCCAGACATAAAGAGAATCCCGCATTTGGTTTCCATCAAAATTCTCCCAAACACCAAAATCCAGTTGTGTCTGGTCGGTGAACCAAGAAAAAAATAGATCATGCACTTCACAAATCCAGAAAACCAAATATAAAATTTTATCTACGATTTGACAATGCAGCATTTTACAAATGCAAGACGGCATAAGTACAAGATTTATTAAAAATCTAGCAGACTAAATGTGCCCTATATAGTAGTCGGATTGTTTTCCATACTATATCAACAGATTCAGATATGTGGCGAACATCCTTCTAATAGGAAATCTGACGTAATCAATAGGATAAATCTTTGAACAAAACCTAACATAAACTAGCACACAACAAAAGGCCAAAAGAAAAAAAAATAGAAAACTCGACTAAAAAGTTTCTTTTCTGAATAAAACACACATCTCAAGTCTTTGAGTCGGAAGATATCCACATATGAATACCCTTGAATGTCTAACCAACCAAACCAAGAACAGACTATACATTCCTAAACCTAAGACCCATAAAACACATCCCAAACAAGCCAAACCAACATAAAACACATCATGATCATCATGAATAATGTAAAGAATGGCATGACATCATACTTAACCCAAAGATCTGATAGTGAAAGGTCTCATTTATCTTTATTGATCATAACAAGTAGGTTACAAAGTGATTTTTGTATATGAAGGTACAAATTTTTTTAAAATATCCTTTACAATTATAAAATATAATAAAGAAAGCATCATATGTCAAATCATATTGGCTACTCACTCAACGCTCTAGAAAGTGAGCTTGATGAAATGGATATTCGCATATTATTTTCCCAATTTATATTTGTAATTTTCCCTATACTCAATATTTTTTCTTCTTACCCCACTTCATTATTGGATAAACACTAGATCTCATGTGACTCTCAAATTGGAAAAATAATAATAGTAGATCTGATAGTGAAAGGTCAAATTTATCTTCATTGATCATAACAAGTAGGTTACATAGTGATTTTCTTATATGAAGGTACAAATTTTCTAAAATAAAGATTTCATTTACAATTATAAAATATAATAAAGAAAGCATCATACGTCAAATATTGGCTACCCACCCAATGCTCTAGAAAGTGAGCTTGATGAAATGGATTTTTACATATTATTTTCCCAATTTATATTTGTACATTTCCTTGTACTCAATATTTTTTCTTCTTACCCCACTTCATCATTGGATAAACACTATATCTCGTGTGACTCTTAAATTGAAAAAATAATAATAGTAGTGTGACTTGATGGGTTTTAGTGACATATTTACAAACTTTAAAGTAATTTGAAGATTTTTGGTGAATCGAGTGATTTTTTATTCCTTGTTTGACCAATTCAATAATATTGTAAGTAATTTTTATGGAGTTGGAAAGACATAAGATCAATTATGCACTAGAGTAAGTACTCAAATTTAGGTAAATACTACCTTATTCTCCTGTATTTAATAATCTTTTATTTTGATCTTAAGGTGGATTGAGCTAGAATGTTAAAATGTTCAATTATAAGAATTTTAACCAATAACATAATTATTTAAGGTTTTTATACAAGAATTAAGGGAAATATACTAGTTTGGGGTAAGTTGTGCAAATTTATCAAATTGAGGAGTTTATGTTCAAAATCATTCTTTTGGAATTTTTATATGGATAGGTATGGGGAATAAGAAGACACATGCATATTTTGATTGATAAATGATAACAGAATAAATAGATATGCTAAAAAGATTACTTAGGCATTAAGTTAAATTTTGATGGTTTAAGATTATCAAACACTAAAACTAATCGTGAAATCAGATTCCTCACCCCTCAATTACCTTACCCTCCAAGTTTCTCTTTATTTGGATGTTTTTACTCATCTAATTTGATTAGGAAAGAAAGAGAAATGATTATTACATTGCTTTAGAAAGAATTGGATTTGAATGGGAATAATGTCACGTGTCAGGTGAGTAAGGAAAGATATGCAAATACACACATTTTCCCCCACCTTTGGATTGCGATCGAACAGTCAAAAACTCATCTTCAACCCCGAGCTGAATTATCAAACCAGACTTATATACATGTATTTGAAAATCATGATTTTCTCTCGCCTCAATCAATCTCCACTCGGCATTCTTTCTCCATTGAATTCCTTATAAAATTCTACACATGATGATACTTTACTTGCACCCCAATTCCGAAGAATTGAGAAAAGCCTAAATGTAGCCCCAACTCTCTCGAAACCTCTAGCCACATATGCTCTGATACTTAACCCTGTAGATAGGAAATCATATCATCGTGTCTACAGCAGCCTACTTGGTAGTTCCTCCAATTCAATTTCATAACTCATTTTTACTATGGGGTGTGTTTGTTAATCTCTATTCCAACTTCCCGATGAGCACCACTAGCATTTCTCACCTCCACGTCTCAATTTGACTTAAGGCATAGTTCCCTAGATCCTGGTCATCGTGTTTGAGTAGCTAGAAACGTTGGATTTTCATCTCACATGCTTTGCCCCAAATCTCACTCTAGATAAATAATACCTCACCTCATGGTCATGGCGTGAGCCGAGGAAGAAGATGCCTTGTTCAAGTGGTTTGGTTATTTTGATCGCAGGGACATTTTGGTTTTTTCTTTATCTAGCCTCAGGATTAGACGCTCACTGATTTGATGATTGTGCCCATGTGACAACAATAGAGATTTAATTGATGTGATGGTATTGTTGTCCATTGTCAATATAATTTCTTTTAGAAATCAATAAAATCATTAATCTTGTAAATTGCATAATAATTTGTAGGAGTGTCAGAAAAATATAAAAATATGTTTTGGAATCATGATAATTTTCTATTTCTTTTGGTCCAATTTTCATCGTCTGATTTCTAAGTTTCAAAGACCAGATTTTAGGATTTTTATTTCACTTATGATCTTACTTAAAAACAACATTATAAATAATAAAGTTGGGACTTTGAGTTGTTGTGTTAATATAAAACCCCGAACCCCATGTTAGGTCAATAATAAGAGAAAATCTAGGGTTTTATCAATGAATTTGGATTTCTAGGGTTTCACCTAATGTATCATATATTAAACCCTAGTTGATGGATCAAATACTATATGTAGGTTTCAGTTGACATTAGTTTTGGAAGGGTCAGACTTGATCTCTAATTTAACACTCAACTCAAGGTATGTTACATCTTCAATTCATATTGAGTAATTATTGATTTCACTCTCTTATTGTATGTTGCATTCCCTTACTTCTATATTGAGCAAAGACCTAGACTTCATCTCTCTCTCTTGGTCCTATGGACAACTTAGCCTACATAGTCCATGTATCTTCTAAGAATTTATTTCATGTGAAGTGTTATATGTTGACTCTGATCTCGCAATCATCTTACTTTGTTGGATATTATTTTTGGACTCATATTTATATCGTGTTCATCTTATCCCATGATGAAACATAATTTCACAAAGTTGTGGACTTTTATGATCATTTATTGTATCTTAATTACTTGTAGAATTAATTGAATATGTGTTATTGGGTGCTCTGCCCCCATTGAGATCAGTTGGATGATCTCATCCTTTATTTGAACACAACCATACTTTATCTTCCCTTCCCTATTTGCATGGGTGATTGACTAGTCATAACTATAAGTGGTTGCACCATATAGACATTGGGTTTTATTTCGCTACCATGTTTGATATTTAGGCATTGGTTCTAATCCCCTACCATGCATTGGGTTTTATTCCCCTGCGACATATGATATTAGCCATTGGGTTTTATTCCCTTGCCATGCACTGGGTTTTATTCCCCTACAAAATACTATATTTGCTTTGGCACTAAGGTTTTAGTCCTCCTGTCCTTTGCTGTGGAATACATATTGGTCCATATCCTTTTTTTTAGTATATGCTAGTCTTCTTACTATTCACCGTGCAACTTTTTATCTTTTGTGATATTATTACTGTGACATTGTTACAAGGCAAAAAATCTCTTATTATTATTTATTATCTTCTTGGAAGCTAATATTCTTTTGATACCCACTTGGGTGGTACTTTTTTCTCATACACTATTAAAAAAAGATTGATTTAGCTACAATTCTTCTCATTACATTTATTTTATGTATAGGTAAAACCAACTTTATTTACATAATATATTAATGTAAGTAGAAAATATGTAGTTAATTACATAAGATAAGAGAACTTTAACTCTGGCGCCCGCTCTATCTATCTCAAACAAAATCACTTCTCTGAGAAATTCATCTCCCGCACACTCACTGCATGTTAATCCCTGATGGAGTCTCTTCCCCCAATTACTCCCTCCACACCCTCTCCCCAACCGTAGTTTGCAATCTTCTCCCAGTTCTCTCCCTCTCCACACTCGTTGTCCTGATCTTCCTCTAAATCACACTACACCCTTTATCTTCTTCTCTTCTCAACACCTCCACCAAGTAGCTTGAGGGTGCCAGCTAGCATTATTTTCTCAATGGCTCCAACAAGTTTTGTGAGGGTGTCTCTAACCAATCTTCTTCTCAGTGGTTGTTCCTAGTACACTGACGGGGTTGTAGGTTGCAGGCCCTAAAGTAAATGCCCAGTTAGCTTCACCCCACATTCTTTTGATATGCATCTCTTCTCTTCTCAACACCTCCACCAAGCAATCTAAGGGTGCCACCCGTCATTGTTCCTCCCAATTACTCTGCTCAGTTGCCTCCAGCCAATCTTCTTCTCATAGACGTTGGATATTTTTCTACATATTGACATGTGGGTTGAAACTCATCAAGTGAGGCATAGGTGAGCGTTTTGAACAATGTTATATGATCATATTCCCATTGTTGGTGGGTAGATCAGTGTTTACAATAGGAGAGTCATTTTGGTTTTTATATTTCCAATCCTCTATCATTTTGAATTGGTAACCAATATTGGGTTTTTTAGTCATTGTCTCTGCCTAGCAATAACGTCTTCTATTATTTGCTTATGATTATATGTAGAGTTGAGTTTTCCCTATCAACAACTCTATATTATAAAAACAACAAGATCAAGGAGTGAGACCGACCAAAAAAGATCAAGGAGTGATGATAATCATCATGCATTAGATGGCATGTTGAAATTCTTGAGCTCAAAACCATGTAAGGTAGAAACAACTTTCCTTAAATGCACAAACATTGTTCTATCTCAAATTTGAATTTATTTCTTCTTTTGGTTGATGATAGTGACTACTTAAGTACTGAATTTTTTAGTGAAGTTTATTGAGCTTGTTAGCTAAAAGACATATTGATCTTGTTAGCTAAAAGATAGGTGTTGAAGATGGAGACTCCAATACTTAAATACATGAAGTGTTATACAAGTGTCCCTACAACAAAAAATATTCTAAGGTGCATTATAAGTACTGTCAGTTTTCCAACATATTTGAACTAGATATATAAATATGTCACCCTTTCAATTTTCATTTTTGTTCAACAGGGTGACTTGGATCTCCAAATGCAAGATACTCCAAATAGTATATGTGAAGCACAAGAAAAATACAGTTACATCATGTTAAACACCAATAAAGTACATTTTTTAATGTTTACCACTTGTAACACACATGATTGATCTCACAATTCAAAAACTTAAACCTTAATAGCATCTAAAGGAATGCCATAGCCATCTTTAGGCCTCAAGTTCTTCATAACAACATTGATATAGACTTTATTAAACCCAAGGCTCTTGATTGTCTCTAGTAACATTGACCTCATCCACAACTTTGGTCTTCATCCCTTCCATTCCACAGAGCTTGCCTTTTGTCTGAACAACTTTGACACTAGTTGCATATCTAAAAGTTAAGGAGTATTTGATAAAAATCTCAAAATTTGGTGGGGAGGTGATAACAACCTTGTATCATGATTCATAGAATTCATAGCAAATGATGTTGTTGGGGAATAGACCTTCTGGTAAGCTATAGTCACACACATGCAATGTATTTTTGTTGATATTTAAGTTTTTCAAATATCTATTTTTCCTTCTCTTCTACAACTTTAAAGGTTCTAATACTTGTCTCATTTTAGGTTATTACAAGCCATGCAAACATATTTTTATTGGTAATATATACATCTTTTATACGATTCTAATAAGCAACAAAACTATCTATTTACTACACCTACAACATCTTAGAAAAGGTTACCTCTGCATTGAACTGAGGTTGGATTTTTCTATTGCTAAAGGCTCACAATTTCTAGAGGGACTTTCCCTCAAGAGGTATAGAATCTCTGACCAATATCTCAACATTTTTCAAGGTTTCTCATTTAGTTACTGAATTGTCTTATTAGATTTAGTTGGGCTTTTCTTGGATCTATGGCTTGTGTCAGAGTCTCTATTGTAATTTTCTTTAAAAATGTTTTCTCCTTTCCTATCTAAAATCAGCATGAGGCATGGATATATGAAGGAGAAGATAAATTTCATTAATTAATCCACCTATTTTAATGATTCAATTTTTACCCCCCTGATGTTTTCTTCCTAACTTTTGTGTTTATATATAGTGGGCATCTCTATTCACATTGTTACACCTTACTCAATACAAACCAATTGTATGGTTTTTCTTGTGTACAATAAAAAATATGTTCCCAAAAATCTCAGACCCAACTGGCCTCCTATTTCATTCACAACAACAATAGTGATCCTTGTTAAATGCACACAACAACAATAGTGATCCTTGTTAAATGCACACAAAGAATAGCAAAAAACTTCCAATTGCCAAGCTCATCATGCTAAGCATATCTATGTTAATGTAGACATGATGCAAGATATTTCAGTAGGTTGGGAGTGTTGGGAATTCTACAATGCATATGCAAACACATACACAGTTATATAGGCACTAGGATTCTCATATAAAATGTACACATACACAATTATATAAGCACTAGGATTCTCAAATAAATGTACACATACACATGATTACTCCCTAGTCACAACTTCCTTTTAGTGGATTCCTCAAAATGAATTAATAATAGGGTATGTAGCTGATTTAGATCGCTACAGAGATGCCCTAGATATACCAACACCTGAACTACTTTAAATTGATTTTTTATTCTGTATGGATGGTTGTAGTTCCATTTTTTTATATATATTTGTTTGGTTGCATGGTTTGACCTGTTGTGGTTTCATTATCTACTAACTTTTCAATATTGATTTTTATTTGCTGGCAAGGTGTTTAAAAACATCAAAATTCAGTTTATAGGCTTTCTTTTTACTATAAACTGATGAGATACTTTAACCATGAATTTTCATGATAGGTATATATCCTTAAATGTTCAAATATTATCCTTTTTTGGGTTTTATCTTTGGAAATAAGCATATCCTTATAATAATGTTGTTATTAGAAGTCATTGTTTCTCTATTACAGTGGAATTCTAATATCTATGGTTTATTCATCATTCAATTGCTATGATTCACTATTTTTTATGTTTTGCTAATTGGTCCATGAATTTATACAGATGGTGCTTGTGGAGAAGACACATGGGAAAAACTTATTTATACTACAGTTAAGTCTTCTCTCTATCCAAAATATCTATGACAACAACGGGGTCTCACTCTCTCATTCTCTATGTGTGTATATATCTCTCTCTCACTGTCGCACTTTCACACAAATACACATGGAACAATAATATATTAGCACTGACATGTCCCCCCCTCTCACCACACACACACATACATAATCATGTTAACACAAATTTGCTACTCAAATGGGTTCTTCATGTTGTACACTCAACCATTGAGTTGTTTTTTAGGGTAAGAAATTGCCTATTGACAACAAGCCTCTTCATATTCAACTATGATGGCCTGAAAGAAGTTCCTCACATAGTCAAACATAGTATGATAGTAGACAACCAATTAAGTGGAGGAGAAACCCTAAGAGGTTTAATTTCACATCATTATTAAGTGGAAGGTCGAGAGTTATACCATTATGTTCCTACGCTCAAGTAACATGGAGTTAAATATTGTAAGGATGTATGATTCTTGGGTTTTTTCATTTTACTTGTTTCTATCATCTACTATAGCTTGGTAACTAGTAAAGCTGAATCACATAGATCATTGTCTTGGTTCCATATGGTTGAATGTAGTGTGTACTTCCTTTGTTTTTCTCATCTATTCCCATTGTACAATATTTTTTCTCCCTATATATCCCTCCATTTCCACTTTGATTGTATTCCTTAGTAATAGATAGATAGTTCTCCGTACATACCATTTTGTATTCATCTAACCATTGTTGTTATACAATTGGATGTTGAAGCAGTAACATTGATTGATAATGATAAATCAGTAAATGGGAGACACTTCAGATTCAATGCTAACAAATAATATCAATTATTAATTAATATGGCATCACTGTTGTTGAATTAAATGCATAACAACACTAGAAACTAAATAACACGCTGAATATATTTGATTTATCCAGATATGACAATGGCCTTAAGAACCATTGAAGATGATTATCATTCCATTTTAATTGGCTGCACAAAGTTTGCAATGGATGGATGAATGCAGTGAGGAGGATTAAAGGAGTATAAATGTATGGCTAGTTTCTTAAATCAGAGTATGACTACCTTTGCACCTCTCATTTATGAAGAGTTAATGTGGATAGGGTTATCATGTGTAGAAGGTTGTCCTCAAGGGTGTGGTGTAATGGTGATTCATCATGTTGCTATCTAGTTGTCATGTTCTATTCCTGTTGTGGGTGCATTATTGTGAGATTTCTCGCTATTGTTGTGGTTTGTGCTAATAGAGTGATATGGCTAGCCTTCACCTTACATTCCCCTCTCCTATCAGGCTTCTGAAGAGTCATAGGATGCTAAAGGGAACTTTCCCTGATTTGTCTTGTATAAGTAGTGTACATGAGTTTGATAATATTTCAACGATATGTGTTGCAAATAATATCAAGAACAGAGAGTAGAAAGGGAGTAGTAAATAGTAATTGTAAGTACAGGGGATCAATGTTGCTATCTAGGCCACCTTGACTTGGGGAACCATTGGATTTAAAGTAATAAATTCACTATTAATGTTGTTTTCTAAATATTAAATGAATGTTTATCATAATGATGGAATGAAGATCAAAGCACTGCTTACTTTTTTAAGTCACTAGATATTTATCAGAGAAAACATATTACCCAAAAGTGGATCAACTTGACATCTAATACATCAACAACTAATTCATTATCAACATAGATTCCCTAGTGCAATTTGTCAACAACATTTGAAGGATTCAGTAAGCGGATCCCTTAGACCCTTACCATGGTCCTTCATGTATCTAAGAAACTTGTGCACTTTTATATCATGAGAATCCCTTGAAGCAGTCATGTGTTGACCACCAACTACAAAAAATAGATACATTGGGATGAGTATAAATCACATACATAGGTAATTAGAATTCATTGCCATTTTCATGTAATAACTTGAGACCTATGTCACTATAATCCAAATCATTATCCTTGGTTGTCCTGGTGATATAATTAATTGTTTATGGTTGTATGGGCTTAACTATACCTAGTACAACAATACCCTCTATACCATCTCTTGTGCATACCTCAACATTCACATAAAATGGAAATATAATGAGTCCTTTCCTAGAAGAGAAGTAAAACAAGTAGAGTGTGAGAAGCTTGAGTGTTGAACAAGAGTGAATAATATAGAAAATGTTGTATATGAGAAATTTTTGTGATCATGGAAATTATAATTACATTGAATGTAGTATACAAATGTTGTTATTTTATCCTACTCTCTATGTGAACCATAATATTTTCAAAAGAAATATGCCAATTATTTTTTGAGTTATTATATAATGCCTGATTTACCAACCTAATAAGTCTTAATTTCACCCTGTGATTTCAAATCTTACATGGCCAAATCCAATTCCTAGCCATATATTCAATGATTAATTAATAAATTTGATCTACTTCTAATTGGATATTTTTTATTCGATAGATTAAAGGATCCAAAGTATTCTTACAATATTAGATGTAGAATGCAACCAAATCTTAAATGAATCATATTTCTAGAAATATGACTTCTTGTTTTATAAGCATATGAGTTGATCTGTCAATTCAAATTGTCATCTATAGTGCATGAATGATTTTCTTTCTAAATTGCAGATATCAACTGAAAGGCCATCATAACATTAACGACACATGTGACTTTATAGGTAAAAGAAACGTGAATGATCTCTATTTTAGTCCCTTTTTCCTAACTGTTTATCTCAACTATAGAAGAATACAACTAATTTTGAAAGGGGGAAGGATACATTTTGTAGATTTATGGTGGTTTCCGTGCACTATATAAAGAAATTGATTCTTTTATTGTATAATTAAATCAATGTGCACATTTCTCTGTCTCCATAGTTGAAGTCATTTTATCAAATGATTGATAAAAATATGTAATTTCAAGAATGCAAAGCAGGTTAAACTTTATAATTTTGCGTTTTTGAACACCACATATATTTTTTCTCCTACCTATTCAGTTATTTGTGGAGAATTGCTACTCTACAAATTTGAGTTTCTCTGTGGTTTTCATCAAAACTCATCAACTCATAATTTGTTTTCCATATTTTGGATACCTTACATTTGGTTGTACAGTCTATCAAATTTGAATAAACCAACCAATGCTAGCCTTAAAATAAGGATAGAAAACAAGCAGTGGCTCAATCATAGTACCAATGGTATCACTTTCCTAAGATGATATAGAAATGTTGGTTCGGAAAGCATAGTTTTGTGTGATTTTATGATTCATATACGTGGGCGCTACTAGAAATAATTCATACACATGTTAATTGTTCTTAGCTATATGTCTTCTTGACGTTGGAGAATATTTAAAGTTGTGACTTCTTTTACTATATATCTTATATACCAATAGCTTTTGTCTATATCCAAATTTATGTTTTATGTGAAAGTTGTGTTTGCCATACCTTGGTTAGCAGGATCTGTGTTTTGCCTTTTGACTATATAGAGTTTTTTAGAGTTGTCTGCCTTGGATGTCATTCATATGATAATAGGAATTACACTTGATGTCATTGCTCAATTGGTACGTCTTTGCTTCAAAATGTGCTACGGAAGAAATAAATGCCTCCTTTTTATTCCTTGAGTCCCCAGATGGAACTTCTGAAGCAACTCTTGCTACTAAACATAAAAAATAGATGGTTCAATAAGTGTAGATCGATAATGAAACTTGCTTATGAGAAATGTGGTTTCTGCTCTTTCTTTTGATTCAAAAAGGTATTTCATCCTTTCTGATCCCATTCAGTCCTCAATGTTTAAGTTAGTTTCTAATCCCTTTCCGTCCTTGATGATGATCACAATCATGATAATTCATATCATGATCACAATGGTGTTGGACATTCTCATGAGCATCATACTCATGTTGAACACATACATGGATGTGATGTAGCTGTTATAACTCATGAACATCAATCAAGGAAGTATCTGCACAAAGATGTGCCTAAAAAGCCATTACAGAACCAATCCGATAAACCTAGCCACCAACTCGTCCATTCAAAGAATGCAAACAAGGAAAGAATCAATTAATCACCAGGGATGCGGATCGAGACGTTATTCTACACCGGGTGATAGGATATATAAAGACATAATACAACATCAATCACTATATAGGTAACTATTCAATATCATCAAGTACATTTTTTAACTGATTGTCCCATCATTAGACTCTAGGTTTACACATGCTCTGTTGAGGTTTTGCCAAGTGTCTCAGCTTTTATCAAGCCTGGTTAAGAGCTTTTTTGTAAGTGTTTATTATCACTATGTTTTGTATGATTGATTCTATCCACTACTACCGATTTGATTCTCTCTCTCTCTCTCTCTATATATATATATATATATATATGTATGTATGTATGTATGTACCACATATACCACATGTACACAAATTAAGATGTTACTCAAAGCTTGAGTAGATCGAAACATTGTATACAAACTTTCCCGCCCAAACCTGAGAGCATAGGGACGACTCTAGGACATACTAGACATCTAAAAAACCTTCTCTAAGGTCCATCACCATAGTTCCTCCTCACTGCCATGGGTCTACTGTCTCTATCGCCGATCACCTAAGAAGATATGGAGACCCACGAGGTGACACCCATGTCCCAGCAAGAGATATAACTCTCAACAATGCTTATTGATTACAGTAGGTTAGTTAATTAAATAGTTTAAGCATATTAAGCATACTAAATAGACAGACATAACAAAAAGCATGAGTAATAAAGTACATAAAGTGACAGATAAAAACTATCATCGTAAGTCTGACAAACATCATAACACATCTAACATTATCAACAGGGCTAACAATATATGCATAGTTAATAGTAAAGCATATCTAGTAGCACGAGATAACTAACAACATAAACCTAACCAGAAATATCAGTATATATATAACAACATAAGCAAGATTACTTTATCTTATTGTGGTATACATAATTTATATGTGAAAGGATCAATACAAGGGTTATCATCCAATGTGAAGCACTGTGTATAACCCTAAAAAATATACTATATGGCTGGATTACGTCTTTTATTAAGCCCTAGGGAGTTTGAGGTATACCACTCAGACTCCAACTAACCACTGCTTGGTCACAATCAGTTCCATACAAGATCTGGGAGAGCCAGAATCCTAAGATCTTATATGCCCTCTGTCGCATCGACTCATAAGGTCAAGTTGCTAAATAGCCTAGTCTACCCTTGGTATATAGGGCATGACATTAGTAACCAGGGTATACAAAACCCCATCATCCGAGGTACAACCACACCTATCCTACATGACATAGCATATACAAATATCTGAGATATGACCACAACCGTTCTCCTGCCCTGGTATGACCACAACCATCCTCAAAACCTTAGAACCAGACTATCAAGGACACATAGTTTCTTGCACCCACACATACTCAATAGTATGTGACTACGGGCTTCCTTTCTAGAATACCCATTTCCCCATCCAGGAAGCCCTGACACTGGAATGGTTCTAGGCACATGGCACTACATGATTAGGGTTTCACTTGATTAGTCAATGTCAATTGGGTGGATTAAGGTTGCATCAAACAAGTGGACATACAAACCCTAATTCATTTCTAATAGACATAGATATATAGAAACTTCAATAGATGTAAAATGTATGAGACATATTCCTCATTTCAAAATCACATGGTACTATTTCATTTCCATTCATGAGACTATACTTGTCATCACACCATCTTAGGATATAAATCCTTATCACATTATTCCAGGGTACTAATCCTTGTTAAAATAAAGAGGATTACACTTCCAAAAGGGATAAAGACATTCCCAAAGGACATTAAGACCATCACATCATTTCCTTCATGATCATCATTATCTTTCAGCACCTTGAAGATGGTTCAACTTACACCATAATGCTTGTGAGACACAAATATATAAGAAAGCATCAATCATAAGGACTTTGATGACCGCTAGTTAATATATTAGTGTTACGACAAACATTTAGAGATAATAATACTTCATCCTATCATACAAGGAAGCTAAGTATGATCAACCATCATTCCTTAATTTCATTTAGTTCAATAAAGATAGGTGGAAGTGACGTTACAAATCAGCACCTTAAACTAAACCATAGGCTTATACACTTACTTAGGTCAAAGCACGACATACAACATCCCCATCGGATCATGGACGTACATAAGATAAATCATTATCGTCGAATCTCATATTGTACTAAAGTATGAACTTATACATAACATAAAGTTTAACCATCAGATTGTAGCACTAAACCAAAACCATCAAAACTTAGGGTTCATCAACCACCGATTCACATAGATGCAAAACCATTGGATGTTACATAGGTAAAACCATTCAATTGTATTAATGCAAGGGCAAAGGTAACACTACAAACTCATGGACTTAAAACCATTGACTCTAAATCATCGATTCCAAACCATTGGATCATGTACAACAAGCAAAAATCATCGACAAACTATTGGTTCAAGACAAACAAAATAATTAAATCATATGCATTAATCACCACCATAAGATCATGAGAAACCATAGGATTATACACCTAGAAGGACCATCAATTACTGACTTCAGAAGCACCATTGGTTGTGGACACTGGGTCCACCATCAATTGTGGACAATAGTGCCACTATCGGATGTTGACATCAAGGAAACCATCAACCTAGCAACCAATGAACCAAATTGGTTGAGAACCATCGACCAAAGGGGCCAGTGACACCATCGAGTCTTGAGCCAGTGGAGCCATCAAGTATTGACCCAATGGATCCATTGGTTGACAACATTAGGTGGAAAACATGTCAGTAAAACCATCATTTGGGGGACCAAAGGAACCCATCGTTTGGTAAGACTCAAGACCATCGATTTGAACCACTTGAGAGAGCACCAAGACCATTATTTGGTGAAGATCACATGACCATCATTTTAAGCACAAGAGAAGGTCTCAAACATCAACTAAATAATCGTCGTCAGTTGGCACAAGGAGCCCAACTGTCACATCATGAACACGATAGGAATCAGTCCATAACACACAAGAAAAACCACCGTTTGAAACCACTTAAGGAGAATCAAAACCATCGGATGGTTGAGGGTAACATGACCATCATTCTCAAGTACAAGATGGATTACAAAATAGCACTAAGGTCAAAACCATAATTTGGTGTAAGGGCCCAAACCATCAAGTCATCATGCGATAAGAAAAATTAGTTCAAAATCCTAAGGATGATCCATTGTTTGTCACCTTAAGGAGACCCTAGAGTCAAGGAACAAAAACCATCAACTTTCACATGCATGTAAGGTATAGAGCTCCCACTTCCATGAAGAAAACGTGAAGAAGGCTTAAGAAGAGCAACAAAGAAGATTATCTACTCAAGATCCACCATAGAAGCACAAACCTTAAACAAAGATCCATCCTTTCTACTTGGTGCCACATTTTAGAGCAAGATCTAGTACATGAAAGTTAAGAGTAAACAATAACCATGGAAAAAGTTATATAACTCGCCTAAAAATGATTTGGAAGGTCCAAGAAGCAAGAAAGATCAAAGAGAGAGGAAGGAAACCCTAGCTTTAGCACTCCACTCAGCCAAGATAGATCCTTCTCCAAATGTAAGCAAAACCCTAGGTCTAAGGAGCAAGAAAGAAGGCATCTTCAACCTCTATCTCAAGCTCCACCATGGATCCGACCAAGAAGAAGAGAGAGGAAGGTAGGACAATAAGAAAAACGAAGTAAAAGATGAAGTTATTACTTGATGAGGTCACGAACAAGCTAAGGTAGCTCCACAAGCTCAAGGAGAGGGTAGATCGAAACCCTAGGTGCACATGCAAGCAAGATCGGCTAAATTTCTTCTACCTTGGATCCTATGCGAGCAAGATTGGCCAAACTTCTTCTATCTTGGATCCCTCTTCTCCACTAAAGGACGAGCTCCAAGCATCAAGGAAGAAGAGAGGGTGATCTAGATGTGAAAAGAACTCATTTGCATGCAAGGAGGAAGTTATATAAATATATGGGTGAGAGAGAAGAGAAGGTTAAGGTGTCTAGCCATATTTTCCATGTGTCCATGGTCAAAACCATCACATTCATGCAAACTAGTAGGTCCATTGGTTGTGGAAGCCAAGAGGGCCATCAAATATTGACTCCCTAGTCAACCATCGACCTCCAATAGTAGGGTGACCATTGGACCTTGATCCCTTAGTCACAAGGGTGAAAACCCTAGCATCACCATCAATTTGCACCTTTCTTGGTGAACCATCGATTGAAGGAGCATCAAGAGGGAAAACCATAAAGCCCCATACCTCTAGGGACCACCATCTAGTACTAACACACCAAGAAAGCCATTAGATTTCAACTCACAAGAAAAATCATTGAGATCTAACACTCAAGGTAGCCCATCTATGAGAGGAAACCCTAAGATCAATCCTAGGTAGATGACACCACAAATCAAGGTGTAACAAGGTGCCCCATGGTACAAATATATCAAGCATGATATGAAAACATGATAGGCACAAAAAGATGTGATAAATTGCAACAAAACCCTAGATATTGGTAAATTGCATAAAAGTCCAAACAGACATATAAATACATAACTTTCTCAAACAGTGTCCAAACTGGACTAAACTTGAAACTTAACTGTTAAATGATATCAAAGCACATAGTATGGTTAGATTAAGGTTTTAAGCATCCAATCAAGGTAAGCAAGCATGTTCAACCAAAAAGCAATGTTAGGGGTCTTACATTCTTTCCCGAGGACAAGTCTCATGCACAATCTACTCGTGACAATGCTACCAATCATGCAGCCTGAATCAAAATGAAAGGTATGAAAAATGACAATACCACCAATCATGGGCGACCATCAAATCCATCATGACTGAATTTGATATAAACTGAGACCAAGTTGCTTCAAGAACCAATTCCCTACCACACCAAAAGCTATTTGTAACTAGGTTTAAGAATCTTACTCATGTTCTCAACATTTGATTATTGTTAGTCATGCTAAAATTTCCTTTCATGTTTTGAGTAGGAGTTTCACATTTGTTATTTATCTGAGCTACTTGGTCATCATACAAAAGCAATAAACTATACAAAGATGGATTAGGACACAATAATCTCAAGATTGTAGATAAATCATCGGTGAGGTGGAAAATAGAGACTTTGGTGTCTATCTCTATATTTTTATTTCTCTAGAACCTACTCCTTATGAAAGTATGACTCAAATCAATTGTTGAAATAAAATTAGCATTTACTTTTTAAATGTGCAGATGTTGCAATAGTTGATTTATATCAATAGCCCATCTACACAGTTTTCCATGAATTTTTATGGATCAAAAAATAATTATTATTGTTTACTAAATTCTATTTTTGTAAGGGTTAATATTGTGTGGAGGGTGGATCAAACTTGTTTATAAAATCAAAGCACTCTAGTTTGGTAGGAAATTCAGTTGGACATTTTTTTTCCAAGGCTGAGCCCTGTGATTTTTATTGTTGACTCTAGGGAAATTAATGATCCTCAACAAGAGTTAGAAGACATAGCACACAATCCTTTCTTCTCATCACATTTAACAGTTAAGAAGAAGAACCATACTGAACTAGATATTATAATGAAGACCAACCTTTGCTTATACCAGTTTGTTGTTCCATATCACTGCTAAGTTGTTACACCCAAATCCCCTGATAACCACTAATCATGAGATTTAGGCATAAGTTGAGAATTAAACATAATACAAAGATCACCCTTAACCTATTTCTTTTGACTTCAAACTCTTGTTTACTCACATTCAAACACATAAAAAATTTCAAGGGAAATTAAGACTTGATTACTCTAATCTGATGCCAATAATAAAGATGCATATCTAAACATTCATTCAATTCCTCACACTTCCATTTATATACGACATGATAATCAGATACATACTCTATTATTAAGTAATCACAATTACACAACATCATTTGCAACTCCATCACTACTCCATAAGGACCTAGAGTGATAGGGACCAACATAACTTGACGAATCCAATACTTAGCTCTTGTGGTAGATCTACTCTGGCATTGGCATTCTTCAATCCACTTGGTTCCCTAAAAATTTGTTAGTAGAGGGGTGAGCCTACCCACTTAGTGAATGAGTACTTCAAAGACACAATTTAAAGGACTTATATAACTACAAATACATTGTTGAGAAGTTGATATTAAGTAGAATAGAAGCAAGCTATAAAGTGACTAATCATTCACAAACATACATATTGTAGGTTACTCTAGATGACTACAAAGAGTAAATCAATCTTTGAACGTTCTTGATTAATCACAAAGAAAATTGGTAATTCTGAAACATACAAATATCATGTTTCTCTATAAATTTCAAGGAATAAATCAATAGATGCACACACTTGATTGATATCACATCCATTTTATTATGCCCTGAACTCACATGAAGTGTACCACGACATGTGAAATCATCACAGCAAGCTACGATCTCACTATACAAGGCTTAGAAGCATGTATGGGTTCCTAATCCTATAGTCTCATCTACCTTGTCTGTAGTGGGTAGTCTCCATGTCTAGCTCTTGATGACTAATGGGAGTGGCTGAATATCTTAGACCACCTCTCAACTTGGGTACTCAGGCGGTGAGTCAAAACCCTTAAACTTATTGTGCATCAGTGGACCTACTGACCACTTATCACTACAACATGTAACACATGTACCACCGACATCCCTGGTTGGTGTTGGGCACCACACAACGGTAAGGATTCTGCCCTACTGATCAAGACCCCCACACCCTGTTGGTGTGCTTCGACTTACCTCGATCTAGAATACCTCCATTCGGGAAATCATTTCCTCCCCACAACACATGCCTCATCCTGTGAGGATTCTACAATGTTCAGGGCACATAAATGCCTAATTCACTCTTTAAATTCTTGATTCAATCATCACATCAACATTTGTTAGTTTAACCTCATAAATATTCCTTTTCATAAATGATCAACAATTTGTATCATAAATTGAGCAACTATGCAACCCCACATTTCTCACTGAAGAACACTAAATTAAAAACACTTGTTTTTCTGAATGCCATGTCCTTAGGGTTTCATTCACCCCATTCACATATCAGACAACTCATAAAAGGACTTTATACATCATAATGTTTCACTGATAAAAACTTCTTGCAGTAATTCACATACAAACAACATAACTATGAAACACTGCAATTGAGTTGAATTAGGGTTTTGATACCATTCACTGAGATATCATTCATCAAGAATATCATTGAATAAATAAAGTCTATGATGTCAAAGAGAATCACTTCAAATGGTTTTCAAAATGTCTATTCACAAATTTCCAACTTTCAACTCATCTAGGGTTTCACCCTTTTTACAGAGATATCAAGCAAACACGGATAACATCACTTGAAATTTGAGATAGTATCTGACATATATGCACTACACATTCATATAAACAATCATTCATAAACAAGAATATTCACATAGGCAAAGTTCTCTATTCAATTATATATCAATTTTAGGCATAACTGAAAACCCTAGATTTTAGTATATTCTCATAACTTCTACAATAACTTTAGCAATTCTAGTTTAGATGATTTGTGTCCATTTATAATATGATTTTATCATCAGAAACTCATCACAATAGGAAACAATCCATTTTAAAATCATCTTTCATAAGCTTAAACTGAATGATAGATTTAGGGTTTGTAGTTGCATACAAAGTAAATGAAGATTATTGATGATTTAACACAATTTCGTCCAATCTACTATTTAAAGGAAGTAATCACTCACCCTAAGTTGTTGAAACACCTTAAAATGTAGCCCAAATATGAAAATCTTGAACTCATATCAAAACCCTAGCAAATCACCGCTTTTGTCTTCCTTTCAAATAGAAAACCCTATAAATGGGGAATTCTGAATAAAAAGTGAGATAAGTGGAAGATTTGATATCATTTTGAATCAAATCAAAGGGGAGGTAGAATCTTGACATGTGAGAGAAGATTCACCATAAAAAGGATATGCAAAGAAGCTAAATGTACTTGATTTCATCATATCTTGGATAATGAAACCCTAGGTCAACATCTCCTCCACTTTCTCCTCTCAAAACCCTAGCTCTCATTTCTCTCCAGAATTTCATTTCTCTAGAATGGATCATAAAAGACGAGATCTCCTTGGGTTCTAGGTTTCTCATATAGAGAAATTGAACTGCTTGGGTAATTTGCAAATTGATCCCTCCCTATACTTTCTCATATTTCAGCTGAATTTTCTATCATGTTACTATAAATCATTTAATTCAGAGGTCAAACCTCATCCAAAAATTATGAAAATTTATAATGGTGTGTAACATGTAATTTTGGAGTTCCTGTAAAAATTTCAGATCATTTGGAGCTACAAAAATAATAAAAATCAGATAGTGCACTGCTATAGTGTAGTGTGTAGAACAGTCAGTTGAAGAGAAAATGCCCCAAAACAACCTTGCAAGGTACTATGACCATTCTAAGATGCACCATGCACCTTCGTGCTACCTTCCATGGCCTTGGTGTGTAGGTTCCATTAGATTTGAGTAAAGAAGTTATCCAACATTTTAATTCTTCCAAAACAGTTGTGTGGTCGTGAATGGTCATGACACCATCAACCCTACATGACCGTGATAAACACCATGACCATTCTAACCAAGACTCCAATTCCCAATTTCACTTTCCTATTCTCATCTCACCCATTTCACCCCAGCACAAGCGTGTTGGGAAAAACCCCTAATTTCAACCGACTAAGTTTTATACTTATCAACACCTAGTTATTCAAAACAAAGACAAGCTCAGAGTTCTCATTATATTAACACATCATAATTGATCTACCATCCTTAATCATGTTTGAGAAATGTACCATTGAAAGACAAAGAGAAATCAACCATTTTCAATCACTTCATACTCTGTTGAGGTGTTATCTCAATACTAGTAATCTGATTTAACTATGTCAATCTGTACAGTTCAATATGTACTATTGTTCTATATCACATCTAGGTTACTAGAGAAAGTTTTCCTTGTTATTTTGAAATTTAATATTGAGATGTAAGACTATATTTAACAACAATTGTATAATATTGAGCTGGATTACCAGTTAAAATGATTAAAGCCATAACACCCTTTTCAAATCTGTGTATTGCTCGCACATGTATAAGTGAAATTAAACTTAAAACAAATTCACATCCCTTGATATACTTTCAACAAGTTATACTTACTAAAAATAAATTCATGTATTATTGAAATCCATTTGTTTCCTCTAATTTCTCTTCATATTCACCACTACTTGCTTTTTCTTACTCATCCTTCTCATTTTGGCCATATAGATTAAACATCCCTAAAATTGAAACATTCAAGGTAAGAGTAGATTATTCGTCATTCTTTCTATCACAACAAGAATTTATTTTAGATTCCACCTCACTCATGTAACACTCGTCCTTTTATTCAAATCACACTTCTTACATTTCAAATATATTTCTTACCCTTCATTCATAAGTCATTTCTATGTTTTTATCTATCTTCCTCATTTGATACCTTTAAACCTTGGATTACTATCACTGCTATTTTCTTCTCATATTGTTGATCTCAAGATTTTGTTTTATAGAGATGTTTGTGCTCAAGGTCAAATCACTAGTGACATCAGTTGAACTACTACAACCCTAAACATTCTAGGGTTTGATCCTTATCAGTAATATGATCTTGTTGTGACATGATTTTACTCCCTTAAAGTCTTCCTTATATTTGTCACTTGAATTCTCTTTCTCTTACTTCGCCATGCAAATAGATTACTTTCCTAATTTACCTTGCTAGGGTTTCATCATCATATTATGTGTCATTAATACATTTGATAGATGTCTCTACCATGGTGGTTATGCATCATATCACTTCATTCCCACATTGTTCTCATTAAGGAAGATATGGAAGAGAAGATGATTTTGAGATTTAGAATTCTTATATTCAAGCATTCACTTAACATATTTCTATGATTTAGGTTTAGTTTGTATCTACACGAAGACTAAACATATGGCACTTTCTCGCATCTCACAATCTCTCTTTTGTCATCTATATTAGTCCCTAATGTTCCAAACCCTTATTTAATTTCCATCATACTCTTACCATATTCTACTCTTCCATCTATCAACTTTAACTTTACTTAATTATCTCTTATAATCATGTTTCTCATGCATGTGTATGATTATGTATTCCATGGCATATTCCTTGTTATCCTTTAACTAAGGTGAAGTTGAAATTATAAATCAATATTCTCCCTTCTAGTTTAATCTTATGCATAATACATTACATGGATTTCATTTCAAATCAAATAGATTATGTAGGGATCAACCATTTATTTTTCTTGTAGTCAAGTTTTTTTTTTCTTTTCTAAAAATCATTCACCTTCATTTGATTTGATCATTTGTTTAGTTGCACCTTTGTTTTTCTTTTTAGAATTAGTTCCATTTCATCATTGAGAACCTTTGAACACATTTGATGGAAACTAGGTTGTTACTCTATACAGACCTTGAATCTAAAGGTGGTAAGGATGAATGCAAAAAAAATTATAATAGAAATACACATTATATCATGTAATCATACTTCCTTAATCAAACTCACCATTTCCATCACTTCCCTTTTGTTTCATCTGAGATTCTGATCTGAGCCTTATAATATACATGTTCATTTAGTTCTCACTTTAACTCTTATTAAAAAGTCTCCACTTATATGTGATTGTTGTATACTTAACTCTTTCCTCCTATATTCCCGTTAGTTTGGAGTACATAAATGCATTTTACTTGATTATATGATCCATTCATCATAATTGATTCTTTCTATCTTTGTTTCCTATGTAAATGTCTCTTATCTTTCCTTGATTTCAAATTGAATAAAGTGCCTCAATTAATTATATGATTAAGTTCTCTTTATCCATCCTTTCTTCTTCATTTTTTTTTGTCGGTCAAAAGGTGTGTTACTATAAAACCAAAACTTTGGGCACTGAGTACCCCATTACATCACAAGGAGCTAAAAATCTCGACCAAGGATCATATACCCCACACAGGGGGTATCAAACTAGATCAAAAGATAACAGAGTCTCTGAGAAGAAAAAACAAACTAACAAGACAGCCAGGCGTTCCTACCAGGAAAATGATTAAATACAACCTGCAGATACATGCAATATGCCCACCCACAAATAGTAACTACAGATTACACAAACACATCCACTGGGTAATCCTGCCTGGAATAGCATCACGAGCTTCAGATCTTCTCATATCACCAGAGCTATCACAATCCACCGACAGAGGGCTGCAAGCCTAAGAGGTTCGAAACAATCCCTTCATTCTTAGCACGGTACCAACTATCTAATAGCAACACCCACAATATGTGGTCCTATGCCAACAGTTAGGGGATTCAACTAATCTCCAAGACCACGCAACCAAACGGTCGATGTCCTGCGAATGGAACAACAACTAACTTCTTACAAAGAGGCTGCTCATCAACACCTAAGGGGTGTTCCTACACCCAGCAAAGAAAGGGGGTCAAGATGAAGGATCCGATCCCAACAGTTCCTTGCTGTAGACTAACCCAGGAGCAAGCTCTAGAAGCATAAGGTCAAACACCTTAAGGGTGCTCTTCCTCGCAGCAACAAGTGCCAACCAAATCAAGCTCAAAGCCCCTGTTTGCACAGGAGCATTTTGTCGAGCGATCACAAGGCGTACAAACAACATCAGCAGACAGAAGACGTTCAAGGAGCGAGTCCTGATCGAAACTCCCCCATCTACTCTGTCAAAGAACCTAGGGCTAGAGGTGTCTCCAAGGGGGAGGAGCCACCGGTCGGACTGGACTTAAGCTCCTCATCCACCCATCAACACGTGACAGAAGGGGAACCCTCTGTAGAACAGGGACCCCCGATCAGGAGGCGCCACCACGAAGGAGAAATTACCGCCGGACAGGGCCAGAAGCATTGGTCGGAGTCACTGGCCATCTTAACCTGGGCGAAGCCAGGTACCAAGGGCAAGAGCTTGAGAAGAAAATAGAAGGGCGAGCAGCCGTGCTTGAAGCCGGATCTAACAGGAGAAGGCTCCTCTCCATCCTTCCCTATAAATGGGGTGGAGTCAACCAGAGTTGAAGCTGCCGCACGACCTGGGCTCCGGCTTCGGCACTGCACTCTGCCTCCTTCTCGCTCTAAGCCGAGAATGCCCCAGACATCGACAACCATATCAGCTCGAGGACCTACCCCGGAGAGATGCCGCTTGGACACGAAACCACGCCGACCCGATGAGGAATCGAAGAGGCTACGCAGAGCCAATGAAGGCCAGGGGGAGGAAGCCGCCGATGAGATGCACTCCCTCCCCCCAATGGTGGCCACCGGGATATGCTTAGAGAGAAGTGATAGCTAACCCTAGAGAGGGAAAGTCGGATATCATTAAGGTGAATCACATCAAATGCTTTCCTTTCTTCTTCATTTTGTATTTTAGATACTAATTTGTGTCTTGTACCAATCTTCCCTCTTCCTTCATTGTCAAATTAGGGTTTATTATCTAAGCCCCCAAAACTGGAACATGGATATCAGTTCCAACTGATTCTCAGCTATTCCAGTGTTTCCCTTATATTTCGATATCTTAACGTATGTACTTTTTACGAAAATTTGAGTTTAACTTATCTAGAGTTTACTCTCATTATATCATTGATAGGAGTCATTAGAACCCAGTAACATATCCTACCAGCCAAACCAGGCCGAACTTGTAGTCCTGAAGCTAAGAGCTACTCAAGATTAACCAACTCATATTCATTTCAAGCATGTGGAAAGAATATCCACTTAGGGAAAGCTCATTTAAGCATAAATTCTGGTCTACTTGATACAAATAACGTAACAATATATAAAGTAACTTCATGATATACAACAATATAAAAGAACCATACATCTTCTACAAATTGATAATCAGAATTCAAATATATAAGCATGTTTCCATTCATCCGATAACAACCAAATTTACGTATTTATGTTAAGAATTTATCTATGGTTTTGTGTCACTATAGCCTTAATATGCCCAAAATATCCCATGTTTCTTATCTTTTAGTAATTTATATATTTTCATAAGATAAAGTTGCTCAAACTAGCCAATTTTAGGACTTGCAGGCACTAGCCAATTTTGGGACTTGCAGGTACCAAACCTAAAAAGACATATATTCTCCAAGATTTCTCCCCAACACACGATTTTTGCAGCAACTAGACTTTCATCTGTCACGACCGTTGTGGACTAAGCATCGCACTATGTGAACCATATTAGGAGACGGTGGTCCCATTAACTGACTAGCGGGCCCAAGAAACTTTTGATAACTTGGACCTTATTTTTGATGGCCAGTCCTTTATCAGGATGTATCCTTACTAATCAGAAGGCTCATCAGCGCAAGACCATCAACCACTAGTAAAAAAGCCCCCCCCACTCGTGGGGGTGGGTTTGGTCCATGATACCACGACCCGCGGTATGTCTTCTAAGACCGCAACCACGATGCTGGAAGACAGACCGCAACCGCGATGCTAGAAGACAGACTGCGGTCATGATGCTGGAAGACAGACTGTGACCGCAATGCAGGAAGACAGACTGCGACTGCGATGCTGGAAGACAGACTGCGACCGTGATGCTGGAAGATAGATAGTGACCTCCATGACTGTGACTACAACCACAACCACTGAATTAAGTTAGTGCACACCTCAACCGCGGTACTAATTCAGTGATCAACGCCTATAAATACATACCCCTCGTGACCTGGAGAGGGGTTTCGATCTGGGGAGTTTCCACCTTGTGGTTCCAACCCCTCTTGGTTCGCAGAGCCCCGTGGGAGAGTTTGAAGGACCTAGAAAAGGCGGCGAACTCGTCCTACACCCGTCTCTTCAGTTAGCTTCCATCCATCATCACTTCCACCTTTGTTCATGCATTTCCCATCATTTCCAACCATCTTCCACCTCCACACATCCACCGAGCTGCTGTTTGGGGTGGAATCAAGGAGAAAGGAGACTGAGGAGTCAAGAATATCAAGGAGGATGACCCAAAGATGAGATCTAGCCTATACAAAGGCTAAGGAGCGAGAGCCGCCTCTCCTCTATGGGATAAATCTCTTCCTCTTCTTATTTCTTCTACTATTTTCTCTTGTTTCTGTACAAACGGTGTTCTTTCATCTTTGTCCGGTACCAACTATACTTGTCCATGGCTAGTTTATCTCCTTCTTGTCTATGTAGCCCATTTTGGGCATGTTTATGTAATTTTACCATAAGCAACTAATTTATTTCATATCTAGAACATTTTCTATTCTATCTTCTCTTTCTTGTTATGATTGCTAGTTTGGTTGATCTCTTTCTTGCTTGAGCCTCTATTTCTACCTATATCGAGAGATTCGTTGTAGAAATAGATAAGAGAAGGTTGTTTGGATCGGAATCTGAAAGGAGGATGGTTCAAGGTGATCTGTGCAGAACGGTAGACCTTGGGCACACCCAGACCCATTCCAGTGCGGGCGTGACCACTACCTGGTTCTGCCCAGATCACATATGTTCCTAGTACCTTAGAATATTCTAGACCTGAAAGGACATCTAGAATATTCTACGAGGTTGATTTGTCATCCTCGAGAGAGGGTTCATGACATTAATGGGGTTTTAGTCACGCTTTGCGAGAGCGAGTGGGATGACTCCAAGGAATAGATACCACATTACATATTATGATTTGACTATAGGTTGCTTGTTGAGGTGTTCGAGGGTTGTCTATGCTCGAGAATGGGTGCATAGGTTGCTCAACTTGTGGTTACATAGCCGAGAACTTCCTTCTCTCTGATTTAGTAGAATCTCGTGGACTCTATTTTGTTTTATTTGTTTTGTTCTATTTCCTTTCATGACAATCTGCTAGACTAGTTCTAGCCCCTTAGTTTCCTCAACTATCGTCTTGGCTTATATAACTTAAGGGTGAGATCTCAAGCTTCATAAACATCACCACGTCCCTGTGTTCAACCTCGTATATCTACTTCAACCCCGTAATAAAGTTGTGGGGGTCCTTGAAGGTTTCAGGTTATAAATTTGAAGTTTGATTCCTTCTGAGTCCACCTCCCTTCCAAATGCACAATTTAGGCCGATCATCATCTCCAATTAGAACAATAATATAAAATAAAATTTGTATCTCATTCGAACTTTATGCTGTAATTGCTTCATTACTTTTTGGTCTTCTAGCCCAAATATTTCTAGGGTTTCTCTCTATCCCATCCTTCCTCTGCACACTTGGCCAGGACATCTAGAGAATAATAGATAGAGTATCTTGATACTAGTCAGCCTAAGTATTCAGATATTGAGCCAGGGTATCCAAACACTCAGACTTCCAAGAGCTATGGCACACCACTTCCTAACTGCCACACTTATGACTCTGGCTTCCTATCTTAATGGTCCCTGACAACTCAGAATAAGCTATGATACCAAGATGTCACACCTACATCCCACAATAAACACTAATCATGAGATTAGGGCATAAGTTAGAATTAAACATAATATAAAGATCACCCTTAACCTTTTCCTTTTGATTTCAAACTCTTATTTACTCACATTCAATCACATCATCAACTTTTTAAGGGAAACTAAGACTTGATTACTCTAATCTGATGCCAAAAATTAAGATACATATCTAAACATACATTCAATTCCTCACACTTCCATTTACATACAACATGATAATCAGATGCATACTCTATTAATAAGGAATCATAGTTACACAACATCACTTATAACTCTCTCACTACTCTATAAAGACCTAGAGTGACAGGGACTGACATAACTTGACCAATCCAATACTTAGCTCTTGTGGATGATCTACTCTAGCATTGACATTCTTCAATTCACTTGGTTTCCCTAAAAAATTCCGAGTAGAGGGGTGAGCCTACTCGCTCAGTGATGAATACTTCAAAGAATTTTTTAAGGAATTTATACAATTACATATATATTGTTGAGAAATTGATATTAAGTAGAATAGAAGCAAGCTATAAAGTGACTAATTATTCAAAAATATACATATTGTAGGTTACTCTAGATGACTACAAAGAGTATATCAATGTCTGGACATTCTTGATTAATCACAAATAGGTAATTCTGAATTATAAAAATATAAAGTTACTCTATAAAATTCTAAGGAATAAATCAATAGATCCACACAATTGATTGATCTCACATTCATTTATTATGCCCTAAACCCACATGAAATGACCCCGACATGTGAAAGCATCACACCAAGATATGATCTCACTGTAGAAGGCTTAGAAACATGCATGTGTTCCTAAGCATGTAGTCTTCTACCCCGTCTGTAGTAGGCATTCACCACGTCTGGATCTTGACGGCTAATGGGAGCAACCAAATATTTTAGACTCCACCTCTCAACCTGGGTACTCAGGGGTTCAGTCAAAGCCCTCATGCTTATTGTGCATCATTGGACCTACTGACTACTGATCACTACAACACATAACAAGGGTACCACCGACATCCCTAGTTGGTGTTGGGTACCATGCAACTATAAGGAATCTGCCCCACTGGTCAAGTCCCCCACACACTACTGGTGCACTCAGACTTACCTCGATTTGGACTACCTCCATTTGGGAAATTATTTCCTCCCCAAATTGCATGCCTCATAATGTGAGGATTCTACAATGTTTGGGGCATCCAAATGTCTAATTCACTCTTTAAATTCATGATTCAATCATTACATCAACATTTCTTAGTTTAACCTCAGAAATAGTCCTTTTCATAAATTATCAACAATTTGTATTGTAAACTGAGCAATTGTGCAACCCCACTTATCCCACTAAAGAATACTAAATTGAAAACACTTATTTCACTAAATTCCCTATCCTTAGGGTTTCATTCACCCCATTCACATATCGCACAACTTGCATAAGGACTTTATACATCATAATTTTTCACTAATAAAAATTGCTTTCAACAATTCACACACAATCAACATATATATGAAACCCTAGAATTGAGCAGAATTAGGGTTTCCATGCCATTCACTGAGATATCATTCATCAAGAATACATTTGAATAAATAAATTTATGATGTCAAGAGAATCATTTCAAATGGATTTCACAATGTCTTTTTGCAAATTTCCAACCTTCCACTCATCTAGGGTTTCACCCTTTTTACCAAGATACCAAGCAAACACTGATAACATCACATGAAATCCAAGATATTATCTGACATATATGTACTACACATTCAGATAAACAATCATTCATAAACAAGGATATTCAAATAGGCAAAGTTCTCTATTCAATTATATAGCAATTTTAGGCATAACTGAAAACCCTAGATTTTAGTATATTCTTATAACTTCTGTAATAACTTTTGCAATTATACTTTAGATGATTTGTATCCATTTATAATATGATTTTATCATTAGAAACTCATCACATCAGGAAACAATCCATTTTTAAATCATTTTTCATAAGCTTAAACTGAATGATAAATTTTGGGTTTGTAGTTGCATACAAAGGAAATGAAAATTATTGATGATTTAACACAATTTTGTGCTAACTACTATTTAAAAGAAGTAATCACTCACGCTAAGGTGTGAAAAAACCTTTAAAATGTAACCCAAATATGAAAATCTTGAACTCATATCAAAACCCTAGCAAATCACCACTTTGTTCTTCCTTTCAACTCAAAAACCCTAGAAATGGGGAATTACGAAGAAAGAGTGAGATAAAGGAAATATTTGATGTCATTTTGAATTAAATCAGAGGAGATGTAGAATCTTTACATGTGAGAGAAGATTCACCATGAAAGGCTATGCAAAGAAGCTAAACATACTTGATTTCATCATATCTCAGATAATGAAACCTTAGGTCAATATCTCCACCACTTTCTCCTCTCAAAACCCTAGCTCTCCTCTATCTCTAGAATTTCATTTCTCTAGAATGGATAAAAATATATGGGATCTCCTTGGGTTCTAGGTTTCTCATATAGAGCAATTGAGCTGCTTGGGTAATTTGCAAATTGACCCCTCACTATACTTTCTCTTCTTTAGCTATATTTTCTATCATGTTACTATAAATCATTTACTTCAGAGGTCAAACATCCTCTAAAAATTATGAAAATTTATCATGGTGTGTGACATATAATTTCAGAGTTCATGTAAAACCTTGAGATCATTCGAAGCTACAAATTTCATTAAAAATCAAACAATGCACTACTATAGTGCAGTATGCAGAACAATCAGTTGAAGAGAAAATGCCCCATAACGTTCGTGCAAGTTACCACAACCATTCTAAGATGCACCCATCACGTCCGTAGTGCCTATATTCCATCAGATTTGAGTACAAAAGTTGTCCAACACTTCAATTCTTCTAAAATGGTTGTGTGGATAAGAATGCATGTAATCCTACATGACACTGCTACATACCACAACCATTCTAACCAAGAATCCAATTCCCAATTTCACTATCCTTTTCTCACCTCTCCAGTTTCACCCCATCACCAACGTGTTGGGCAAAAACCCTAATTTCATTTGACTAAGGTTTATACTCATCAACCTCTAGTTATCCAAAATGAAGACAAGCTTAGAGTTCTCATTAGATTTAACACATCATAATTGAGCTACCATCGTTAATCATGTTTAATCAATGATCCATCTAACTAAGCATACAATCATCTAGGTAAACACTAATTTACCGATTAAGCTCAGATGCAGTCTTAACATAAAATCTCCAACATGGTTCATACTTGTTGTATAATTTTGTATCCCTATATTGACCTTTTTCTCCCAATACTTTCTAGTGATGATTTTACCGCCATGAGGGGTAGTGGAAGGGTTTAGCTGTGATCATAAGTAGTGAAGAGTCTAAGTAAGCATAATGATAAGAGAAGAAGGTTGTGGTTGTGCCACAATGGTAGGGTTGCCTATGTTGTCCTAGGTAGTGTCGTTAAAGCATCCCTCTTTGACACCACATCTTCCAGTCCAATTCATCTCCCTTTGCAATTTTGACACAAGGGTGGGCAACCTCCTTCCCATATGGACGTACATCAATGAGATGCATATACTTAGAATGTGTAGCATGATATGTTTCAATTATTATTATTCACCACTGTAATGGCTTTGTTTCAGTATCTCTGCTTATGTGTTATAAATACATTGAAATGTCCATGTCCTTTGGATTATTTACCAATGAATTTATAGCAATAAAAATTGTTCTAACTACATAAAGTGTAGCACCACTAGTCTGTTTGAAAGACACTTCCACATTGAGATGTGAATAATGTTATAGGCGATTGTTGCATTTGTATTTTCCTATATGAACCCATCCACATGAGCATGCCATCACTTTTTCTTATATGGGAAACCACTATCTCATGTAAACATGAAACATTTATCTTAGATGTTACCAACGTCTTGTAATATGGGTGATTGATTTCTAGTTGGTTTGCATTTTAGTGCCTAGGTTCTATCATGACGTGCAAATGCAAATCAGAAGGCATGCATCCGTATTACTTTTGAAACAAATTAAATCCATGATCACCAACTTTCCATTTTTAATACATTCTAATTTTCTGCTAGAATCTTCACAAGAATGTATTGTATTACACAATATATGGAATCTTGTGATATCAAATGTCCTTCCAACTGCATTTGTGAATGATTTTATTTCTCTTTTAGTTACAATGAAATGTGATTCCCTGACCTATGTATGCAACTTGTTGAGCCTGTAACCTACCATGGTTTCGTCTATACTAGAGTTGAAGAAGGTGCCATGTACAATTAATACTATTCTATCTCAGAGGCATATGATGTGTTGTGGATTTTTTCACGTGATCAGGTAGTGTATCATGAGCCTATTGTAGTGGAAATAAGCTTACCTAGTGTGTAGTATTCAAACATATAGAGACCATGTCCTTAATTTTATATCAACAATCGATGACCATATATTTATTATAACATCTCATTTCATTTATTATTCTTTTTCCAAAATTTGATCTCTAAGAGTGAAACTTATAATTTTATAAGATGCACTCTTGTGATACACAATAAATGGATTGTGATAGATGCATGGAACACATTTATCTTCCTACATCAGGTAGTAAACATGTGAATTTGCTTAGTTTCAACTCATTTTGTCAACAAAAATTTGTTTAGTTGGGGACAAAGTATTCTAAAGAGGGAGAACTTTCCCTTTCACACATTCAATCGGATTGGAAACTTGAATCACCTACTAATTAAGTTAGGGTATTACAAATGTTGTGTCCTTTGGTGTGATATGCCATCATGGTGTAAATGTAGACTTTCTTGATAACATTTTTGGTGTTTATCCATTTTTATCCTCTGCTTTCCTTACAATCAAACAATTGAGTTACTATCTAGGGCCAATATCAAAGCATATAGGTCTTGTCTGAGATGCCATCATGGGTCATTGTGCACAAATATAGTCTCTATGGTACATGTTTAGGTGATTATCATTATGTGTTTGCTTCCATTAAACTAAAATGACTACTGGTGTCGACAAGGAGTGGCTCAAGTGGTCAAGCACGGTGTTTCCTCACGAAGGGACCTAGGTTCAAATCCTAGCTGCCACCTTGGTTTACTACCCTCCCGGACGTTCGGCCTCCGTCATGGACGTGGGAGAGGGGGAGAGAATGCCTCTCTTTATCCCAAAATGACTACTGGTTCATGGAGGGATTGATGGAAATACTAGTGCATGGAATTTTATGATCTACTTTGATGTTTGTCTCATGATTTATGGAGTTGTAGGTTTATATCTTCCTTATTTCCTACTACTGTATGCACTATTAAATGCCTATAGGTTCATGGAGTTGTCGGCTAGTATCTCATTCCCTCCCTGTTGGGGACTTGTTGTTCCTCAACTTTTGTTCTATGGGCATTTGATATATTTCTCTGAGTGTTACAGAGGATTTATTTTCCTTTCAAATACTCAAAATTTCAATGTTGTTCCTTATCAATAAAAAATTATATAGGCACTGACGCTTGTATAGTCACATTTTCAAATACAAAAATAGAGAGATGCACCTTTACAACAAAAAAATGATTTGCCAAGGTTTCCTATATCATTCGATGTGTTTGCTTGCAGAATATTAATAACCTAAATAGTCAATTGGAGATTCCAAAGTTAAAGATTTGTGATTCATTAAAGCCTTTTTAGAGTTCTAGTTCAAACATATTTTTCTAGTGCATTAAGCCCAAACTTTTATTTTGGTTCTTCTGCTTCTTTAGGATTAAGTAATCACTCACTAAGTCTAGTATTATCTACCTTTTCAGCCTCTACTTCATTGACTATGCCACTTAATGGTGTAATATCAGTAGATGAAATTTCTTTAGATTTTCCAGCATAAATACTGTAGGCATCTAATATGTAGATTCATTGATATTAACTCATGTGTTAGCTTAAACAAGTACTTCTTTTGGGTTTGTAGAGATCATACATTTTTGATATGAATTTAATGCTTATCTCTTTGATTATGCATTTTTGTATTAATTTCTTATAGGGATTCTTGAGATATGGTGGCTGAGATATGCTTTTCTAAGCTTCCGTTATTGATTAGTGAACCAAATACCAAATTATAGGTTTGATTCTTTCTACACGTCCGTGTCTCATATAAATTATATTATTAATTTTTTTATAGTTTACATTCTCAGTTTGCTTTTGAAAAATGTTGAAAGTGCATTTGCCTTGCCATATTGAGAATCTACCATAACCTCCTTGCTAAAGTGTATAACCCATGCAGGTTGCTTTGCATCCATGTTTTCAATGCAATAATTTCCACCTTTAGTTTTCTTTTCTTGGGTAGTTTATCCCCATCACTTGTGCTTCCTTCTGGACCAAAACATACCAAAATGTCAAAACTCTCCCTTTCCTTGGAGTTCAGCCAGCCAAAATGTTGATTGCCATAAAATTATCCTCTATTTTTGTCTTTCCTAGTTTTAAGATGGTTGTGGAGTTCATCAAGATATATCATGTAACTGAACTCATCACTAATTATACATATACATTCTTCTTTTTAGGATGTTAGTGACTTCCAAATCAACACAATTGACCTTCCTTGGTCCTCCAAATTTGGGATCCTTATAATAAGTTAATGCTAATAACCTAGAACAGATGCCATGCTCTCCATACTTTAATATGCATGTCCACATCCTCATGAATTCTAGTGTGGTACCAATCAAATGGTTTGATGAGATTCTTCATGATGCTAAGATCCAACGTGAATTTATACTCGATATTGCATGCTTCAGTTTGAAACACATCCCAGTTGCTCAAAAAAGCTTTGGATGCCATAAGAAGAACTTGTCCTTTGTGACCTTTGAAAATCACACCTAGTTAGACCTTGGGTTCGTATATGATAGAAAAATTCACATTCATTTTGGCTGCATTTTTAGAAGGTTCACTTGCTAGCATGGAAATAACTTGATTGGGAATTTCTTAATGGTTGCCAAATTTTTGAAAACCTTCTTTGTAGATTCATAAGAGGACTGGAATTTCCAACTTGAAACTCTAAAGGTACACTGACCTTTTTCCATAAAATCAAGGGTTTTTGTACTCTCTAAATCAGGGCGTCAGTCTAGCTAACACTTTTAGAGCCTGGCTATGATTCTACCAAACCAGGGCCAGAGTGGCCTATGATTTTGATTACCTATTAGTAAATTATCAAATACAAATCACTTAACATAGTATAGTTGTCATGGAAACTCATCTAATTAATATCAAAGAGGGTAGGAAATGTCTCATATTATATCCTGAATACATCATGCCAACAATTTATCTTTTGAGGATGTAAATATCATGATTGATATAGGCCTAAATATTTACTTTGTTGTTCTTATCATGCATTCTTGGTAAGTGTACTACTGGGTCTTTTTAGGTATTCAACCATGTTGACTTCAGTAACATTGATTTTGGTTGATTAATAATGTTTCAGTTAGTTGTAGGTTTGAAAAGGCCTAGTATGATCAAAGCTCAAATTGATTTTATAATGAATCTTTTAGGATAGGAAAGTATACCACAATGTATTTTATTGAACCCATACCTTGATTACTAAATCTACTTTGTCATCATGAGCATACTCTTTGATCATTGTATTTTTCTATTGCCTTATGAAGAATAATACTATAGGTTGCATTCATATAGGACATAACAAGAACTGACATGGTCCAACCATGTCTCTTGGAGGAGACTAAGTGGTGTCTCCATGAATGATTTCATATCTGCGCCCCTTCTTTGGCTATCTAGAAACTCCAACATTGATTGTAGATGGTGTTACATAGATTGTTTTTCCCTATCAACAATCGGTACGCCCTACTGCTATGTGGCATTCCTTAATGTAACTAAAGGGTAACAAACTTGCACTTCATATACAATAGTTTTTGGAGGACCACAAACTTTCTTTTGCTGCTGGTACTAGCTTTCTGAACATTAAGGAAGCTTTAATGCATAGATGTCGTAGAAGATAGGGAGCTTTCATGCAATCCTCAAGGATATAGAAATTAAGTAACCTAAAGGTGGAATAGCTAAGAGTGAGTGTGATTTACTGGCTCAAAAAAATAGAGCATAGACCTGAACTCACACGAACTTCATTCCCTTTTAGAAACAAAGCACAAACATGAACTCACAAAACTATCATGACCCCAGAAACATGGTAATAATTTGAAGGTATGATCTATGTTGATAACGTTATCATGCAAAAACCTCCTTTTTTGCTTGTAGTTAAGTTTTCAGTTTATAGGGCCCAATAGGGGTTACATTTTATTAACATCGGAATGGAGTTTTTTTTATGAAAATAGAAGATGCATTTAGTAGGCCTTTATCTGTCCATTGTAAGGTCAACATTACAAGTGAGATGCCAATCAAAAGAGTGTGGTAGCATTTTTTCCATAAACATGCTTAGGTTCCTACTTCATCCAACTATTAACACTTCACTTAAGTGTTGAAATCTATTAACACTTCACTTAAGTGCTAAAAAGAGACTATTTATTTGAGCCAACGTCATTGACAAAGTTCAACTACATCCCAAAGTTTGTGCAAAGATGACTATTGGATGTTCAATTTCCAACCCTCACAATAAAAGTTTTCATTTTCTACTGAATTTCAAAGTAATTCTAGTTACATGGTTTGACATTCATCGACATATTGTAGAGAAAACATAAATATACCACAATAGCCAAATTTGTTATTTTCTATGCATAATGAAAATTATACCCTTGACTAAAGGTCAGTTCTTATAAGAGTCTTGCAATTAATGTTGAAGATCATCCTGTTGCATGTGCTTTGCCTAGGAAATAACTCACAATACACATGGTAACTATAATTTGAATCCAAATTTTGAGAGAGGTATGAACTTTCAATAGCTTTAACAGTTGTCAAGGCACATCCCTAGGTGCTAATATGTCTCAAACTTGGGTTTCTTTCCTTTCTTAATAGTCCTTTGCTAGACTCCTATTATTTAAATCAAATATTCATGTCAATGTTTAGGACTCAAATACCTTGTTGAATTTGCCTGGATCTGCTCAATGATTCTAGTTTCTAACTAGGAGTTGTGCCCATTGTTGAGTTTTCCTTGATCTCCACACCGACTCAGATTTTTAGTGTTATGTATTAGCTGGTTGTTGTAGGCTTTGATTGCAAACAAAGTTTCATATGAGCTTATCTTGCATATTTATCAGTACCATATACACCATGTGCTACCTATTGATTGTGTATTAGGTTGATATTTCTTAGAATAATGTAATGAGGTGTCCTATGGACCAACATTTGTGCCCTACAAATTGTTAATAAGTACCACTTGTTTGAGTTTCTATATCCCCATAGATTTACGTATAGACTCCTTGTTTGTGCTTGTATTATGTTTTATATGTATGGGTGGGTGGAGTGTTGCATCCTTTTCCCAATATGAATCCTCTGAACATATTTTTAAAGTACATAGAAATAATGTTAATGCATTGCATGTTCCAACTTCATATGCATTTGATGCTCTTTCTGAGAGACATGGTCAAGTTGTCGGTCATGTAATATTTTGGCATGCAATCTTCTATTCCTTTCATTTCAATGTCATTTGTGTCGATTCCCCATCCTATTCTTACTAATGAAACACACCTATTTCACATGATTTTTTTTTCAGTATTACATGAAGACTTTGAAAATGCAAATTTGGTTCCAAATGCAAATGCAATAATCATAAAGATAAAGTCAGTATTCTTCATATCTTAGTATGCATCATCTTTCTTTGCAAATTTTGTGACCACTTTGCTCTGTGTGCAGTTGGACGGAATTTATGGTACTTCTGTGTTTCTAGAGAAACATATTAAACCATTGTGCATAGTTGTTATTATGTTATTAATTTCTTGAGATATCATTGCATATCATCTTCCTTTCTTTTAGGTGTAATGTAATTTCTTGCTTGTCTGTAGTTCTACTCTAAGACTGGGAAATGCAAGTTTGGAGCAAATTGTATCCACAATCATCCAAATGATCTTCAGATTCCCACCAATGGACATTTTGAGGATGTTGAAAAGGTTATACTTACTGTGGTTGATGGTAGTGAATCAGATGCAATGAAAACCAACACTGCCTTTATTTTGGCTTTGTTGCACAAATCAAGGGGACTTCCCGTACGATTGATACTTCATATATATGATGAATTTTGATTTAATGTGACCCTCAATGTTTGACTATATTACACTAATGCCAGCTTTTGAATTACACCTCTTTGACTTCCTTGCTTATGGAGATGACATTGAATATGCTGTAGAAATTGTTTCTTCATCACCATTGATTGCATTCTGGAGTCATGGACTGCAAATCTTACATCAAGCCTCAAACCCCAAGTTGCTCAAGGCAATAAGACAAAGATACATGAACCACTGTAGTCATTGATGCACAAAATGAGGAAAGAGACATCTCGAAGAGTTTTTTTTCTAGGGATTGCGTTGTAAATGTATTAATATTCTCTTATCAACACTGATCATCCTTTTTCTTTGTTCTCTCCATGAAGCAAATTTTTGTTATTGGACATTCAATAACAATAAATAGAAATCAATTAGAAGGCTTAGTGGGAGTACTTTTTTTTATTATTCAGACATACTATTGAGCTATGCTTGTTTTGCCTTAATTCCGTAATATGATGTTGTAATTTTCTCTCCAGTACAATTATGTTGGTGTCTCTGGTGATGTGGCAATCAAGGATGGAGACCATGACTAATGATAGATGTTGGTGCAACAATGCATGTAAGCTCAGTTTTTTTTAATATGTTAACATAAAGATTTGCATTCTCATATTTTACAACCTCTTCCAGGAGTCACTAATTTTTATGTCCTCCAATTTGGTCCAACATCTCATTATAATGTAGCACAAAAATTTCACCAGTATAAACAATTCAGATCTCTCATAATTCCACATATAGATTCATACATTACAATAATGATTTTTCCCAGCTCTTTTATCTCAAAGACCAAAGAATTCCTTCACACATCTTTATTTTGTTTTCAGACACTCATAGTATTACAAAAATCATAGTAAAGGCATAATGAGAACGTTCTTGATGGGCTCAAATAATTATAAGAGAAATGTACTGATGAACATGTCATTGTACTTCCCAAGAACAAAATCAATTCAGAAGATTGTCCTGAATTAGCTGTTTGGTTTGCAAGCTTGTCATGTATCTTTTACTTTGGCTTCCACTAATCCTTATCATGAACCTAGATAGCAACATGGAGGATGCGTGGATCCTATATTGAGATCTAGAGCATGACACAAGATGAAACTTTGAGAATGATGTAAATTTATATTCTAATGGGCGGGGGTCATTGTATACATGTATTTTCCATGCTTATTGTAAAATAGGGGCAAGGTTAATGTCCTCTCCATGCATAATCAATGTTTTAGTATAAATAAAAGATGATTGGAAATAAAAGCAAAAGTAGTTTTGCATTGGCAAGTTATTGACTGGATACATAACTCCACTACATCTGTACATATGTGTAGTACATGATGTTTTCTCTACACATTTAACTACATTTACAATTGTAGTAAGTGTCATTTTTTCTACACATGAACTACACATATAATTATAGTTAATGTCACTTGCCCCTACATATCATAGCTATAGATACAATAGTAGACCTATATTATCTACAATTACAACTACATTTGTATGTACAAAGACAATTTTTAGCTACATTTAGGGTTACATATGAATTTGTATCTAAATGATGATCTAACTACATATGTGACAAATGTACTAAAACAATTAGCTACATGGGTATAAATTCATATTATATTTGTAAGGATAAATGTAGCTAAAGCATTTAGATACACATTTTGAGTTTTTTGCTACATTTTTTTAATAGATAAAGACATATTTTTGTAGTGATATGGGAAGTCATATTTATTTGACATCCTTTATTCCTTATATGCTCAATACCCGATTAATATGCTCATACAGGCATGCATGTTGGTAATTTCTAATTTTTGTCTTCTCTTCTGGGGTATGCTTCCAACCCCAGGTGTAGATGTTACAACCCTTTTTTTCTAAATCATGTAATGAGATTTGTAAATCTTCTTTTAAGAAATAAATGAAATCAATGGTTGATTTGATGGTTTGATTCAAATGAATTTCGTGTATGATAGCCTTGTATGTTTTCTTAACGGGCCTTAATGGCTATTTTAGCCCAATTGAAAGAAAAAGAAAAAGAAATGAAAAAGGAATTCAATTGGATAAAAGAATAACTAAGAAAATAGATAAAGGAAGAATAAAAGGCTAAGGAATATTTTCCCAACATAGAATTTCGAGATATTAAGGTTCAAGGAACTCAGATAATAATATAATGGCAAAAGAAATAGAAAATATGTGGAAAACATGAATAAATAAGTGTTAACTTGCAACTGAAGAAAAGGACTTGTTTTCTTTAGATAATAATCCCAATTTTTGCAGGATGAAATATAAAAGCATAAATGAGGTTCCCTTAAATTTTGAATTAAAAAGAAGTTCTAATTTGGGAGATATTGCGTTTTCAAGTTATCCTCAAAATCAGATTTTATCTTGGAATTTAGGAAATCTTTTTCCTATTTGGTTGAGCACAACATATGTTGATCGTTGGATCTTGATCCAACTGACGCTATTCATCATCAAAGTCCCAATGGGACACAGACTATAGCATAGTTATAGGGGAACTTTCCCCTTGGATTTCTGATTGTTTCAGAGCAAGTGCACTCTTGGAAAGTGTCCCAATGGTTTCGGGAGATAGGGACGAAGCTTCTCGACCATATATTGATGACCTTTCATTGTGTCCTCGCAAAAAGCCCAATTGGGCTGAAAATAGGATTAGTGGTGGGATCAAAAACCCTAAAGAGGACCCTCTACATACTATAAATAGACCCTCACCCACTCCCTCACACCTTCGCGATCCCAAGCGGCTACTCCCTGAGCCCCAGTACCCTCTATCTCGCTCTATTGCTTTTGCTTCGGAGAAGGACCACCGCAGCGCCACCGCATTGTCAAGACAAGAGAAGGGAGGAGGACGACGAGTAGAAACTGTGGGATCAAGGACCATAGTGGACCTACACGAGATCCAACACTCCCTGAGCAGCGCGCTTGACTTACTCGAGTAAGTGGAACAGGTTAACGCAGAGCGTGCGATCAGAGTCAATCGTGGACCTGCGCGCGATCCAAAAGACCGGTGTTAGGAGTCGAGTGCGTGACCGGGTTAGTGGGTGCAAGCAATCTCGAGTATTAGATCTTCAGTGGACCAACGACGCAACGATCGGAAGGTCGACGAAATTCGGTAATTTGTTCTCTCTAAACGAATAATCCAGAAATAGCCTTTGCTTTGCGAAATTCATGGAAGTAGCTAGGAATCTCCGATTGAAAAACTTTATACATGAAAGTTGCATAGAAAAATACGAGGAACAATATAAAAATAATTTTAGAGTCTAGTTATATCTCCTTTTGCAAAAGTACTTTAATTTGGTAGAAAAGTGTATTAAAAGTAATAAGAAACCCTAATTGTATATAAAGGATGCATCTTTGAAGATTAATAGGTTAATTCGAAAGGTATTAATATGTGGATTAGTAATATGTAGTTTTCATCCGTTTTGTATGCAAAGTTGGTAATTTTAGGGTTCTAATCCATAAATGAAGGATAATATATATGGAAACCCTAATTTGGGGTAAAAGAAGAGAAAAACCTTGTTGATTTTGAATTATGGAAAAAGGTTGTTAAATAATGATCCTAAGTATGATTAGGAATAGTAAGATGAGAAATTAAAGGTTTTATGTAGATTTGATAAATTAGGGTTCATAATATTAAAAGTAGTGGCAAAACCCTAATTTTCAAGGAACCCTAAAATTGGAATAGAAACCCTAAGGAATAAGATGAAATTGGATAAATTTTGATAAAATGAAGTTGGAATGTTTATTTCAGGATTTCTGTTCATCTTTGCTTGCTTGGTTGGATTTTCCTGCTTAACTGATTCTGTCACCAAAACTACCATTACAGGTATGTGGTTACGCTTATGACTATTCCGAATGAGTTTCCCGAGGATTTTATCAATGTTTCTATCATGACATGAATTAAACTGTTGGATGATTTTAATTCATGCAAACTATAATGTGGATATGAATATCACCTAAGATATGTGCCTACTAACTCAGATCCTAGTCCCCTCTATAGCTTGAGAGATTGACCTAGTACATGACTACCTATGGGGTAGGTCCATCAGGTCATTGAATGACTTAGTACATGGCTACCAATGGGGTAGGACCATCAAGTCACCATGAGTCAGGGATTGGGCTACCTTTGGGTAGGACCATGCGACTCCATAACCCTAAGTATTGGCTACCTATAAGGTAGGACCATGGGGGTTAAGGATCTACCATATGAGAGAGGTAGTATCCATGTCCACTGTAGGGATAGCGCATAGATAGGGGATAGGTAATGATTGAGTGTTAATGCTTAAAACATAATCTTGGATGTTAAATGATAATTGGTTGATTACATTGCTATCATAGTTGCACAAATTTTGTAATCCCCCACATACCAGCTTTATGCTGACTGCATATTTGTTTGTTGGTGTTTTAGGTACAAACCACAAAAGGGACAAACAGTAAATTGTCCCATTGTGAATACGTGAATTAAAGTTCAAGGAGGATTAGTTCATATGTGGATACAAGTTTAGAAATCCAAAATTTCAAAGGTATGCAAAATTTTATTTATTACATCTTTTCAGTATAGTCTGGTGAAGTTTGATAATTATTAATGTTTATTTGTCGAACCTTGATCCGGAAATTGGAATAACAGCTCTGACCTCCTGGTCTCCCTTAATTGGGGGTTACTGGAAGGTAGGGTTGTTACATTTGGTATCAGAGCCAAGATTCCTCACTTAACCATTAGTAATTATTAAATTTCACAAACTCTATAGAACCCAAGGGAGTTATTAGAGGATTATTCGAAGGACCGATGTGTCTAGAAAAGGATCACGACTGGGGGCTGGCAATATTTTCCTCCGCATCACTAGTCAGAATACGAGGACTCCCGGACCCGAGTGACTTCCTGACCAAAGTCTTAGGGTATGATTCAAAATAAGATACCTTTAGGACTTTCTCATCTTATTCATCCCTTCTCATCATACATTCTATAAAGGATTTTAAGAGTTAGGGTTTTCTCTCCCTTCCCCACTCTCATGTGGTATGGGTAAGTAAGTTAAGGATTAAGGAATCCTCCATCAAATGAATAAAAGATACGTAATGAGACATCATTGGCATAAGTATAATTAGTTTAAATATAAACTAAAGGTCTGTTTGTTATGCTTATGTAGATGGCTCGCGTGAAGACAGTGGTTGTCCCAGATGCCACCAATGGTGGGGGACCTTCCCACAGGGGAAAGGTGTCTTTCGAGAAGAGGAAGAGGAACCACAATGGAGATTCATCAAAGAAAAGGAAGAGACCTGAAGAAACCACTCATGAGGTCCCTAACCCTGACCTGATACCCTTCAGCAACCTTGATCAAGAAGAAGATCAAGGGTACGAGGAGCAACATGAGTACGAGGAGGTGGCCCGAATGAAAGAAGACCCAGCTGGAGGTCCCGAACCAACCATGATAATCCACACCCCTGATGCTTTGTGGCTGGAACAACAGAAGAAGCTGACAGAGGCCATTAGTGCCTTGGCTCTCCGAGACCTAGCTAGAGGTGAAAATGGTGATCCACTTCCTGTTCGTCCTCGACTGGGAGCCACCATCTTGGACTTCGTCAAGCTGAACATTGAGAAGTTCTGGGGAGAAGATAAATCTGAGGTAGTTGACAAGGCAAAAGCTTGGCTGCTTGCAGTCAAGAATGGATTCTGCATGCTTAAGGTACAACCAAGCAAGAAGGTCCTCTTTGCTGCTCACCTCCTGGAAGGAGCATCCAAGATATGGTGGGAGACACACATCATAGGGAGAGACCTGACTGAGGAACCAATGGCATGGGCTGACTTCAAGATGATATTTACCGCCAGATTTATCCCTGTTTCAGCTAAGAAGGAAAAGGAAAGAGAGTTCACCAACATGACTAAAGGAAACTCATCTGTGGCAGACTTTGGGCGCAAGTTTCGAATCCTGGACCGTTTCGGGCATATGATGGACGAGAAAAGAAGGGTGGATCACTTCATAGAGTGTCTTCACCCTGCCATCAAGCCCCATGTGATGGAAAGTAAACCCAAAACCTTCATTGAGGCTTACAACACTGCATTAGACATGGAGAGGACTGTAATGCCTGCTTAGCTTCCACCCAAGGGGTATTTGGGTTTCACTGAAGGAACTTAAGGTCAGAAGAACAATCACAAGAAAGGTCACGGGCGTCACCAGGCCAAAGGAAGACATGGAGGGAAAGGGAAACCCCATAAAGAGTACCACCGACCTCGATGCCGCACCTGCGGGAAATGGCACACCGGTGAGTGCCTCCACAAGAAGAGGGTCTGCTACCGTTGTCAACAAGAGGGACATATCCAAGCTGCTTGTCCTGTGCCAGACCCAAGAGGACCAGGTTCAGTTGCAGCCCCACATGTAGCTGTGGCTCCACCTATGGGAGAAAGAAGACAAGCCCGAGTATTTGCTATTAATAATGAGGAAGCTCAAGCTAATGCTAATCGGTTGATCGAGGGTAATAATCCTTAGAGTTTTCCCTTTATGTTTTGAGTTAAGCATGTAATGGTCTAATGTATGGTGAAAACCAATGTAGACATGCTTGAAGTCATAGGACATAATGTAAAAGCTTTGTTTGACTCTTTATCTACTAATACTTTCATTTTGAGAAATCTTGCAACTGTGCTTTGTTTGGATATCAAGGATTTAGGGTATGTCTTAGATGTTACAACCCCAATTAGTCAGATCTTTACATCCCTTTTGAGAACCCCAGTGATATCTGTGAAATATCGAGATCATGAGTTTCCTACAAACTTTATCCTTCTTGATATGAATGACTTTGATGTGATCATAGGCATGGATTGGCTTTATACTTATAGGGTCAATATTGACTGTAGGGAGAAGAAAGTGATCATTAAGAAACCAGGTCACCCACCTTTCATCATTAAGGGTAGAAAAGATGCCACCACCATCCTGTATGTGTCAGCCTTGAAAGAAGAGTGGATGATGAGTAAAGGCTGTCGAGCTTTCCTGGCAGTAGTTACCGAGCCAGAACCCAGGGTGCAACCCTTAGAGGAAATAGAGGTAGTTAGGATCTATGTAGATGTTTTTCTAGATGATCTACCTGGGATTCCTCCTGAGAGAGAGGTAGATTTTTCAATAGAACTAGCCCCTGGGACAAGCCCTATTTCAAGAACACCTTATAGAATGGCCCCTGCGGAGTTTCTCAAGTTGAAAAAACAATTACAGGAATTACTAGATAAAGGTTTTATCCACCCTAGCACATCACCATGGGGAGAACCGATTCTTTTTGTAAAGAAAAAGGATGGTTCACTCCGAATGTGCATAGACTACCGAATGATCAACCATGCTACCATTAAGAACAAATACCCTTTACCCCATATAGATGACTTGTTTGACCAGTTGAAGTCAGCTCGAGTCTTTTCCAAGATCGACTTGAGATCGGGTTACCACCAGTTGAGAGTCAAGAGTGAGGACATTCTGAAGACTACTTTTAGAACACGTTATGGCCACTATGATTTTGTGGTTATGCCTTTTGGGTTGTCCAATGCACCCAGTATTTTCATGAACCTTATAAAATAGTGTGTTTCAACCCTTCCTTGATTCGTTTGTCATAATGTTCATAGATGACATACTAGTTTATTTGGATGACCTAGATCAACATCGAGACCACCTAAGTAAAGTCTTTGATATCTTGAGAAAGCAGAAGTTTTATGGGAAATTCTATAAATGTGAGTTTTGGATAGATCGAGTCATGTTCCTTAGACACATCATCTCAGGAGGAACGATTGTCGTAGATCCAGCTAAAGTGTCAGTAGTACGAGACTGGCCTGCACCGAAGAACCCCTCTGAAATTCGAAGCTTCTTGGGGTTAACATGATACTATCGACGTTTCATCAAGGATTTCTCAAAGCCCGCCTTGCCTTTGACCATGTTGACTCAGAAGGGCGTGAAGTTTGCATGGTCTGATGTGTGTGAAGCTCATTTTCAGGAGCTGAAGGAGAAGCTAACCACTACACCAGTTTTGACTCTACCATCAGGCAACAAGGGTTTCATGATTTTCATTGATGCATCAAAGATGGGACTTGGCTGTGTGTTGGAACACAATCGACATGTGGTTGCATATGCCTCCCAACAACTCAAGCCCAACAAGGTGAGTTACCCAACACATGACTTGGAGCTGGCAACTATCATTCATGCATTGAAGATTTGGCGGCATTACCTATATGGTGCTACCTTCGAAATCTTCACCGACCATAAGAGCCTGAAGTACCTTATGACACAGAAAGACCTGAACCTATGATAGCGATGATGGATGGAGTACATGAAGGATTACGACTTCACCATCACTTATCATCCAGGAAAGGCAAATATCGTAGCAGATGCTTTGAGTCGGAAACAACTCAGATGTGCAACTATTTTGTCTAGACAGTGGAAGAGTTTAGAAGAACTGGTAGAATGGTATCCCCAACCATTTGATGATCGAGTTCGTTTGGCCAACATCCAAATACAGTCAGAGTTGTTGAGTGAGATCGTAGCAGCACAGTTAGCCAGTAGAGAACTTGACAAGATGAAAGGCTTGATGAAGAAGCCTCAAACCCGTCTTTCATTGGGAATAAACAGGGGGATTAGATTTGAGAATCGTATATGGGTTCCTAAAGATTCACCATTGAAGGAAACATATCCTACAAGAGGCTCATGGTTCTAAGTATACGGTGCACCCATGGACTACCAAGATATTTAAGGACATGCAGAGGTTTTTCTGGTGGCCAGGAATGAAGAGAGATATTACGACATATGTGGACAGTTGTCTTACGTGCCAAATGGTGAAGGCTGAACACCAATGACTAGGTGGACTATTATAGTATATAGATATTCCAGAATGGAAATGGGAATAGATCACCATGGATTTCGTGGTGGGTTTACCCCGGACCAAGAGGGGTCATGATGCAATATGGGTTGTGGTAGACCACCTTACCAAGTCAGCACACTTCCTTGCCCTGAAGACCACTGCCAAGGTGTCAAACTTAGTTAAGTTGTATATCATAGAGATAGTGTGTTTGCATGGCATACCCGGTTCCATCATCTCCGATAGAGACCCAAAGTTTACTTCCAAACTATGGAAGCAAGTTCAAGAGGAACTAGGTGCAAGGTTGAAGTTCAGTAGCGCTTATCACCCCCAAATAGATGGTCAGTCAGAAAGGGAAATCCATACCTTAGAGGATCTTCTGAGAGCTTGTGTGCTCGATTGGGGTGGGTCATGGGAGCAGTACTTACCTTTAGCTGAGTTTTCTTACAACAACAATTACCAAGCCAGTATCGGGATGCCTCCATATGAAGCTCTTTATGGGAGACCGTGTCGGTCACCACTTCACTGGGATGATGTTGGTGAAAGGACCTTGTTGAGGTCAGATGAACTCCAAGTGTATGTTCATAAAGTTGCTTTGATCAGGTAAAGGATAAAGAGAGCCCATGATCGACAAAAGTCATATGCTGATGCGAAGTGTACTGGCGTGCATTTCACTGTGGGAGAGCATGTTTTTCTAAAAATCCGACCACTCCGAGCTATAGCTAAGAACATAGGAAAGTTGAATCCCCGATACGTGGGTCTGTTTGAAGTATTAGAACATATTGGTGAAGCCACATATCGTTTGGCATTTCCCCCTCAATATAGTATGACGCATGATGTGTTCCATGTGTCCAATCTGAAGCAATATGTGCAAGATCTGAGCCATGTGCTAAGCATTGAACCCATTGAGCTTCAAGGGAAGCTAACTTATCCTGAGTTACATTTATGGATTCTAGATACCAAGGTGAAAGAGCTCAGAAATAAGAATATAGAGATGGTAAAGGTTCTTTGGAAGCACCATGGAGAGGATGAGGCCACATGGGAGCTGAAGACGGACATGGAAAAAGCATACCCTGAATTGTTTGTTTGATTGCTGAATTTTGAGGGCAAAATTCCTGTAAGGAGGGGAGGATGTTACAACCCTTTTTTTCTAAATCATGTAATGAGATTTGTAAATCTTATTTTAAGAAAAAAATGAAATCAATTGTTGATTTGATGGTTTGATTTAAATGAATTTTGTGTATGATTGCCTTGTATGTTTTCTTAATGGGCCTTATTGTTTATTTAAGCCCAATTGAAAGAAAAAGAAAAAGAATTGAAAATGGAATTCAATTGGATAAAAGAATAACTAAGAAAATAGATAAAGGAAGAGTAAAAGGATAAGGAATATTTTCCCAACATAGAATTTCGAGATATTAAGGTTCAAGGAACTCAGATAATAATATAATGGCAAAAGAAATAGAAAATATGTGGAAAATATGAATAAATAAGTGTTAACTTGCAACTAAAGAAAGGACTCGTTTTCTTTAGATAATAATACCAATTTTTGCAGGATGAAAGATAAAAGCATAAATGAGGTTCCCTTAAAATTTGAATTAAAAAGGAGTTCTAATTTGGGAGATATTTCTTTTTCAAGTTATCCTCAAAATCAGATTTTATCTTGGAATTTAGGAAATCTTTTCCCTATTTGGTCGAGTGCAACAGATGTTGACCGTTGGATCTTGATCCAACCGACATTGTTCATTGTCAAAGTCCCAATGGGACGCAGACTGTAGCATGGTTACATGGGAACTTTCCCCTTGGATTTCCAATCGTTTCAGAGCAAGTGCATGCTTGGAAAGTGTCACAATGGTTTTGGGAGATAGGGACGAAGCTTCTCAACCATATATTGATGACCTTTCATCGTCTCCTCGCAAAACTCCCAATTGGGCTGAAAATAGGATTAGCGGAAGGATTAGAAACCCTATAGAGGACCATCCATGTCCTATAAATAGACCCTCACCCACTCCCTCACACCTTCGTGATCCTAAGTGGCTACTCCCCGAGCCCCAATACCCTCTATCTCGCTCTATTGCTTTTGCTCCAGGGAAGGACCACCATGGCGCCGCCGCATTGTCAAGATAAGAGAAGGTAGGAGGACGAAGAGCAGAAGCCATGGGATCAATGACCATAGTGGACCTACGCGAGATCCAACGCTCCCTGAGCAGTGCGCCTGACTTACTCAAGTAAGTGGAACGGGTTAACACAGAGCATTTGATCAGAGTCCATCGTGGACCTACGCGCGATCCAATAGACCAGTGTTAGGAGCTGGGTGCGCGACCGGGTTAGTGGGTGCAAGCAATGTAGAGTGTTAAATCTTCAGTGGACCAGTGGTGCAACAATTAGATGGTCGATGAAATTCGGTAATTTGTTCTCTCTAAACGAAAAATCCAGAAATAAACTTTTGTTTGCAAAATTCATGGAAGTAGCTAGGAATCTCCATTGGAAAAACTTTATACATGAAAGTTGCATAGAAAGATACAAGGAACAATATAAAAATATTTTGAGAGTCTAGTTCTATCTCTTTTTGCAAAAGTACTTTAATTTGGTAGAAAAGTGTATTAAAAAGTAATAAGAAACCCTAATTGTATATAAAGGATGCACCTTTGTAGATTAATAGGTTAATTCGAAAGGTATTAACCTGTGGATTAGTAATATGGAGTTTTCATACGTTTTGTATGTAAAGTTGGTAATTTTAGGGTTCTAATCCATAAATGAAGGATAATATATATGGAAACCCTAATTTGGGGTAAAAGAAGAGAAAAACCTTGTTGATTTTGAATTATGGAAAAAGGTTGTTAAATAATGATCCTAAGTATGATTAGGAATAGTAAGATGAGAAATTAAAGGTTTTATGTAGATTTGATAAATTAGGGTTCATAATATTAAAAGTGGAGGCAAAATCCTAATTTTAAGGAACCCTAAAATTGGAATAGAAACCCTAAGAAATAAGATGAAATTGGATAAATTTTGATAAAATGAAGTTGGAATGTTTATTTCAGGATTTCTATTCATCTTTGCTTGCTTGGTTGGATTTTCCTTCTTAACTGATTCTGTCACCAAAACTACCGTTACATGTATGTGGTTACGCTTATGACTATTCTGAATTAGTGTGACATCCCCATATTTTCTAAAACTTAATCTGATGTGCGATGTCCAAATTGAAACCCTCACCTCAGCAAGAATCCCAATTTAAACACCACACACTAGGCTAAGAAGAAGAAAATTAGAGGAAGTCAGAAGGAAACACAGTAGCACATGTACATGAACAATAATAAAACCATACACACATGTTCACCATTCAACATATAATTACAAATGAATTGTTACAATATTTGATATTACATATTGAACAACAAACTATAACATATACATGTACTACCTCAAAACTAAAAGATCTTAAGACAATAGGTCCACCTGTACATCAGCTCGCCACACAACTCTCAACTATCCTGGATCTTCAAGAGCATAACCACAACCTAAACAAAAGATTACATGCGGTACACATCAGCACAATATTCAAGAATATTGTACTGAGTACGCCTACATGTCTTTTATATACCTCTCATCATATCTTGGCAATAAGATAAAACTAATACTTGGCAGTAACAAAAGAAATATAACAAAGGCATATACTCGAACAAAGATGTTTATTAATAAAAGAGAACACATGTCTTTTAGGCACCTTTTCCATTATATCATCCATGCATTTACTAACTGAGAGTTGAATGCATTAAGGCCTTTATGATCTACTACCAAAGAGTTGGATCATTTCAAAATGTGATCTACTACCAAAGAGTTGGATCACTTCTGAGTACTTTACTACCAAAGAGTTGAAGTACTTCTTTTCCAACACTTTACTACCAAAGAGTTGAAGTGCTTGGATATAATGGAACATATATATTATGTGTCATGTGTTCATAGCAATAAGTATGGAAAATCACACAACATATCATACAAGAACAATCATTTCAATCAATATCATATGCCAAGTCTTTATTACCATATAACACAATCATATTGTATAATAAGCCAAGTAAGAGGTAATGGCGTACCTTGATGAAGAGAGACAAACCTAATCACATATATCCAAGAGTCAACTACATCCTTGGTAAACCCTGATTAAGACAAGATCTCATATCACTATCAAGTTCTCATCATCATAACCCTAGTTATGTCCATTTTAGGGTTTACTTAACTCATTAGGATATTCCCATCATTACTTGCATTCTTGTCTTATAATTATCATACTGATGTCATTTTCCAGATTATGATTCATTATCTGAACATTATCTTCCATAGCATTTTTTTACACATTAATTAACCCTAGGTTACACCATTAACCAAGATTAGGGTTTTAAACCATGTATTAAAGGTTCTATTCATATAACATGAATTTCATGTATATAACTAATCTCAGATTTATATATTATCTTCCAGTTACAGATATGGGGGTTTTCTGTAAATCTCAATATTTATTGAGCATGTATGCATTTATTGCATTTTATTTAGGGTTTAAAGCCCTAATTAGCCATAAGAAGCAAATTACATGATTTCGTGTCATAACAGGACCATATCTGATATCATATGCATTGTAGACATGATTGTGGACTTACTGACATGTTATCATAATTTTATGTCATCATTTAATATTTATTACTCAAGAACTAAGAATTACACATCTTACATGATATCACTGAGATTAATGCTTCAAAATCCTGATATTATAGTTCTATTGTGTTCTACTCATTTTTCTGAACAATTAGGTATATTATTTGTATTTTTCTGACATTCATACTAATTTCTACAGATTATTGAAGTTCTGAACCTTTTGTGAGATAATTACCTTTCTCGGCCAATCTCATTGCGCCACGTGGCCATGGGCGCTGTTCTTTCTCCTGGTCCCCCCGAACCGGATCCCGTGCAACACGGTCGTGCGCCATGGACCATGGCCGTGGTCTCTGGTTCCCGTGATCTCGCGCGCTGCCCCTGTTTCCTCTGTGAAACAGGGCACCGCTACAGGGAAGGTGATCCAGCGAGCAAGCATCCGAGCTCTGGGCCTCCAAGCCAACTCATACGGCCACCCACACCTCCAGAAGGGTCCTTCAATTCTCCATGGATGATGAGCTCCTCGACCTTGGCTCTGAGGCTCCCTGTCCTACAGCTGCCGGCAAGGGCCGCCGCTACGGCTGGGGAAGCTCTAGTGAGCAATCGACAGTTCCATAGTGCTCCTCGCTGACTTCTAGGGCTACCGATAGCTTCGTCCACTTCATCTAGATCTCCATGGACTCTTCTCTAGCTCCATTCCTTGCCTACAATGATGGTTTGCTTGCTGCGATGGAGTTCATCAGGAAAGGGGGGAGTCTGTTCTCCCTCCCCACTTAGCCAACCACCAAAGAAAACAGGATCATTGAGGATGTATTTAGGGGAGGCGATGTCTAACTTCCAGTACGCGGTCCTCTTCGTGAATCCCCCTTCCTTGTTTCCCTCCCTTCAAAACTCGTCTACCCCTTCAAGCCGCCACCTGCAGTTGCGGTGGAGAAGATAGGCAGGAGCAAAAGGTAGTGCTCTTCCGTTGGGTGACATCGTATCCTAAATGAGGGGTCAAAAGAAAGCTTAGGCCAGTGTGGAGCCAACTACTGGGCCAAACCTCCCTCTCATCCCACGATCAGCGAGAACCACGAAGCCATGGTCCCTGCTTGCGGTCAAGGAAGTAACCTCAAGGTTAGGGACAACACAAGGACCCTTGATCTCGAATTCAAAGGCTTGAGTCAGTCCTCCAGATGAGCCTATATGCGGCTCACTTAAGTCAGCACTCCCAACCACTAGATCATATATGGACGTCCAAGATTCGGACACACTGGCCCAACCCAGACCAAGGGGCGTGTGACACTTATTATAATCAACAACTTAGGCCAAACAACACCAATAAAGCACATTATTTCACCAATTTCAAACCTTAATAACTTCATCTAGGAACATCCCACTGCCACCAAAATTTAGCCGTAGCTTCCTCTCCTCTCAAGGTACATTCTAATCCAATTTGGTGACAAAACTCAGCTATTGGACCATTCAATTAAATTCCTCAAAAGTCATAAAGTTAAGGATCTTTAATCATGATATTAACATCCATCAACAAACCTATTTGTCAAGAGCTTGGAACCCTCCATCTATCTCAACCTTATGGTTTCACTTAAGCCATTGGACATTTTAAGATTCTAAAAGTCCACTCCATCACATCCTACACACCTTAAAAGATATTTCGTCCTCAAAATTAAGCCAGAAAACTCACTTTCTCACATCATATACTTCTTAAAAGAACTTTCATCCTCGAAAGTAAACCATACTCATACTTCTAGGGAAACCCTTATCTTTCCTTCATCCATGTGTAGGCACTATTCTATGTGTAGCATATTCGCAAAGGTTACCAAGAACCATGTATCTAAAGCACTATTAGGAGGTTTACAACCATTTTGGGTGCACAAACACTCCATTCAGGGTTGAACTCAAGGTTTAGAAGCTTAGCTTATGTCATTCCATATCTCATATATTAGGGTTGCATCTTCATATTTATTCATGTGTTATTATTCAACATCATATTACCATGTTCCCAAGGAGTTAACCCAAGTTAACCCATACATCAAGGTGTCATCAACATTTTATTGAGCTAATTGTTAGAACATTTTCAACATTACCATATGTCTTTTTAGGAGGGAGTTAACTATCATTAACTCACATTATCCATCTAGATCATATCAAGGTGCCATACATGTTATGTTGTGCTAACCTTCAAATTACAATTTTTATATTAAGCACTAAGATTAACACCTCGTGTAACATATATCTCTCCTATGATCTTATTTCATTGCTCATTATAAATTGTCACATTTACGAAGTTTTCATCACAAGATTAACCAACTATATCAGATTTTCATCATTATTTATGTATATGGTTAACCATTTATGCATCGATATGTATTTAACCATCTCTAGGTTTACAACATATCATATTTATATATCACATCTTGAGATTAGATCACATATGTAAATGTATTATATTATGGTTGTGCTAAAAAAACTTATGTGAGTGGCTTAACAAACATATATCAAAGGTTTATCTAGCCTAATTGAGGTTCTCCTGACCCATATCATGAGGGCAGTGACATGCTCAGTCTCTCTGAGCTCACTCAACTCTATGAGTATCTCATAACCATACACTTTATCTTTCCTCTCTTAGTCTAGGGTTATTAGGTCTACCTCATTGGCACTAGTGATTAACTTCACAAGGTCTAGCTACATCAGCACAAACCAAAACATGACATGATGTTCTCATCACAGGTCTTCTACCCATGAAACATGCTTACCCAAAACTCTCTTATATACACCACTAGATTCCTATGGGGGAAACCACCAACCCGAGCATGAGGCTTCACAGAAACTAACATACTACCTCCTCCAGGGTCTTGGGCTCTCTCCCTCACCCAGATGGTAGGCACTCATATTCTATGATCACAAGTACACATATAGATAGCCTCTCTCTATCTCTAGGGTTTGGTCCTCCCAAGGACATCTAGGGTTCAACAAGACTATAGGAATCATACATAGAGCGACTCAACTCAATCACTCAGGAGTAGTCTAGTTTAGGACATATCATATCACATATCTCATAATTCTCATATTTCTCATATCATGGAGTTTAGGTTCTCTAACCTTCTCCCTGTGGGTCTCACTCTCTCTGGAGTTAACCCCAAAACTGGTCCTAACACTAGAGGTCCTCCTTCGTAAAAGAGATCGAGGCTCTTGCTGATTCACATTCTTGTCTTAACTTAGCATATCTTATCTCATAAAAGCCTATTTACTTGCATCATCAAAACTTATCTCAAAACCTCAAATCTGAACTTAGGTCCTCAAAGACAAACATAGATCATCATGACCATCTTATATCATCTATATAAGACTTAGACCATATCATCAAAACTTATTCTATCTATTCCATCTATCACATATACCAAACAAGGCTCTAGACATCTAATCTAGAACTATTCTCTCTTCTAGACTGATGTCATTCACTTTCACTTAGGTTACATGACCACCTCCTACTCGTACTTGTATGGGGACACATTTTTGTAATACAGATACATACTAAAATATTATATAGTTTTTCCCCGATAAAACATGCGTCAGAGAAAACTACTAAGGTTCGATCCGATTGGAATCAAAAACCAAATCCAAAAACGAGTGTCCCACACATAGTAGAGAGTACAGTGTCATGAAAACTAGTGAAAAGGGTGAGAACATGGTGTAGACTAGTGTAGCTACTCTAGACAACGTGCGCAATATGTCTAGGGTTTCTCTTCCCTTGATGCACGTCATTTCCAAATAGTGCAACGTCCCATACCGCTGCACTACAAGGAAAGAATGACATCTAAGGACTTGCTACACAACAAGTACCAGTCTAGACCTAGTTCTCGAACATCTAGGTGCTAACCTAGAGGCTAGGTCAGATCTAGTCTCTAAAAGACGACTAATCTAACCCTAAAAGATTATTAAGTTCAAGGTTCTTTAGTTTTGAGTTGCATAATGAGTAAATGTCAGGCTTTGCTATTGTTCATGCTCTGATACCACTTGTAACGTCCCCAGATTTTCTAAAACTTAATCTGATGTGCGATGTCCAAACCCTCACCTCTGCAAGAATCCCAATTTAAACACCACACACTAGGCTAAGAAGAAGAAAATTAGAGGAAGTCAGAAGGAAACACAGTAGCACATGTACATGAACAATAATAAAACCATACACACATGTTCACCATTCAACATATAATTACAAATGAATTGTTACAATATTTGATATTACATATTGAACAACAAACTATAACATATACATGTACTACCTCAAAACTACAGGATCTTAAGACAACAGGTCCACTTGTACATTAGCTTGCCACACAACTCTCAACTATCCTGAATCTTCAAGAGCATAACCACAACCTAAACAAAAGATTACATGCGGTACACATCAGCACAATATTCAAGAATATTGTACTGAGTACGCCTACATGTCTTTTATATACCTCTCATCATATCTTGGCAATAAGATAAAACTAATACTTGGCAGTAACAAAAGAAATATAACAAAGGCATATACTCGAACAAAGATGTTTATTAATAAAAGAGAACACATGTCTTTTAGGCACCTTTTCCATTATATCATCCACGCATTTACTACCTAAGAGTTGAATGCATTAAGGCCTTTATGATCTACTACCAAAGAGTTGGATCATTTCACAATGTGATCTACTACCAAAGAGTTGGATCACTTCTGAGTACTTTACTACCAAAGAGTTGAAGTACTTCTTTTCCAACACTTTACTACCAAAGAGTTGAAGTGCTTGGATATAATGGAACATATATATTATGTGTCATGTGTTCATAGCAATAAGTATGGAAAATCACGCAACATATCATAAAAGAACAATCATTTCAATCAATATCATATGCCAAGTCTTTATTACCATATAACACAAGCATATTGTATAATAAGCCAAGTAAGAGGTAATGGCGTACCTTGATGAAGAGAGACAAACCTAATCACATATATCCAAGAGTCAACTACATCCTTGGTCAACCCTGATTAAGATAAGATCACATATCACTATCAAGTTCTCATCATCATAACCCTAGTTATGTCCATTTTAGGGTTTACTTAACTCATTAGGATATTCCCATCATTACTTGCATTCTTGTCTTATAATTATCATATTGATGTCATTTTCTAGATTATGATTCATTATCTGAACATTATCTTCCATAGCATTTTTTTACACATTAATTAACCCTAGGTTACACCATTAACCAAGATTAGGGTTTTAAACCATGTATTAAAGGTTCTCTTCATATAACATGAATTTCATGTATATAACTGATCTTAGATTTATATATTATCTTCCAGTTACAAATATGAGGGTTTTCTGTAAATCTCATTATTTATTGAGCATGTATGCATTTATTGCATTTTATTTAGGGTTTAAAGCCCTAATTAGCCATAAGAAGCAAATTACATGATTTCATGTCATAACAGGACCATATCTGATATCATATGCATTGTAGACATGATTATGGACTTACTGACATGTTATCATAATTTTATGTCATCATTTAATATTTATTACTCAAGAACTAAGAATTACACATCTTACATGATATCACTGAGATTAATGCTTCAAAAGCCTGATATTATAGTTCTATTGTGTTCTACTCATTTTTCTGAACAATTAGGTATATTATTTATATTTTTCTGACATTATTACTAATTTCTATGGATTATTGAAGTTCTGAACATTTTGTGAGATAATTACCTTTCTCGGCGAATCCCGTCGCGCCACGTGGCCATGGGTGCTGCTCTTTCTCTTGGTCCCTCCAAACCAGATCCCGCGTAACATGGTCGTATGCCACGGACCACGACCGTTGTCCCAGGTTCTCGCGATCTCACGCGCTGCCCCGGTTTCCTCTGTGAAACAGGGCACCGCTACGGGGAAGGTGCTCCAGCGAGCAAGCATCCGAGTTCTGGGCCTCCAAGCCAGCTCATACGACCACCCACACCTCTGGAAGGGTCCTTCAATTCTCCACGGCTGATGAGCTCCTCGACCTTGGCTCCGAGGCTCCCTGACCTGCAGCTGCTGGCAAGGGCCGCCGCTATGGATGGGGAAGCTCCAGTGAGTAATCGAAAGTGCCATAGTGCTCCTCGCCGGCTTCTAGGTCTACCGATAGCTTCGTCCACTTCATCTAGATCTCCATGGACTCTTCTCTAGCTCCATTCCTTGCCTACAATGACGGTTTGCTTGATGCGATGGAGTTTGTCAGGAAAGGGGGGAGTCTGTTCTCCCTCCCCACTCAGCCAACCACCAAAGAAAACATGATCATTGAGGATGTATTTAGGGGAGGCGATGTCTAACTTCCAGTACGCAATCCTCTTCGCGAATCCTCCTTCCTTGTTTCCCTCCCTTCAAAACTCGTCTACCCCTTCAAGCCGCCACCTGCAGTTGTGGTGGAGAAGATAGGCATGAGCAGAAGGTAGTGCTCTTCCGTTGGGTGACATCGTATCCTAAATGAGGGGTCAAAAGAAAGCTTAGGCCAGTACGTAGCCAACTGCTAGGCCAAACCTCCCTCTCGTCCCACGATCAGTGAGCACCACGAAGTCGTGGTCCCTGATTGCGGTCAAGGAAGTAACCGCAAGGTTAGGGACAACACAAGGACCCTTGATCTTGAATCCAAAGGCTTGAGTCAGTCCTCCAGATGAGCCTATCTGCGGCTCACTTAAGTCAGCACTCCCATCCACTAGATCAGATATGGACGGCCAAGATTCGGCCACACAGGCCCAGCCCAGACCAAGGGGCGTGTGACACTTATTATAATCAACAACTTAGGCCAAACAACACCAATAAAGCACATTATTTCACCAATTTCAAACCTTAATAACCTCATCTAGGAGCATCCCACTGCCACCAAAATTTAGCCGTAGCTTCCTCACCTCTCAAGGTACATTGTAATCCAATTTGGTGACAAAACTTAGCTATTGGACCATTCAATTAAATTCCTCAAAAGTCATAAGTTAAGGATCTTTAATCATGATATTAACATCCATCAACAAACCTATTTGTCAAGAGCTTAGAACCCTCCATCTATCTCAACCTTATGGTTTCACTTAAGTCATTGGACATTTTAAGATTCCAAAAGTCCACTCCATCACAATTAGTTTCCCGAGGATTTTATCGATGTTTCCATCGTGACATGAATTAAACTATTGGATGATTTTAATTCATGCAAACTATAATGTGGATATGACTATCACCTAAGATATGTGCCTACTAACTCAGATCCTAGTACCCTCTATAGCTTGAGAGATTGACCTAGTACATGTCTACCTATGGGTAGGTCCATTAGGTCATTGAATGACTTAGTACATGGCTACCAATGGGGTAGGACCATCAAGTCACCATGAGTAGGGATTGGGCTACCTTTGGGTAGGACCATGCGAATCCATAATCCTAAGTATTGGCTACCTGTAAGGTAGGACCATGGGGGTTAAGGATCTACCATATGAGAGAGGTAGTATCCATGTCCACTGCAGGGACAACACAGAGATAGGGGATAGGTAAGGATTGAGTGGTAATGCTTAAAACATAATCTTGGATGTTAAATGATAATTGGTTGATTACCTTGCTATCATAGTTGCACAAATTTTGTAATCCCCCACATACCATATTTATGCTGACTATGTATTTGTTTGTCAACATTTTAGGTACAAACCCCAAAAGGACAAACAGTAAATTGTCACATTGTGAATATGTGAATTAAAGTTCAAGGAGGATTAGTTAGAGTAGAATTCATATGTGGATAAAAGTTTAGAAATCCAAATTTTCAAAGGTATGCAAAATTTATTTAATACAACTTTTCAGTATAGTCTGGTGAAGTTTGATAATTATTAATATTTATTTGTAGAACCTTGATCTGGAAATTGGAATAACAGCTCTGACCTCCTGGTCTCCCTTAATTGGGGGTTACTGGAAGGCGGGGTCATTACAGTAGGACTTGGAAGACTGGACATGGCGACACAAACCTGCTACATGGAGCTCTTGGGGAGATATAAATGAGATAGATGGATATCCCTCTACTTAGATTCTTATGTTGTAACTTTCATGTAAACCCTTTATGGGAGATGATAATGTACTTTTGTAAAATGGAATATAGTCCTGAAGTATTATTCCACTACTATATTTTGGCTATTTTGTATTTCATCATTTGAGAAATGAAAGATTTATGTCTATTCAATAATGCTTGTTCGTATGTTTGGATGGATGAGTTTCTTCTCAAACTGAGTAGGGAGTGGATCCCCTATCAGGTCCCACTCCTTACAAGATGGTATCAGAGCCCATGGTAGTCAGAATATGACTATTTCAATTTTGTCTCCTAATTAGAACCCTTACGTTAATAGTCACCCTCTAAGTGAGATGTTTACCCTGGAATTGACCTATATTATTTCAAAAATGATGAAAGGTTGATTTAGGATAACAAGAGGTCCCACATAGAATCGTGTTTAGTAAATCCTAGTGCGATGAGGATTTAGTCTCTCTTACCATACCATAGTGGTTAATGGTTACATCTCTCTCTGGATGTTAAGATTAAACTTTAGGGTGGACTTTCGCATGAGGATGAGAAAAGTAGTTGTTATGGAGATCGTATATGGAGAATTTATGTCTTGGTTCTCGCATTGATTTTTGGCCAACATGTTTGTTTTACATTGCAATGTTGTTTATCGTCAACAAAATTTCATTATACAATTATATGTATAGAAGAATTTTTTTTTCTAGATTTAATTAAAGTTTTCTTAAATGGAGTCACAAGTACGAGAGGTATAAAAAGCCTATATTTAGCTGGAATGGGAATGATAAACCCTAGTTTTGAGTGGAAGTGGTGACCAGGCTTGTGCTAAAGGTTTAGTTGACTTACCCTTTTGCACCCTGTGACTTAGTAGATGCTTATGTGAACCTTTAGCGTTGTTAGATTAGAAACACAAGGACCTGAAATTCAACCCTAGGTGGTTTTGACTCATTATTTGTATGCATGACCTATGAACAACATAAACTTCTAAAATATACACAACTAAAAGATACATAATGCCGACAAGGAGTGGCTCAAGTGGTCAAGCATGATGTCCCCTAACAAAGGGAGTCGGGTTCGAATCCCAGTTACTGCCTTGATTTACCACCCTCCCAGATGATCGAGCCTCTGTCACAGTCATGGGAGAGGGGGAAAGAATGTCTCTCTTAATCCTAACTAAAAGATACATAAGTAACCCTAGTACCTTGATGTTTCTTATCTTGGCTTATTAGGTTAAACCTTGTAAGGGATGGAGGAAAATTGGTTGATAATATAAGAACGGATGGATTTTGGGGATTAAATTCTCTTTAAGGGGTGGAGTGTTGTAACGAACCCAAATTTAGGTAAATACTTCCTTATTCCCCTTTACCTAATAACCTTGTATATGAACCCTCTTCTTAAGTTGGATTGAGCTAGAATGTTCATAATATCCAACTATATGAATTTTCACCAATAACATAATTAATTAAGGCTTTTATACAAGAATTAAGGGAATCATACTAGTTTGGGGTAATTTGTGCAAATTTATCAAATTGAGGAATTTAAGTTCAAAGGTATTCTTCTAGATTTTTCCTATCCACACGGAATTTGATTAACAAATGATAAACAAATAAATATATGCTAAAAAGATTAGTCAGGAATTAAGTTAAGTTTTGATGGTTTAGGATTATCAAACACCAATACTAATTATGAAATCAGATTCCTCACCCCACAATTACCTTACCCACCAAGTTTTACTTTATTTCGATGTTATTCACTCATCCAATTTGATTGGGAAAGAAAAATAAATTATTATTATTACACCACTTCAGAAAGAATCAGACTTAAATTGTGTTAATGTCACTGCCAGGCGAGTAAGGAAACATATACCAATACACATGTATTTACCCACCTTTGGATCACAATTGAATGGTAAACAACTCATCTTCAACCCTGAGCCAAATTAGGAAACCAAGCTTATATACACGTCTCTAAAAATCATGATTTTCTCTCGCCTCAATCAATCTCTACTCGAGATTCTTTCTCCATTGAATTCCATATCAAATTCTACACAATTTCATGCTTTACTTGCACCCTAATTCTAAAGAATCAAGAAACACCTAAATCTAGACCCAAATCTCTCGAAGTTTCTAACCACATATGCCCTAATACTTAACCCTATAAATAGGTGATCATACCATCCTCTCCGCCACACCCTACTTAGTAGTTCCTCCAATTGAATTTCATAACTCATGCTCTACTATGGGATGGATTTGTTAATCTATGTTCCAACTTCTCTATGAGAACCAATAGAGTTTCTTGCCTCCACATCTCAATTTGACTTAAGGTATAGCTCCCTAGATCCAGATCATCATTTTTGAGTAGCTAGAAACATCAGATATCATCTCATATGCTTTTCCCCAAATCTCACTCTGAGTGAATAGTACCTTACCTCACAGTCACAACACAATCTAAGGAAGAAGATGACTTATGGTGGGTTTATTGTTCTGCCCCTGGTCGATTCGTTTTAGTTATTTTGATCGTAGGGACATTTTGGTATTTTCTTGATCTAGCCACAGAATTAGACACTCGCTGATTTGATGATTGTGCCCCTATGATAACAAAAGAAATTTAATTGCATGTGAGGGTATTTTCGTTCATTCTCAATATAATTTCTTTAAGAAATCACTAAATCTTTAATCTTGTAAATTGCATAATAAATTTAGGAGTGTCAAATAAATATAAAAACATGTTTTGGAATTATGAGAATTTTCTCTTTCTCTTGGTCTAGTTTTCATCGCTTGATTTCCAACTTTAAAGACCTAATTTTAGGGTTTTATTTCACTTATGATCTTAATAATACTTAAAAACAACATTAAAAATAATAATGTTGGGATTTTGAGTCATGATGTTGCTATGAAACTTTGAACCCCATGTTAGGTCAATATCATGAGTCAATCTAGGGTTTTATCAAAGGATTTGGATTTCTAGGATTTCACCTAATGTATCATATATTGTAACCAAATTGATGGACCAAATACTATATGTAGGTTTGATTTGACTTTAGTCTTGGAAGGGTAGGACTCGATCTCTGACTTAACACTCATGTCAAGGTATGTTGCATCTCCAATTCAAATTTAGCAATTTCTGATTTGATTCTCTTAATGTATGTTGCATCTCCAATTCATATTGAGCAATTTCTGATTTCACTCTCTTAATGTATGTTCCATTCCTTTACTTCCATATTGAGCAAAGACCTATGTGTCATCTCTCTTTTGGTCCTATGGACAACTTATCCTACACAATACTATCTCTTTTAAGAATTTATTTTGTGTGAAGATTTTTATGTTGATTTTGATCTCATGATCATCTTACTTTTTGGATATTCTTTTTGAAATCATATTTGTATATTGTTCATCTTATCCCATGTTGAAACCTAATTTCACAAGTTGTGGATTTTTATGATCATTTGTTGTGTCATGCTCATGGAATTAATTGAATACTTGTTATTGTGTCCTCTGACCCCATTGATATCAGTTGGATAATATCATCCTTTATTTAAACATGACTATACTTTATCTTGCCTGCCCTATTTTCATGGGTGGTTGATTAGTCATAACTATAAGTAGTGGCACCATATAGGCACTGAGTTTTATTTCCATACAATGTTTGATATTTAGGCATTGGGTTCTATTCCCTTGCTAGGCACTGGGTTTTACTCCCCTACCACATAATATTAGGCACTAGGTTTTATTCCTTTACCATACACTGGGTTTTATTCCCCTATGAAATACTATATTTATTTCGGTGCTAATGCTTAAGTCATCCTGCCTTTTAGAATGGAATACATATGGGTTCCTACCCTACTTTTTAGTATATGCTGCTCTTCTTATTACTCACCATGCAGCTTTTTATTTTTTGTAATATTATTACCATGACATCATTTCAAGTCAAAAAATCTCTGATTATTGTTTATAGTCTTCTTGGGAATTCCTAATCTTTTGATACCTACTTGGGTTGTACTTTCTTCTTCTATGGGAAGCCTTGTTCATTTGACGTCCTTTATTCCATATGTTGTTTAATGCCCGATTAATATGCTCATACCGACAAGTATGTTGATAATTTCTATTTTTTGTCTTCTCTTCTGGGGTATGCTTCCAATCCCAGGTGTAGGACTTGGAAGAATGGACATGAAGACAAAGACTTGCTTGGTGGAGCTCTTGGGGAGATAGAGTTGAGATATATGTATATCCCTCTACTTAGATTATTATGTTACAAATTTCCTATAAACCCTTTATGAGAGATGATAATGTACTTTTGTGAAATTGAATATAGTCATGAAATATGATTTCACTTCAATATTGTGGCAATTTTTTATATCATCATTTTAGAAATGTTTTTTTTCTTCTATTTGAGCATGATTGTTAGTATGTTTGAATAAATGAGTTTCTTCTCAAATTAAGTAGGGACTGGTTCCCCTACCAGGTCCCAATCCTTACAAAGTTACATAGAAGAAACAAAATAATTGATTTTAAAAAAATGCCTTTTCAAGTAATATTTTGTAGATAATTTATTTGAGTGGTCAACTCATTCCTTTTAGTATCCTTTTTGGTCAATATGGATATTGATGAATGCATAATCATCATGATTTTCAGTCGCCTTCTCATGCTCTTTTTGATTCAATACATTCAATTTCATTTACTAAATATCAAAATGTGCAAAGTTACTTAAATTGGTCCAATTATCATAAATTTTAACTGAATTTATCTTGATTCAATGTAGGTCTTGATGAAGTTGAACAATCAGTTGGGACCCACCTTTCACTCACCCTTGGTTCTGACCAATCGGTCCGAACAAATGGTCTCACCATTCGGTCTTGACCAATCGATTTAATCCATACAGTCTCAGGACCGTATGGGCTACCTCACCTCAAACCGTTTGGATCACTATCATTCAAGACCGTTTGGGCTTCTATCTCTCCTCACCATCAGATCTTGAATCTACGACCCACATTTATTTTGGCAAATGGTTTTCTTCTCTATTTGTCCTATCGGTCTTGCTTGAGACCGTTTGCAGCCACCGGTCTTCAAGACCGGTTGGGAAACCCCACCTCAAGACCGTTTGCACCACCACCTCCTTTCAGTCTTCTTCTTCCTCCCACCATCACTACAACCTGCAACCAGTGTCGCCACCGTCCTCAACCACTGCACCCACAACATCGCTTCCTCACGATTGTCCGATTGATCGCATAGTTACGAACGGTCTTGCAGACCGTTCAACACCAAACCGATCAGTCATGAAGACTGTTAGGTAGCCACATACACAAGACCATTTGCTTCTCAACATATCGAGACCGTTTGGCCATATCGGTTCCCGAACCATTAGAGCCAAATTGCCAAGACCGTATGGAGGCTCACTGAAGACTGTTTGAGTGGATGATAATCCAAGACTGAATGATCACCCGCATGCAAGATTGAATGAATCTGAAGACCGAAACAACAAACCATTTGGAGGCAATCAGTTTCCCAAACCGTTTGATATAGGTGACCGTTTGATATAGGCACTTCCAAGACCATTTGGACCTGCTGATTACTAAGACCGTATGGTCACTTGAAACCATTTGAATGATGATCAATGATTGATTGAATGACCGAAGAACGCAGACCGTTTGGCCATCCAAACGATCTCCAAACCGATTGTCCAACCACCATCCAAGACTGTTTGGTCATTTGATCGATCTGCAAGGCCGTTTGAAGGAGGATTCCCAAGACCATTTGGATGTCAAATGGTCTCCAAGACCGTTTGCTCCAGACCATTCAACCAGAATATTTGCTCCAGATCGTTCAACCAGACCATTTGCTCCAAACCATTTGAGCAGGTTCATGCAGAAAATGTGAAGACCCCATCTGAGCCTATAAATAGGACCACAAGGGTCATCATTTGGCATCATTCCAGCGATGCCGACAGGCTACCCAAGTTCAAGGTTCGATCAAGCTTCATTCTGCACACCGCCCTCCACCATCTTCAGCCACTGTCACTTCACCTGTCGTTCTTGCTGCAACTCAAGGAGGCTGACAAGAGAAGGAAGGAGGAGTGACAAAGACTGCCCGGTCTGTCTTGGCATCCCTCGTTCTTCATCTAGATCTACTCCGAAATGACATAGGAGACCACATCATCTTCACCAAGCTGTGACCACCTTCTACATCATGCTCATGGCAGATTCCTCTCTCTTTCTTATTCTTCTTGTTTCTCGCATCATGAGCGAGTAGTTCCTTTTCGCTGGGGTGCGGGGACTAGCCCCGCTACCCATGCAACCATGTCTTTTCATTTAACATTCCAAGGCAATGTATATAACTTTTCATTTCGTTGCTAATTGATATGCTTGAAGTTGATTACCTGCTTGCTTTCATCTTGTTCTTCTCTTTGTAGTATAGAATGTCGATTAATGAGATAGACTCCTTGATGAGAAATCTGATAGGGTTCCGTGAGGTCGTAAGTGTATGATCCGTGAGGAGACGAGCCATCTAGCCTACAGTGACGCTTCTGTGGTCTAAACATCCCTCAGGGAGGACCACAACCTTAGTTGGATGTTGTATCTTCTTGTTAATCATCAATGTTTTCTTGTAGACTAATCACCTACATGTATGTTGATTAGTATGGTTGACTCCCAGACTAGAAATAGAATGGGGTTCCTTGAGGTCGTAAGTGTATGATCTGTGAGGGGACGAGTCATATAGCCCACGATGATGCTTTTGTGGTCTAAACATCCCTCAGGGAGGACCACAACCTTAGTTGGATGTTGTATCTTTGGAACCGTAAGTGCATGACCTGGATGTTGACGAGAAATCTAATGCCTAAGGGGATGCTTACACAAGCCTCAACATCCCTCCGGGATGGTTCACAACAGTTCCATTTGGATAGTTAGATGCTTGCCTAGATGTTATGTGACAACCTCAACTTTCTCTCTCCTTTATTGTACTCTTCCTCTCTCATCAAGTGACTTATACTCAATTGAATATCAATTACATAGTTTGAGTATGGTTATACTTCCTTTTAGTCACACCAATGATCATTTGAGATGTTTGACATTAATTGGCCTTTTCGAGCTAAGTTCCACACTTCAATGTGTCACCATATTATTATATATGTAGAACCTACTTCAATAAACTCTCCTCGACACAAATTGTGTATCATGTTCTAGAGGACTCGAATACAAATCTAGTGGCCCAAAAAACCACCTAAATCAGGATTATAAATCATTAGATATGGCTATTTGAATGCATCCATCTAAGGTATTATGTTATTTGGATTTTGGAACCTTTTTGGGCCTAAATACAAATCAGGGCCCAGTTGCTTGCCCTCCTCCCCTCTTCTGTTTTGGGAAAGATCGCTGGTTTAGGAAGAGCGCCTGCCGCCTTAGCCAAATCGAGCAATGAGGAAAGCTCTTAATTGCTTGGGATCTTAACCCTAATACTCTGGTTAAGTTTATAAATCCCTTCAATCCCACCCTTTCTCCTTACACTTCCTTTTCCCTTATGTTCTCCTACCCGCTAGGTCTGGCTGCAGTTGCCGTTTTCTTTTGTTGGGTGCCGCCGACATCTTAGGGCATTGGGCCTTGCTCTCCTCCGGCTTGCCCTCCTTACATTGCATCCATAGGACTCCTGCGAAGGTTGTAAAACTTTTGGAACCAAGCCGGGCGGCCATACATCCGTTGGCATCACTGTAGCTACTAAAGAAGTAGGGGCTGATGGCACTGGATCAGACCTGGCCATTTCCCTTCACATGTCCCTACAATGAGGATGGGAGGGATGGATGCCCAAGCTAGAATCTGAGATGCCCCACTCCATCTCCGTTCGCCCCCCCTTCAACTGCAGCCTGGCGGCGGTTGGGGGCCTGGACAACAACCACTGTGCCGACTCTGTTTTGCCGCAGGAACAGGGGCGCGCCTGAGCGGGTCAGGAAGACAGAGTTCCCTCCCATGCGGGCCGACCCCAGCCAATGCTTTTGGGCTGAGCAATAGAGCCCAGCGGCCTGCCAAGGTATTTTCTTTTGCTCTAATATGGGGTTAGTATCATGACTTTTTCTAAGACCTCTTTAGCAATGCTATGATGGTTAACAATATACAAAACTATATATCAAAATGATCAGCAAGAGAAGACCTATACTATGAGTTTGGTTTCAAATCTTAAATCCTAGTGTAGCCCTTCTAGTTTGATAAAACAATCAACTTGATCATGATTAATCACATGTAGTATATAAGTATGTTCAATATTGAGACCTTGATGCTTGTATTACCCACTAATCATCATAGCAGTAACTTAGGGTTACTTTTGAGCCTAATAAATATCCTAATAATTATATTTGATCTATGGTTAATTCATATGTCATCATGTGACTCTTTTGGACTATAATGTTGAACTTGCCCTAAATTGCTGATCCTGCTTCTAATGGTCAACTACCTAATCTTGTTATATGTTTTTTATGACCTAATGTTGCTGATCTAAACCATCCTTTATGCTTGGCCCTTCTTCCTTGATGATACTTGATCTTGGTTACTCTATTATGAGTCTAGTGACCTAATCTGAGCATAAGTATCCTAAACCTTGTCATGTCCACATGAAACCTCGAAATGATATGAAACTTGAACCACACTCTTATGATGGACCCTAGATCATTATGACATCATATAATGTACTAATAACCAACCTTGAAACCAACTTGGCCAAAACCATCAAATAAAGATAATCATGGTTAATGATGAGAATCTAATGTATATATGCAATCTTGTTGTTAATCAGGTTTGGCATGTGGCTAGATGGTGAAAGATATGTTAAGTTAAGAATCTATGAATCAGGTATGGGCCTTAACTAGTTATATGACTACTGCTTTCTTGATTGAAAAGACATATATTGTATGCTTGTTTGTCTATTTTCTCAAATATTGCCATGTAGTATTGCTATGTGTTACTCAACGTTTGCATCGTCAGTTTTATAACTTGAACACATATATGTATGGAACTCCATTATAATATTGTTGATAAAGGGTTAACTCTTGGTGATGTCCTTGAGGTCCATCTTGTATAAAAGGGTAGCTAAGCTTGAGCACCCTTACAGACCCTTCCGACGGGAAGATGGTCAAAGGCCTTAAATATGCTTGATATTGTTGGTATAATGGAGTGAAATGACATAAAATATGGTTTCACATTTGTTAAACAATTAGCATGTTTATTCTGGTTCATTTAATCTTGAAATCTTTTCAAAATTATGCAAAGCTTATATATATGTGTATCTTTCTTCCCATACTCAACACCTCGTGTGTTGACCCATTTCTCGTATGTTGTTTTTAGGTTCAGAGATGGCTAGAAGGTTGATGGGCTTGGTGAGCTAAGCTAGGTGTACTTGTTGTAAGATCCAGATATAGTATACATGAGCAGACTTGTAAAAAGTGACTCTTGAATATGTAATTCAAATCATGTAATATAATAATGTTGCTTAATATATCTTGTTGATTGTTGAGATTATGTTGGTGCTTGTATCTTGTTATCTGTTCATGTGTGCTAAGCTTTACGCTTCCACATTTCACCTTTGGTATACGTTTGGTTCATGGGACTGGGATTCCGGTTCCGTGACAGATGGTATCAGAGCATGAACAATAACTACACCGAACATTGCTCACATGAAACACAAACTAAACTCACCATACATCTCAACCCTAGAAACCTAATAAGATGTCCTTTGTGGACTAGGTTGACTTAGCCTCTAGGTTAGAACCTAGATGTTCTAGAACTAGGTGTATACTTGTGTAAGTTACCTCCCTAGACATGATTCACGACTTGTGCTTAGGATGTCTACACAAGTGTGCACCATGTTCTTGCTAGTTCTCTAGGTGTCATGATACTAGACTGCCTAATGAGTGTGGTAACTCGTTTTGGTTTTGGTTTTATTTGAAATGGAGTATGGTGGTTTTCATCGTCTGTTTAAACATTAGAGAAAACATATTTCAAGTATTATTATATGTACATATGAAAAATGTTACCACACACAGAAAGACAGTGAGTTTCCATGCAACCTAGGAGAAAGAGATGTAACATAAAGTTAGATGATAGAGTTTAGATGATAGTGATAGTCTCTAGAGTTGTCTAGAGCCATGATATAGGTTAGGCATGTGAGTAACCTAGAAACCTAGGATGATGATTATGATATTGATGATGATGTTGATGTTTTATAAGACCCAAGATGTTTGAGTAAGGTTAAGTATGTTTGACGATATGAGATGAGTTTGACCATGCAACCCTAGCTAAACCTAGCACCTTGTATGATACATACCACTTGGTTGATGTGCTAAACATAGCTAGTGGGTGGACATGCTTGCTTGTACCTAGTCTTGTATGTGTGGAGATATGATATATGGTTCAAGACCAGCACGGGCCTCAATCTCTTTACAAAGGAAGACCTCTAGCATGGGACATATGAATAGGGTGACATGTTGATATGAGTTGACCCTATCGGGAAAAGGTTAGAGTACCTAAACTCCAAAATATATTGAAATGTTGAATAATATGAATGATGAAATACTTGATGATGAGTCCCTAGCTAGAACACTTCTAAGTATATGAGTTGAGTGACCTAGTGGACGGTTTCCTTGAAAATGTTGAACCCTAGATTTCCTATGAAAATATCTAACCCTAGATAAAAGAGGCAATTAAATATTTGATGCTTGATATATAGGTGAGGGAGATGTCCCAAGACCCAAGATGATGTATATGATGTGTGATATCCATTATGAGCCTCATACTCGGGTTAGTACTTGTATATAAAAAGGAATCTAGTGGTTACCCTTATTTCTCGAAAGATGGGTAGAAATTTTTGTTAAAGGTTGAAAGTTGTGGTTAACATGTCTGGACAGACACATATATGTCTTAGTTGAGTGGCCTGAGGTTATGGAGCTCCTTTGAGATACAAGTGATATGACTACGAAAGCTCGATAGTGATAATATTGTTTCTTCTTGAGGTAAAGCATGATGTATGAAAAATATCTCACTTACGTTTAAAAACTTGAATATGCATGAGAAACCCCGCTCATACGCTAGACCTAATATGAAATCACACTATACATAAAATATGTAGCTTTGAAATCATGAACTTGATATGATGATGTCTAGAGATCTTAGCTTAAATAATCAGAGGAAACATGCCTAATATCATACCCAAATGAAACTATATCAACTTGATATAATGACTCTCTTGGGGTAATAACTTGAATAAAAAGATGAATAAATTGCTTAATTTGATATCCAAAAATGAGAAATGATGAACATAATTGATTAGATTTGGTAGAAATCTAAAGTAAAGATGAGATACACTCGATGATAGTCTCGTTTGAAAGTCATAACCATGAACATGGCCGTTTGAGAATTAATAACATAGATTTTGATAGTACACCTTGTTCTTGTTGAAGATGTGAACAAAAACCCTATGTATGGATACTAGCCGATGGGAAAATCCCAATGCCATGAGGATGTTATAGTATAATGGAACCATAAGTAAATGTGTATATCATCGATATGAGTACACCCTTGATAATGATATCCTAAGTTTGCACCCCATTGTGGGGAATTCCTTGACAACCATGGTTGAATGACCAGACCCGATGAACCTTGACTTGACTCTTAACTATAATCGTGGATGAATTTTGAGGATGAAATTCCTTGTAAGGAGGGAAGGATGTGACAACCTCAACTTTCTCTCTCCTCTATTGTACTCTTCCTCTCTCATCAAGTGACTTATACTCAATTGAATATCAATTACATAGTTTGAGTATGGTTATACTTCCTTTTAGTCACACCAATGATCATTTGAGATGTTTGACATTAATTGGCCTTTTCGAGCTAAGTTCCACACTTCAATGTGTCACCATATTATTATATATGTAGAACCTACTTCAATAAACTCTCCTCGACACAAATTGTGTATCATGTTCTAGAGGACTCGAATACAAATCTAGTGGCCCAAAAAATCACCTAAATTAGGATTATAAATCATTAGATATGGCTATTTGAATGCCTCCATCTAAGGTATTATGTTATTTGGATTTTGGAACCTTTTTGGGCCCAAATACAAATCAGGGCCTAGTTGCTTGCCCTCCTCCCCTCTTCCATTTTGGGAAAGATCGCTGGTTTAGGAAGAGCGCCTGCCGCCTTTAGCCAAATCGGGCAATGAGGAAAGCTCTTAATTGCTTGGGATCTTAACCCTAATACTCTGGTTAAGTTTATAAATCCCTTCAATCCCACCCTTTCTCCTTGCACTTCCTTTTCCCTTCTATTCTCCTACCCGCTAGGTCTGGCTGCAGTTGCCGTTTTCTTTTGCTGGGTGCCGCCGACATCTTAGGGCATCAGGCCTTCCTCTCCTCCTACTTGCCCTCCTTACATTGCATCCATATGATTCCTGCAAAGGTTGTCAAGCTTTTGGAACCAAGCCGGGCGGCCATACATCTGTTGGCATCACTGTAGCTGCTGAAGAAGCAGGGGTTGGCGACGCTGGATCAGACCTGGCCGTTTCCCTTCACATGTCCCTACAACGAGGATGGGAGGGATGGATGCCCAAGCTAGAATCCGAGATGCCCCACTCCATCTCCGTTCGCCCCCCGCCCTCTTCAACTGCAGCCTGGCGGTGGTTGGGAGCCCGGACAACAACCACTGTGCCGGCTCTGTTTTGCCACAGGAACAGGGGCGCGCCTGAGCAGGTCAGGGAGACAGAGTTCCCTCCCATGCGGGCCGACCCCAGCCAATGCTTTTGGGCCGAGCAATAGAGCCCATCGGCCTGCCAAGGTGTTTTCTTTTGCTCTAATATGGGGTTAGTATCATGACTTTTTCTAAGACCTCTTTAGCAATGCTATGATGGTTAAAAATATACAAAACTATATATCAAAATGATCAGCAAGAGAAGACCTATACTATGAGTTTGGTTTCAAACCTTAAATCCTAATGTAGCCCTTCTAGTTTGATAAAACAATCAACTTGATCATGATTAATCACATGTAGTATATAAGTATGTTCAATATTGAGACATTGATGCTTGTCTTACCCACTAATCATCATAGCAATAACTTAGGGTTACTTTTGATCCTAATAAACATCCTAATAATTATCTTTGATCTATGGTTAATTCATATGTCATCATGTGACTCTTTTGGACTATAATGTTGAACTTGCCCTAAATTGCTGATCCTGCTTCTAATGGTCAACAACCTAATCTTGTTATATGTTTCTTATGACCTAATGTTGCTGATCTAAACCATCCTTTATGCTTGGCCCTTCTTCCTTGATGATACTTGATCTTGGTTACTCTATTATGAGTTTAGTGACCTAATCTGAGCATAAGTATCCTAAACCTTGTCATGTCCACATGAAACCTAGAAATGATATGAAACTTGAACCACACTCTTATGATGGACCCTAGATCATTATGACATCATCTAATGTACTAATAACCAACCTTGAAACCAACTTGGCCAAAACCATCAAATAAAGATAATCATGGTTAATGATGAGAATCTAATGTATATATGCAATCTTGTTGTTAATCAGGTTTGGCATGTGGCTAGATGGTGAAAGATATGTTAAGTTAAGAATCTCTGAATCAGGTATGGGCCTTAACTAGTTATATGACTACCACTTTCTTGATTGAAAAGACATATATTGTATGCTTGTTTGTCTATTTTCTCAAATATTGGCATGTAGTTTTTCTATGTGTTACTCGACGTTTGCCTCATCAGTTTTATAACTTGAACACACACATATATATATATATATATATATATGGAACTCCATTATAATATTGTTGATAAAGGGTTAACTCTTGGTGATGTCCTTGAGGTCCCTCTCGTATAAAAGGGTAGCTAAGCTTGAGCACCCTTACGGACCCTTCTGACAGGAAGATGGTCAAAGGCCTTAAATATGCTTGATATTATTGGTATAATGGAGTGAAATGACATAAAATATGGTTTCGCATTTGTTAAAAAATTAACATGTTTATTCTGGTTCGTTTAATCTTGAAATCTTTTTAAAATTATGTAAAGCTTATATATATGTGTATCTTTCTTCCCATACTCAACACCTCGTGTGTTGACCCATTTCTCGTATGTTGTTTTTAGGTTCAGAGATGGCTAGAAGGTTGATGGGCTTGGTGAGCTAAGCTAGGTGTACTTGTTGTAAGATCCAGATATAGTATACATGAGCAGACTTGTACAAAGCGACTCTTGAATATGTAATTCAAATCATGTAATATAATAATGTTGCTTAATATATCTTGTTGATTGTTGAGATTATGTTGGTGCTTGTATCTTGTTATCTGTTCATGTGTGCTAAGCTTTACGCTTCCGCATTTCACCTTTGGTATATGTTTGGTTCATGGGACTGGGATTCTGGTTCCGTGACATGTTATGTGTTTGGATGTGTTTGCAGTTGAAGTGGTGGTGAAACTCGATACCATCCCAACAATTCCATATCATTAATCTAGAACAAACTTTAATCATGCTCTTTTACTTTCTTGCATTTAGTTTAATTAACCTCAACTAAATCAATCGTTTTAAATATTAGTCTTACTTGAGCTAGATTCGATTAACAAAGATTCTTAAAAATGTTTTCTCTTGGGATTCAATCCTTAACTATACTGCGATAAGACCCGTCCACTTGCAGGGGGTATTATTGCACGAGGTTTTGGTAAAAGCTCGGGGATTTCAACCCTGAGTGAATTTGTTAGTCTAAAAATTGCCACGTCAAATTCTGGCGCCGTTACAGGGGACAACATAATCAGTTAGTCAAATCTATTTATCTTAAGGCTAATCTAGGGTTTTGCTTTTTCTTTTGATATTATTGATCATCTACTTGAATTCATTTCTATTCCATCACCCCTACTTTAGAAAGATCTTTCTATTTAAGGACTAGTGCATGCACCGTTTGAACAATCCCGAACTCACTGCCAGCTTTGACCCGGAGATAGATCGGACCTTTCATCATCAAAACAGAGAAAACCAAGTAAGAATGTCTCAAGAGGAGGATATAGCTTGAAGGGTGTCTCAATCCCTCAATGCATAGAGAGATAGGCTCATGCAAGAAGCCCGAGCTACCGTTCAACAAGAAATCTTAGAAGCACAAGCAACAACACAAGCAGTAGAACTTCAAAAGGATCTTAGGGAATTCTCTATCCCTAAAGTTGCTGACGTTCATCATCTAGTTTAACCTCCTCCCATCAACGCTAATAATTTTGAGATACGAGCACATTTGATCACCTTGCTTCAAAACAACCCATTCTATGGCAAACAATGAGAAGATAGTCAAGAACATCTCCTAAGGTTTATTGATCTCTGTGCCATGAAAAAGAAAAATGGAGTATCCGATGATGCCATTCGACTCTGTCTCTTCAAGTGTTCCCTTACTGATAGAGCTATAAGTTGGTATAATTCATTGCAAAGTGAAATACCCATCACCACTTGCGAATAACTTCAAAATGTGTTTCTGGAAAAGTTCTATCCTCCATCCCTCACCTATGAAATTAGAGGCCGAATAACAAATTTCACTCAAGTTGCTGGAGAAACCCTTGTTGAAGCATGAGATAGATACAAAGAGCTTCTACGCAAGTGTCCACACCATGGAATTCCTAAAAACCAACTCATCAAAATTTTCTATAGGGGTGTAGACGATGACATCAAAAGGTTTTTAGAATCCTCGTCTGGAGGAAACTTCATGCGACAAAGTTACGACAGCGCATGGAAAGTCATAACCCTAGGAGCTGAAAATCAAGCTAATTGGGGTAGATCAGTAGGTAAAGGAGTGTTGAAAGTAGCTATGGCTGAAGCTACTCCTGAGTACAACTCTATCGCTGAAACCCTAAAACTCTTAGTTGCCAAGCAAGACCATATTGAATCATCTCTTACTGCAATTGGAAGAGGACGTTCACCCACTCAACAACAAGAACAGATCAAGTCTACTTCTCTGTTATGTGAAGCATGTAAAGGAACTGATCATTCCACTTTAGCATGCAATGTTCTCTATGATGTTGTTCTAAGCAATGTATGTGGCCAAGGAGATAATAGTCAAGTGGAGAACCTGAATGTTGTTAACACTATCCCTGGTCAAGGTTATTACAATCTGAATCAGAATAGAAACCATCCAGGTTTTCAATATGGAAATCCTTCAGGAGCAGAAAATTCTCGACAACTTGGTTCAAACAATCAACAACGAGGTCCACCCGAATTCCAATATAACAACCAACAACGAAATTTTGGGAATCAAGGAAACTATAGGGGAAACTTCCAGAATAGGAATTTCAATAGTTATCAGAACAATTCCCAATACCAGAGTCTTAATCAAACTCCTTATCAACAACAAGGATAACAAGCAGGTCCCGTATCACCTGATGACAAGCTATCAACCATTGAAAAGATGTTGCAAATTCAACAAACTATGATAGCTAACCAACAAGCTCAGCAGAAGGCTATTGAATCTCAACTAGCTCAACTTGTAGCTAGCATTAAGCCACCAGCTAGGGTTTTTGCTGGCCAACACGAGAATAATCCTAAGCATCCTGAACAATTGAAGGCAGTCACCACCAGATTAGGAAAAGACTATTCTGATCCTCCTATCATGACACCTGTGGTTGTTACATATGAGGATGAACATGTAATTGTCCAAAACTCAACAACACCAGAGTCTCAACCAAAATAACCAGTAACTGCTGATAAGACAGATAAGAAAAGTCTTAAGAAACCTATTGATGAAGAAACTAAAACACCAGAACCTGATATTCCTGTATACAAGCCTTGTATAGTGTTCCCTGCTCGTTTAAGGCAAACCAAGCTTGATACCCATTTCAACAAGTTCAAGGAAGCCATGAAGAAACTTCATGTTGATATACCCTTTTTGGATGCGCTGGCTGAGATACCAACCTAGACAAAGTACCTAAAATCACTCCTCACCAGGAAATATATAACTGAAGAATATGAGACAGTCAAGTTAGCTAAAACCACTTTAGATATCATCCAGAGTAAGATGCCCAGGAAGCAGAAAGATCCATGATCTTTTGGGATTTCCTACCATATCGGTGATTCTTCATGCAAGAAAGGACTGGCAGATCTTGGTGCTAGTATCTCCATCATGCCACTCAGCCTTTGCAAAAGGCTAGGGTTTACTGAACTTCTCCCAACTGGCATGCCCATACAACTCATAGACAATTTGATAAAATGCCCATTAGGAATTATTGAGGATGTACCTGTCAAGGTAGGAAAAGATTCCTATGTTCCGTGTGACTTTGTCATCATGGACATAAAAGAAGATGCCAAATATCCTCTCATCTTTGGACGTCCATTCCTTGCCACTGCAAGAGTTCTAATTCACGTTGAAGTAGGAACATTGCTACTCAGACTTAGTAAAGAAACTCTTGAATTCAAAGATTTTGAAAGTGTGTGAAGGCCAAGCATGCAAGAGGAAGTTTATCTTATCGATCACATAGAGCAGATGTCACTTCTGACTCAAGAGAATCATGAATCAGATGATCCATTAGAAGTTGCTCTAACGGATCCATCAATTGATGAACCCATCAATGAACAAGTTAAAGAATATGTTCTCGACCTTGACACTGCTGAAGAAGACTCCGAAGCCAAAATGGAAGAACTCAAGGTTGTGGAGGGTACTAAAGAAACATACGAAAAACCAGAAGCTCCTGAGATGAAGCCCCTGCCTGAGGGACTGAAGTATGTGTTTTTAGACGATCTCAAGGTTTATCCAGTTATTATAAATTCCGATCTAACAACCGAACAAGAAGATAAACTCCTAAAAGAACTAAAGGAAAGAAAGAAAGTCATCAGTTACAAAATGAGTGACCTCACTGGGGTTAGTCAAGCACTGTGTATGCACAAGATCCCTATGATCGAAGATCACAAGCCAAATATTGAACATTGATGGAAATTGAATCCAAATATGAAGGAAGTAGTCCGTCGCGAGGTCATTAAACTGCTTACCACTGGAATAATCTATCCGACATCGGACTCACCATGGGTGAGCCCAGTGCATGTAGTCTCGAAGAAAGGTGGAACAATAGTGATATGAAATGAAAACAATGAACTCATCCCCACCTAAACAATCACAGGGTGGAGGATGTGCATTGATTACATGAAGTTAAACAAGGCAACTCAAAAATATCATTTTCCAATGCCTTTTCTTGATCAAGTATTAGAGCGGCTGGCTCATCAAGAATACTTTTGTTACCTCAATGGTTAATCTGGATTCTATCAAATACCTATACATCCAGATGACTAGGAGAAAACTACTTTCACCTACCCATTCGGAACATACACATTTAGAAGAATACCGTTTGGCCTCTGCAATGCACCTGCAACCTTCCAGCATTGCATGGGTGCCATATTCATCGGTCTCACTAAAACAATTATGGAAGTTTTCATGGATGATTTCTCTGTATACAGAGATTCATTCAATTCATGTATAAAACACATCTCCCTTGTTCTCAAATGATGTGAAGAAGCACACCTTGTGCTAAATTGGGAGAAGTATCACTTTATGGTAAGGGAAGGCATTGTCCTCAGTCATAGGGTCATCAACAGAGGGATCGAAGTCGATAAGGCCAAAATCGAAGTGATTTCCAAGCTCTCTATCCCTATCAATGTAAAGGAGGTTCGAGCATTCCTAGGTCATGCTGGCTTCTACAGATAAAGATAACCAAACCAATGACAAATTTATTACTAAAGGATACTGAATTCAAATTTACGAAGAATGTGTTAAAAGTTTCAACAAACTGAAGCATGCCCTTACAACCACACTCATAATTAGAGCTCCTGATTGGGACCATCCTTTTGAAATTATGTGTGATGCAAGAGATTATGTTGTGGGAGCTGTCATGGGCTAATGTATAGAAAAGAAACATTATGTGATCTATTATGCATCAAAGACCCTCGATGAAGCTAAGAGGAATTATGCTACTACTGAGAAAGAACTTCTGGCAGTTGTGTATGCCTTTGACAAATTCAGATCCTACCTTAATGGTTCAAAAGTCATTGTCTGCATGGATCATGCTGCTATCCGTTACCTTCTGACAAAGAAAGATGAAAAACCCATGCTAATTAGATGGATTCTCCTATTGCAAGAATTTGATTTAGAGATAAGAGATAAAAAGGGTACGGAGAATGTTGTAGCAGACCACCTCAGCCACATCCACACTCTGGATACTGAGAAGATTCTGATTAATGATTCCCTTCTAGATGATCAACTAATGAAGGTCTCAGAAGCCACACCGTGGTACTCAAATTATGTGAACTACCTTTCTGCTGAGGTTATTCATCCCCAATGCAATGGAAATGCACTAAAGAAATTTATGCATGATGTGAAACAATACTACTGAGATGAGCTGTACCTTTTCAAACTATGTGCTGATGGTCTATACAGACGATATATTATTGAGGAAGAAGCTGAACTTATCCTAGAGCAATGTCACTCAGGGCCAGTTGGAGGACATATGAGCTCTATAAAGACTACCTCGAAGATGTTGTAATGTGGTTTCTTTTGGCCAACCATATCCAAAGATTCCCATGACTTTGTCTTATCATTTGAAAAATGTCAAAGATCAGGCAACATAACAAAAAGAGATGAGATGTCACTGAACTTGTGGCAAGAAGTCGAGATATTTGATGTGTGGGGTGTGGACTACATGGGTCCATTCCCATCTTTTCATGGATTTTCCTACATCCTAGTGGCGATGGATTACATCTCAAAATGGGTTGAAGCCATACCAACCATCACTAATGACTCCAAACCTATCATCAAATTGTTCAAAGATATCATTTTCCCCTGATTCAGAGTCCCACGTACTGTGATATCTGATGGAGGGTCTCATTTCCTTGAAAGAAGCTTTGAAGCTTTACTGAGAAAGTATGGTATAACACACAAGGTAGCCTCACCCTACCATCCACAAACGAGTGGACAAGTAGAAGTTTCTAACCGTCAACTCAAGGCTATCTTGGAAAAGACTGTAGGCCGCAATCGGAAGGATTGGTCGGTAAAAATAAATGACGCATTGTGGACCTACCAGACTGCTTTCAAAACTCCCCTCAGAACCACACCATTTAGATTAATATATGGAAAGGTTTGTCATCTGCCTGTTGAACTTGAGCACAAAGCATGGTGGGCAATTAAACAACTTAATTTTGATATGAAGGAAGTTGGCCAAGCCAGGATTCTACAACTCCAAGAGCTGGAAGAACTCTAGATGACAACCTATGAGAATGCATGAATCTATAAAGAACGTACGAAACTTTGGCATGACCACCATCTAAAAAGAAAAGACATACAAGTGGGAGACCAAGTTCTTTTGTTCAATTCCAAATTGAGGATATTCCCTGGAAAACTCCATTCTCGCTGGTCAGGACCTTATATTGTTAAGAGCACCTACCCACATGGTGCTTTCTCTTTATGGAGTGAAAAGACGGGTGAATTTGTGGCAAATGGTCAATGATTGAAGAGATACTTCACCTCTACTAATACAGGCTCTGAAACGATGCTGGATCTCACCAATCCAACATATCTGCCATAGAAGTTGAAGGAATCTAGTCGAGCCATCGACATAAAAGAAAGGCACTTGTTGGGAGGCAACCCGATAAATAAAATTCATATTTAGTTTTAATTTTGAATTAGGAATTTCTTTAATTTTGTTTTTACCTTTAAGATAATTTTACACTAAATAAAATTGCATCACAAGATGTTATTTTGAGTTATGATTGGTCTTCATTTTTGAGATTTTCAGATGGAGGATGCAAGCTTATTGGAATGCAACCACATCCAATGGTCCAAACGGCATGCAAAGTGTGATAGACTGGATGTTTCTTGACTTAATTCTAAGGACGTCACAGGTGGTATCAGAGAAGGAACAATAGCAAAGCCTGACATTTTCTCATTATGCAACTCAAAACTAAAGAACCTTGAACTTAATAATCTTAGGGTTAGATTAGTCATCTTTTAGAGACTAGATCTGACCTAGCCTCTAGGTTAGCACCTAGATGTCCAAGAACTAGGTCTAGATTGGTGCTTGTTGTATAGCAAGTCCTTAGATCTCGTTCTTTCCTTGTAGTGCAGCGGTATGGGATGTTGCACTATTTGGAAATGACGTGCATCAAGGGAAGAGAAACCCTAGACATATGGTGCTCATTGTCTAGAGTAGCTACACTAGTATACACCATGTTCTCACCCCTTTCCTTAGTTTTCATGACACTGTACTCTCTACTATGTGTGGGACACTCGTTTATAGGATTTGGTTTTGGATTCCAACTGGATCGAACCATGATAGTTTTCTCTGACGCTTGTTTATCAGAGAAAAACTATATAATCTTTTATTATGTATATGTATTAAAAAAATGTGTCCCCACACATGTACGAGTAGGAGGTAATCATGAAACCTAAGTGAAAGTGAATGACATCAGTCTAGAAGAGAGACTAGTTCTAGATTAGATGTCTAGAGCCTTGTTAGAATATGTGTTAGATGGAATAGATGAGATATGTTTTGATGATATGATGTAGGTCTTATATAGATGATATAAGATGGTTATGATGATCTATGTTTTTCTTCGAGGACTTAAGTTCGATTTTGAGGATTTGAGATAAGTTTTGATGATGCAAGTAAATAGGCTGTTATGAGATGAGATAAGTTAAGTTAAGATAAGGTTGTGAGTCAGCACGAGCCTCAATCTCTTTTATGAAGGAGGACCTCTTGTGTTAGGACCAGTTTCACGGTTAACTCCAGAGAGAGTCAGACCCATTGGGAGAAGGTTAGAGAACCTAAACTCCAAGATATGTAAATTATGAGATATGTGATATGATATGTCCTAAACTAGACTACTCCTGAGTGCTTGAGATGAGTTGCTTTATGCATGATTCCTATAGTTTTCTTGAACCCTTGATGTCCTTGGGAAGACCAAACCCTAGAGTCAGAGAGAGGCTGGTTATATGCATATGTGAATCAGGAATATGAGAACCTACCATCTGGGTGAGGGAGAGAGAGCCCAAGACCCTAGAGGAGGTAGCTATCTTAGTTTCTGTGAAGCTTCATGCTTGGGTTGGTGGTTTCCCACATAGGAATCTAGTGGTGTATATAAGAGGGTTGTGGGTAAGCATGTTTCATGGGTAGAGACCTATGGGAGAATGCCATATCGTGTTTTGGTTTGTGCTTATGTGGTTAGAGCTTGTAAGGCTATCTCTAGTGCCAATGAGGTAATCCGAGAACCTTAGCCTAATAAAGGGAGGATACATTTGTGTTATGAGATACTCATTGAGTTGAGTTAGCTCAGAGAGATTGGACGAGATGCTATCCTCATGATATGGGTTAGGAGAACCTCAGTTGGACTAGATAAAGTTTTCATATATGTTTGATTAGCCACTGACATAAGTTTGGTTAGTGGAACCATGATGTAATATATATAAGGATGTAATCTGATCTTGAGATATGATACATGGATATGATATGATGGTAACCTAAGAAGTTTTAATAGATATCAACGCATAAATGGTTAACCATATGCTTTAATAATGATGATAATGTGATAGTGTTGGTTAATCTTGTGATGAAATCACTAGTAAAGGTTGTAATTTGTTATGAGCAATGAAATAAGATCATATAAATGAAACATGTTATACAAGGTGATAATCTTAAAGCTTAATAATGTTGAAAAATATAGTTTGACAGTTGGCACAACATAATGTCTATAATACCTTGATATGATCTAGATGGATAATGTGGGTTAAATATAGTTAACTCCCTCATAAAATACATATGTTAATGTTGAACATGTTGTAACAATTATCTCAATAGAATGGTGATGACACCTTGATATAATGGCTTAACTTTAGTTAACTCCTTTAGAACATTGTAATATGATGTGGGAACGCTAATGCATGGTTAAAGATAAGGATGAAATCCTAACATATGAGATATGTCTTGACATAACCAAAGTTTCTAAAACCATGTTTCAATCTTTTATGAAGGGGTGATTCACCTTAGATTCTAAAACCTCATAATAGTGGTTTAGATATGAGTATGGAGCTTTGTTTTTAGATATATTATACCTAAAGTGGTTCCCTGCATGAATGATGTTTTCCCTTGGAGTATGAGAACAACTTAATTTCGAGGACGAAATTTCTTTTTAGATGTATATGATGTGAAAGACTGGATTTTGGCTTAATTTTGAGGATGAAATTTCTTTTAAGGTGTGTAGGATGTGATGGAGTAGACTTTTGAGATCCTAAATATCAAGGACATAAGTGAATCAATGTTTTTAGTTTATAATATCAGGAATTACAAGCTTTTTGGGTAAAGTTGCCTTATTGATCGATGTTGATATCATGAGTAAGATCCTTTTCTTTATACCTTTTTGAAATATTTAAGTTGATAAGTATATGGTGTAGCTTTGTCCCCAAATTTTATTAGAATGTAGCTCGAGAGGTAGGGAAGCTATGGTTAAAATTTGGTGGCAATTGAATGTTTCTAGAGTAAGTTATGAAGAATTGAAATTTGTGAAATAGTATACTTTATTGACGATTTATGGACCTAAGTTCTAATCTAAGCCATCGTTACACAACCCCTACTTTTGGGCTTGGTCCATGCGACCATGTTTTGACCCTAGATGTCTAATCCAATGGCCATCTCCCTAGAGGAGGAGAAATCACAGATTCACTTAAGCGTTCTTTGGTCTTTAGCCCTTGGATACCGATCTGAGGGATGTCAGCTTGTCTCCTACCTTGCAGTTAGAGCAAGGTAGTGGGGGCAGCTGACCCCACAACCATCTCGGCCACAAATCGTCTAGATCATGGCCCGATCGGGGGAGTGAAGCATATAATTTTTCTTGACTGAAGTAGAGGAGTGAGGAGACCCCTTGAAGGAGATGTGAGGTTTTTTTAGTGGAGAGAACGAGCTACCCTCCCTCGCTGCTTCTCCACTGTGGCGAACAGGTCGTGGCTGGAGGTAATGGATGGAGTCACAAGAGAGATTAGAGATATATGAGGAAGGGAAAATGAAGCTCGAGATCAGGGGAATTCAACCCATCTGTTCCCGCAGGCCCTCAAGGCAGTTTTGATGGTGGCCGAAGGGCACCTTTACCGGATAAGAAGACCAAGGTCGGCGGCCATCTGAAGTTGTTCCCGCCACAAATGGAGGATGCAGGTGAACCTTTGGAAACCTTGCAATCATTTTTCTTTTAATGTTCTGCAAATGCATGGGGACGACCAGGGTCATTTTTGCCCCTTTTGCTCTGCCTCATCAGGAGCAGGTGTCAGCTATCTCCTCAGGTCTGCTGGGAAAGATTGGATTTTGGCTTAATTTCAAGGACAGAATTTCTTTTAAGGTGTGTAGGATGTGATGGAGTAGACTTTTAAGATCCTAAATATCAAGGACATAAGTGAATCAATGTGTTTAGTTTTTAATATCAGGAATTACAAGCTTTTTGGGTAAAGTTGCCTTATTGATCAATGTTGATATCATGAGTAAGATCCTTTTCTTTATACCTTTTTGAAATATTTAAGTTGATAAGTATATGGTGGATCTTTGTCCCCAAATTTTATTAGAATGTAGCTCGAGAGGTAGGGAAGCTATGGTTAAAATTTGGTGGCAATTGAATGTTCCTCGAGTAAGTTATGAAGATTTGAAATTTGTGAAATAATGTACTTTATTGACGATTTATGGGCCTAAGTTCTAATCTAAGCCGGTGTTACACAACCCCTGTTTTTGGGCTTGGTCCATGCGGTCATGTTCTGACCCTAGATGTCTAATCCAGTGGCCGTCTCCCTATAGGAGGAGAAATCGCGGATTCACTTAAGCGTTCTTTGGTCTTTAGCCCTTGGATTCTGATATGAGGGATGTCAGCTTGTCTCCTATATTGCGGTTAGAGCAAGGTAGTGGGGCAGTTGACCCCGTGACCATCTCGGCCATGACTAGTCTAGATCGTGGCCCGATCGGGGGAGTGAAGCATATAGTTTTTATTTACTGAAGTAGAGGAGTGAGGAGACCCCTTGAAGGAGATGTGTGGTTTTTTTAGTGGAGAGAATGAGCTACCCTCCCTCACTACTTCTCCACTGTGGCGAACAGGTCATGGCTGGAGGTAATGGATGGAGTCACAAGAGAGATTAGAGATATATGAGGAAGGGAAAATGAAGCTCGAGATCAGGGGAATTCAACCCATCTGTTCCCGCAGGCCCTCAAGGCAGTTTTGATGGTGGCCGAAGGGCACCTTTACCGGATAAGAAGACCAAGGTCGGCGGCCATCTGAAGTTGTTCCCGCCACAAATGGAGGATGCAGGTGAACCTTTGGAAACCTTGCAATCATTTTTCTTTTAATGTTCTGTAAATGCATGGGGACGACCAGGGTCATTTTCGCCCCTTTTGCTCTGCCTCATCGGGAGCAGGCGTCAGCTATCTCCTAAGGTCTGCTGGGAGGACCCGCCAAGTGCAAGCTGAGAGGCTGGCGGTATGGAGGAAGGCTAACTGAAGATTGTATGCAACTTAAAAGTTGGCAAGGAGGAGGAGACGCAACTCGATTGCTCTCCAGACCTGGACCGTGCGGCGGCGCCTGCCCAAGACAGAGTCTGTGAGAACGCGATCTGAGCAGAGAAAAGATGAGAAGAGAAAGCCGGGTCTTGAGGCAGTGAACCAACAAGAAAACCCCTGAACCCGCTAGTGAACCAGACCGAATCAACCAAAGAACCGGCCACAGCAAGCAAAGGAGCTGCGCCAGCCCTAGAGCCACGTGTGGGCAGGCTATTGGCCGATTAAGGTAAAATCTTCAGAAATAGGCAGATCTTTGTTAATCCATAGAAATTAGCTCGAGTATCATAAAAATACAAAAAAGGTATCAAAATGTTCATAAAAATGAGTAGAACATGGTAGAATGATAATATTAGGCTTTTGTTGCACTAATAACAGTGATATCATGTAAGACATGTAATGCTTGTTTAGTGGATAATAAATACCAAACGATGGCATAAAATTATGATAAAATACCAGTAGATCGTAAATCATGTTTGTAATCCATATGATATCAGTAATTATGATGTTGTGTGCAAGAAATCATGTAATTTTCTTAATATGGCTAATTAGGGCTAATAACCCTAATTAATATGCAATAAATGCATACATGCTCAATAAATGATGAAATTTATGAAATACCCTCATATATATAATTGGAAGCTAATATGTAAATATAATATCAGTTTTATATACGAAATCCATGTTATATGAAATTGACATTTAATACATGGTTTAAAATCCTAATTTAGGTTAATGATGTAAAATAAGGTTAATATGTGCACAAAAATGACATGGAAACCTAGTGTTCAGATAATGAACCATAATCTGGAAAATGAAATCAGTAAGAGCAATCTAAGATAAGAATGCAAGTAATGGTGCACATATCCAAATGAGTAAGAAATCCCTAAAATGAACACGATTAGGGTTAAAATGAGATGTATGATGATGGGAATCTGATGATAGTACATGATCTTGTCTTAATCAGGGTTGACCAAAGATATAAATGACATGAGGAATATGTGATTAGGATATCTCTTTGGAAGGTACGCCATTACCTCTTGTCTTATTATACATTATGCTTGTGTTATATGGTAGTAAAGACTTGGCATATGGTATTGATTGAAATGATTGTCTTGTATGATATGTTGCTGGAATTTCCATATTTATGGCTATGAACACCTGCAAACATAATATATATGTTCCATCATAATATAGCTCATAAACCACATGGTGGTAGAGCACATGCATAATGATCACAAACCACTTGGTGGTAGATCATATGATGTTTGTATAATGATCACAAATCACTTGGTGGTAGATCATAAGGCCTGAAGACGTCAAAGCCACTTGGTGGCAAACACACGAGATATATGATGGAAATGTGCTTAAAATATATGTGTTCTCTTTTACTAATGAATATCTTTGTGCAAGTATACACTTTTCTTATATTCTTCTGTTACTACCAAGTATTAGTTTTATCTTATTGCCAAGATATGATGAGAGGTATCTAAAAGACACGTAGGCGTACTCAGTACAATATTCTTGAATATTGTGCTGACGTGTACCGCATGTAATCTTTTGTTTAGGTTGTGGTTATGCTCTTGAAGATCCAAGATAGTTGAGAGTTGTATAGCGAGTTGATGTACAGGTGGACCTATTGTCTTAAGATCCTGTTGTTTAGATGTAGTACATGTATATGTATAGTTTGCTGTTTAATATGTAATATCAAATGTTGTACCAATTCATGTTGTAATTATATGTTGAATGGTGAACATGTGTGTATGGTTTTATTATTGTTCATGTGCATGTGCTACTGATTGTTTTCCTTCTGACTCCCTTGATTTTCTTCTTCTTAGCCTAGTGTAGGATGTTTAAATTGGGATTCTCACTGAGGTGAGGGTTTCAATTTGGACGTCACACATCAGATTAAGTTTTAAAAAAATTCAGGGACGTCACACAAAGTCCCCTCCATCTCAGATTTAGAGTTTTCTTAGGAAGAGTAAATTTCTAAGTTCGGGGTGGAGGGTGGGCGGTACGTACCTTACTTTCCACATTTACCCATCTAAATTAGACTTAAGATTTCATCATCGTATTTTTAACCCAAATTTTCAAAATTTTCTAATAAATTTTCAAAATTTTGAAGTTTTTCAAAGAAATTTGAACATATAGTGGATGAAGTTTTGACATTTTTTTGTTTCAATCTTTATGAATTTTGAATCATTATACCCTCTTTATTTGAAGCAGATCCTCAAAAGGACCACTTTCTGAAAACTAGCCTTTTGATTGAAATCATCTTGTGAAATTTATGAATCCTAACATCATGATCTTTATGCAAAAATGACAAGTGTCTGTCGAACTGATAGGGATCAAACACATCGTACTTCCTAACTGACTAGTGGAACAATAACATGGAATCTCCACTAGATCCTCATCAAGTCATTATTTGAGTAGAGTACGATAAAGAGAACAACCCAATGCATGAAATTGTAAATCAAGTTGGATTTTGATCTGAACTCTCTTCTACGCTTCTTCTATCATCTTCGTACCCCTCCATCCATAAAAAAGAAACATAAATAGCCAAAATAGTGCCAAACCCTAAGTTCGGGGTGGCACACCACTTCCCTCTATATCCACTTCTTCCATACCCCTCGCAAAAAAATAGGGGCGTACCACCAAGAAAAGATGCCAAAGCGCACACAAAAAGAAATGCAATCTCGATTCGAATAGAGCAGAAATTCACACAAAAAATATGCAATAAATAAAATTGCAAATAAAATAATAAAATCTCGAGTCGAATAGAGGAGATATTTATTTCTTCCTTCCATACCTCCATTCATTCCTTTTTTTACCTTAAGGCACAATTAATGCCTCCACCACCCTAAAATACATCAGTGTCAGATCAGATGTACACTTGTTCTGTGGGTATCTCTGGACTCTTACAAAACTTTTTGACATGCTCGTTGTGGGAAAAAGTGGGGAGGAAGTGATATTGGAAAGCGAACCTAGGAATGAAGATATGGTAAGATGTGTTTAGTGGTCTCAGGAGGTTGAGATACTGAGTCATACTGAGAAGAAAGAAAACAATCGTGATGTGCGAATGAGGCAATCACATGAATAGAAAGTATTCATTTGGTGACTATTTCAGATTTTATGTTACTCGAGGACGAGCAACATTTAAGTTCAGGGTGTTTTGATGAATGCATATTCATCATGATTTTCAGTTGCCTTCTCATGCTCTTTTTGATTCAATACATTCAATTTAATTTACTAAATATCAAAATGTGCAAAGTTACTTAAATTGGTCCAATTATCATAATTTTTAACTAAATTTACGTTGATTCGATGCGGGTCTTGATGAAGTTGAACAATCAGCTGGGACCCACCTTTCACTCACCCTTGGTTCTGACTAATCAGTCCGACCAAACAGTCTCACCATTCAGTCTTGACCAATCGGTTTAATCCATAAGGTCTCAAGACCGTATGGGCTACCTCACCTCAAACCGTTTGGATCACTGTCATTCAAGACCGTTTGGGCTTCTATCTCTCCTCACCATCGGATCTTGAATCTACGACCCACATTTATTTGGGCAAATAGTTTTCTTCTCTATCTGTCCTATCATTCTTGCTTGAGACTATTTATAGCCACCGGTCTTCAAGACCGGTTGGGAAACCCTACCTCAAGACCGTTTGCACCACCACCTTCTTTCAGTCTTCTTCTTCCTCCCACCATCAGTGCAACCTGCAACCAGTGTCACCACCATCCTCAACCACTGCGTCCACAACGTCGCTTCCTCGCGATTGTCCAATTGATCACATAGCTATGAACGGTCTTGCAGACCGTTCGACCCCAAACCGATCAGTCATGAAGACCATTAGGCAGCCACATACACAAGACCATTTGCTTCTCAACATATTGAGACCGTTTGGCCATATCAGTTCCCGAACTGTTAGAGCCAAATTGCCAAGACCGTATGGCTCACTGAAGACCGTTTGAGTGGATGATAATCCAAGACCGAATGATCACCCGCATGCAAGACCGAATGAAGCTGAAGACTGAAACAACAAACCATTTGGAGGCAATCAGTTTCCAAAACCATTTGATAAAGAAGACCATTTGATATAGGCACTTCCAAGACCGGTTGGACCTATTGACTACTAAGACCGTATGGTCACTTGAAACTGTTTGTACAATGAGAAACGACCGATTGAACGACCGAAGAACGCATACCGTTTGGCCATCCAAACAGTCTCCAAACCGATTGGCCAGCCATCATCCAAGACCGTTTGGTCATTCGATCGATCTGCAAGGCTGTTTGAAGGCAGATTCCCAAGACCGTTTGGATGTCAAATAGTCTCCAAGACCTTTTTCTCCAGACCGTTCAACCAGACAGTTTGCTCCAGACCGTTCAACCAGACCATTTGCTCCAAACCGTTTGAGCAGGTTCATGCAGAAAATGTGAAGACCCCATCCGAGCCTATAAATAGGACCGCAAGGGTCGTCATTTGGCATCTTTCCAGGGACGCCGACAGGCTACCCAAGTGCAAGGTTCGATCAAGCTTCATCCTGCACACCACCCTCCGCCATCTTCAGCCATTGTCACTTCACCTACCATTCTTGTTGCAACTCGAGGAGGCCAAGAAGAGAAGAAAGGAGGAGTGAGAAAGACTGCCCAGTCTGTCTTGGCATCCCTTGTTCATCATCCAGATCTGCTCTGACACGGCGTAGGAGACCACATCATCTTCACTGAGCTACGACCACCTTCTACATCATGCTCATGGCGGATTCCTCTCTCTTTCTTACTCTTCTTATTTCTCGCATCATGAGCGATTAGTTCCTTTTTGCTGGGGTGTGGGGACTAGCCTTGCTACCCATGCAACCATGTCTTTTCATTTAACATTCCAAGGCAATGTATATAAATTTTCATTTCGTTGCTAATTGATATGCTTGTAGTTGATTACATGTTTGCTTTCATCTTGTTCTTCTCTTTCTAGTATAGAATGTCGATTAATGAGGTAAACTCCTTGACGAGAAATATGATAGGGTTCCTTGAGGTCGTAAGTGTATGATCCATGAGGGGATGAGCCATCTAGCCTACGGTGATGCTTATATGGTCTAAACATCCCTCAGGGAGGACCACAACCTTAGTTGGATGTTGTATCTTCTTGTTAATCGTCGATGTTTGCTTGCAGACTAATCACCTACATGTATGTTGATTAGCACAGTTGACTCCCGGACTAGAAATAGAATGGGGTTCCTTGAGGTCATAAGTGTATGATCCGTGAGGGGACAAGCCATCTAACCCACGGTGATGCTTCTGTGGTCTAAACATCCCTCAGGGAGGACCACATCCTTAGTTGGATATTATATCTTCGGAACCGTAAGTGCATGACCCAGATGGTGATGAGAAATCTGATGCCTAAGGGGATGCTTATGCAGGCCTAAACATCCCTCCGGGAGGGTTCGCAGTAGTCCATTTAGATAGTTAGATGCTTGCTTGGATGTTATGTGTTTGGATGTGTTTGCATGTGCAGTGGTAGTGAAATCTAATACCATCCCAGCGATTCCATATCATTAATCAAGAACAAACTTTAATTCTACTCTTTTACATTCTTGCATTTCATTTAATTAACCTCAACCAAATCAATCATTTTAAATATTAGCCTTACTTGAGCTAGATTCGATTAACAAAGATTCTTAAAAACGTTGTCTCTTGGGATTCGATCCTTAACTATATTGTCATAAGACCCGTCTGCTTGCGGGTGGTATTATTGCATGAGGTTTTGGTAAAATCTCGAGGATTTCAACCCCGAGTGAATTTGTTAGTGCAATAATTGCCACATCAGATATATATTGGGTATGAATCTATGTCTAAAATGTATCCAATAATCTATACATACTATGTTGGTTCTAAGGTAGACCAAGACCTAAACACCCAAATTCGTTACATACACATGTATATTTCCACATGTTTACATACATGTGCTTCGTTTATATATATAAATATATGATTATATATGCTTATATATAATTAGTTTGGGTGTGATAATTTATACCAGGTCTACCGTAGCATGACCCAACCCCCTATAAAATCGTGGTAAAAATTGGCTTGATCAATTCATGTAAGTTATGTGGACCATGTCTAGGTTGGGTTATGAAGGTTAGGACGTGTGTAAAGTCAATCCTCCTAGTCTGATTCTCATCCCTTATTATAGACAGGTAAAATCTGAAGTCAAACCCAAAATTTACGAGTTTGACCAAGTTAGATTCAAATTTTTAGATTGAGAGGGTATGTGTTATCAAACCATAATTGGCCTACTCTTTATCTTAATAGTAAATCTAAACATAAAAACTGGTTAGCATTGCAAAAACAAATCACAATAATATACTTCCTCCAATTATGTAGTTCAATAACATAATCAAGGCTATTAAGGAAATAAAAACAAATTACAAAGAAAATGAAGAGATGTGATGCATTGAACCAGTTGGGTGTTGCTGAGAAGAAATGAATAAAGAAGAAACAAAAAATGTTATCAAGACCATGTGGTTAACAATGGAGTGGGTTGGCTAGAATTAGTCAAAAGAAGGGGGTATTCTGGAATATTAGCAAAAGACATGGGTTTTTAAAAAGATATCAAAAAATTTATATCCCATCTCTCTAACTTTTTCCCTTTTCCCTCTTGATGCTAATTACTCATTATGTTCTTCTCCTATAAAATTACGTCCTCCCAACCTCCACCCATCGACATGTCTAAATTCATGACCTCCTTCCCAACCTTGGTGGTTAAATTCTTCCCACATCCAATTTTCACCACCTTACAGATTTTCCTCAATTTATGTAACCAAGCGATCTTTGAGACTTTGAGCTTACACATCTAATTAATAACACCGACTAAAATTTTAATGACTATAACGATTTCAATCCTCAATGATCAAACTAATTTATTAAGGTTATAATTATCCATTGTGATGTGTCGTTGAGTTACATCTTTCTTTTTGGAAATCTTTGTCGACATGAGGTGATTAGTATTTTGTTTAAACTCCACATCTCTAATAATTAAAAAAAACTCCATACATCTAATAATGATATATGAATTGCCATTGTAGTGAATCAATGTATTAATGTTAGAGAATTGTCCGGCCTAAATCATACATCCAAAAGGAGCTAATCTGGAGTAGTCAGACTCTTAAATTTATAACCAAACACTCAGGCCCCCACAACTACGATATGTGGTCTGATGTAGTAAATCAATGTCGATTCACATGGATAAGGGTGGTATGTGTTAAGAATGTAAAGGCCTTAGTTTAGTTACACCAAACAAAGAGTTAAGATAAAACCTTTTGTTCCTTAGGGAACAATGGTACTTGAACAAACAAGCCAAGTAAATCAAGTAAAATAAAGAAGAAGCAAAATAAAAGAACGAGTAAAGTAAAAGAGTAACATATCAAGTATGGATGGGGAAACTTGGATTGGTTTTAACTATCTAAGGCCTCTCACGCACATGCAATACTCACACCCATTATATACCCTTAGCAGGTTTACAAGCAATCATCATAAGTGTCTACTCCCTCCTCTCTCGAGCTTAGGGTAGATCTAGATTGTAAGGCTGTCTCTCTCCCGAGATGGAAAACAAACAACCACAATAAAACCATATGATCATTAGCTTAATAATGCTAACATTCTCATGCATTCATGTAACTCCACAACACTTAGATATAGGTTAATACTACTCTTTCGGGGTACTAACAATCAAACAACACAAGATGGTAGCTAAGCATACACGTGAATCATTAAGACTGAGAGTATGGAAATAAACATCGCCAAGAGCATATACTCAATGGATGTAAGTATTTACATGTTGGGAAAGCTTTAGTGGCTACTCCCAACCCAAGCTATATGTTTATCCACTCATGGTGGTGAACATCATTACAAATTTACAAGTATTGTATGACTGGAGATGGATGGTGGAATGAATGTATGTGATGAAGGACGGAAGACATGTTTAGGGAAAAGAAGATACACCAACAATGGCCTCATATGGCCAAGGTCAATGGACACACTCTCTTATCTAAAGATGGTGTAGAAGTGTAGCAAGGATATGCTTGTAGCTCTCCTTCTTTTGATAAAGATATTGGAGTAGACTGGTGGTGGGAAACAAGGAAATCTTTCACACTCTCATCCTTCAGCTTTGACAAACTGATGGTGGAAGAGCTGGTCGATGACATGGGTGTGATCCGGCAACACTTCCACATTCTTCGTGGGTAGTGATCCTTTTCTCGGTATCCCATCGGTCCTATTTATAGCTTTGGTGCATGGTCTTTACTTGCACCGCAAGTCTGGCTACCTCAAATGACTGTTCTGTACAACCATCAAATGTTGTGTACAGTTGAGCCATCAGTTCCCTCGCTAGTTGGCCGACTCATGACATCAGTTGGACCATCGATTCTTGGAAAATCTTATCATGCCATCAAATCTTGAGAATCGTTGGTGAACAGATTGAAGTGCTAGCCTGAATGAAAACTAGATTAGACCACCGATCTAAAGGATTTGATGGTTGTGGTGAATAGCAGGTTGTCTAGGTAAGCCATTGATTCTTGATATCTAATGCTCACCCTATGGCTGTTTGACTATCCATCGATTATTGAGAACTAAGGGTTAGTCTGGCTTCACTCCTTAGTGGATCTACACCTTTGTGGACCATAGGTTTGGAAAATTATGGTTGGAATGGTAATGGATTCTTTCTCTATTGCGTTCTCCACTGGTAGTGGAAATCAATGGACGTCCTACTTCAATGGTGAAAACTATCGTTTCACAAGTACCATGCATGGGAACTGGTAGTTATCTTCAAACAAAGGCATAAGAGTAATACATATGCAAAATGGGGGAAAATTAAGGTAACTCTACATAAAGAGAGGAGATAAGAGGTAAAATAAAACATGCAATATCCACAAAATTAGATGTTATCAATCCCCTCAAACTTAGAGTCTAGCTTGTCCTCAAGCTAACAAATAGAATTAAGGCATGGAACGACTTCAAAAGACTTTATTAGATTAGTGTTTTTGGAGTGTGAAAAATGTCTTTACATCAATCTTACCTCAAAACATTTGTATCATGACTTGGTGTTGTTAATTCCTAGATTCTCCTTCTCAGATCAGGAGTAGTGTTACTCATATCGTTTGCTATGACCTTCTGAGGAAGGATTTCTCCATCGTGATGCACCGATAATCCCTTTCTTGGATGTACTTGCGCAAGGTTCTGGTTAGAGGTAGGTTTCACACCCAACTTTTATTTTATGGAGGTCCTAACTATTGTGTTGGGGTAGGCTAAGGCTGAAGTGTTTCTCTGCTTTTCTTAGGTTTGCTCAACCATGCGTACTGTTGTAATAATAGTGTTACCCAATTTTTTTCATGATGTAATCTCAGGTGGTTATGTTTTTTTTGGAAGCCAGGAGTCACTATCATTCATCCCACACTCCTCCTATGGGCTAAACAAACAAAGGATATACAATTGGGGTATGGAAAACGCCCAATCCCCCCACTAAAAAAAGGATCCCAACATCAAAATACCCCCCTGTACTGTACATAGTGTCCAAGAGACATCAAAAAGAAACAAAAATATGTATCTATCTATCACCTGCCTATCAACTAAGTATATTTCCATCTATGAAGAATGTATGGTATACCTCTCCTCTCCATCATCATCAATCTATGGGCTTGTATAGGGAGTGTACTGGGTTCATGTGAAACCCATATCTCTCCTCTTAGATCCCAACTCTTTCCGATGAATGCTGCTATTTTGTTACCCTCCCTGGGTATATGGGACCCCATCATCATATTGTCATGGTCTACCTACTGGACCATCGATTATTGAGAACTGAGGGTTAGTCTGGCTTCACTCCTTAGTGGATCTACACCTTTGTGGACCATAGGTTTGGAAAATTATGGTTGGAATGGTGATGGATTCTTTCTCTATTGCGTTCTCCACTGGTAGTGGAAATCAATGGACGTCCTACTTCAATGGTGAAAACTATCGTTTCACAAGTACCATGCATGGGAACTGGTAGTTATCTTCAAACAAAGGCATAAGAGTAATACATATGCAAAATGGGGGAAAATTAAGGTAACTCTACATAAAGAGAGGAGATAAGAGGTAAAATCAAACATGCAATATCCACAAAATTAGATGTTATCAATCCCCTCAAACTTAGAGTCTAGCTTGTCCTCAAGCTAACAAATAGAATTAAGGCATGGAACGACTTCAAAAGACTTTATTAGATTAGTGTTTTTGGAGTGTGAAAAATGTCTTTACATCAATCTTACCTCAAAACATTTGTATCATGACTTGGTGTTGTTAATTCCTAGATTCTCCTTCTCAGATCAGGAGTAGTGTTACTCATATCGTTTGCTATGACCTTCTGAGGAAGGATTTCTCCATCGTGATGCACCGATAATCCCTTTCTTGGATGTACTTGCGCAAGGTTCTGGTTAGAGGTAGGTTTCACACCCAACTTTTATTTTATGGAGGTCCTAACTATTGTGTTGGGGTAGGCTAAGGCTGAAGTGTTTCTCTGCTTTTCTTAGGTTTGCTCAACCATGCGTACTGTTGTAATAATAGTGTTACCCAATTTTTTTCATGATGTAATCTCAGGTGGTTATGTTTTTTTTGGAAGCCAGGAGTCACTATCATTCATCCCACACTCCTCCTATGGGCTAAACAAACAAAGGATATACAATTGGGGTATGGAAAACGCCCAATCCCACCACTAAAAAAAGGATCCCAACATCAAAATACCCCCCTGTACTGTACATAGTGTCCAAGAGACATCAAAAAGAAACAAAAATATGTATCTATCTATCACCTGCCTATCAACTAAGTATATTTCCATCTATGAAGAATGTATGGTATACCTCTCCTCTCCATCATCATCAATCTATGGGCTTGTATAGGGAGTGTACTGGGTTCATGTGAAACCCATATCTCTCCTCTTAGATCCCAACTCTTTCCGATGAATGCTGCTATTTTGTTACCCTCCCTGGGTATATGGGACCCCGTCATCATATTGTCATGGTCTACCTACTGGACCACCTCATGGATCACCGCTGTGTGCCATGGGACCTTCTCTGTACCCCAAATTGAGTTAATCAACCTGATATCGTACACATCCACAATGATCACCCTTAAGCCCCAATCCCTTAGCAACTTTAGTTGCACCATCGTTGATTTCATTCCCAAAGAATGTTTGGGATCTAGCATGATATCAGCTCGATATGAGATGACCATCCTCCCAGCATGATTCCGGATGATTCCTGCTATCCATCCTATTCTTTCTCCCTCCCGATCCATGTACAAACCATATGCATGCCAAATTTACCTTCACGTTATGTATATCAGGAGGATTCCACCTAAATAACTGCAGATGACACATCTTCCTTTTAGGCCACTTAATGGTCTGGTCGATCTTCTCATGCCAAACCAAGTCTCCGAGGTTGATCTTGAAGCTTCTATTCTCACTAATCCGGCCCAAAAATGTTAACATCTCCTTACAAGAAACCTCACCCACCATCTTCTTCCCATCATACCTCACCCTGCACCTCTGTGCCCAAATGACCTAAGGTAAAAGGGTCGGTAACATCCCACAACACCAACCTTTAAAGGTTTACTCTCTGGCTTCATCCCAAAAGATTTTGATTACATGATTAAGACCCATGTCCACCAAACTAACATTTACCACCTCCAGCATCTCGGCAACTTTGTTCCACAAGAACCTCGCCATATCGCTTGACACAAACAGATGGTTCAGGTCTTCTTGATCTGGCTCCTCATAACCAACACACATCAATGCAATCAGAATCGAGCATCTACGGATGTTATCATCTGTTGGGAGTGCCCGCTTCATTGCTTTCCACGAAGCGATGTTGATCCTAGGTGGTATCTTGCTCCTCCACATACACTTTTTCTTCTCTAACCCCCCGTGGTGGTTCCTGCATAAGACTTCCTTGGCAGATCTAAAGAGAAAACCCCCATCAGATTAAAACCCCAACCTCCTCGATCACCACGGTACTGTTAGCAATCATAATCACAATAGTGTCCTCCACCAATAACCTCATCCTTTCCCAATCCCAACCTCCACCTTCCTTCCATAGATCTTTTACTCTTAGATTTGTGTTCACCTCTCTGTATCTTCTAGATCATCTAGAGTGAGGATCCCCGCACCATCTGTCACACCAAAATGATAAATCACCTCTCCTCACTCTCCATCTGAGAAAGTTCATAATGGTCAAGAACACCTTCCACATCGCTCTCCACAATGGGGAGGGGCTTCTGGAGAGGCCCACCTCCCACGGGTGGTCCAGGTCATCGTTGTACCTCTTTTTCTTGCACTTTGAACTGTAAAAAGTCACCCAAAGAGACTTCCTCGTGTGAAACTCCCAACATTATTTTACCACAAAGGCCTGGTTCGCCATCTTCAAGTCTGGGATCCCCAACCCTTCCTCTTTGTAGGGCTTTTCCAGCTTCTTCCATGCAACACATGCTTTCTACTTGCATCCATCCCTTGCTTTCCACAGAAAACTTGCCAGCAACTTCTCAATCTTTTTGATCACCTTCGCCAGCACTGACCCCACTATAAGGATGTACATCGGAATCAATGCTAAAATGTGATCAACCAACACCATTCTCTCCAAGAAAGACAATAGGTTAACCTTCCATCCCACCATCTTCCCCTGGATCTTCTCCAGGATCGGGTCAAAGTGGAGGGGCTTGAGACCCTTTCTCACCAGCGGTGTGCCAAGGAAGGTCAGGTCATTCACAGCATTGTGAAAGCCCAAGACGTCATCACCTCCCTACTTTTGGTATCCACCCCTCCGCCCATAAAAAATGAGGGTTTCCCTATGTTCAACACTTGTCCCTTTCCCTCTTCATAGTCCCTTAACAAGGTTGCAAGTCTCTTCATCGAGTAATGTTCCATGGTGGAGAAGAGGATCACATCATCATCAAATAGGAGGATTGGTGGAGCAAGCACCACACCCCTGACCTTGAATCTATCTCAACCCCAAATCTACTTCTTTTTTCACCTTTCTACACAAACATTCTTAAAAAATAATGAACAACTTCTTTTTTCATCTTTCTACACAAACATTCTTCAAAAATAATGAACAACGATGGTGATAGAGGGTTCCCTTACTTCAAGCCTTTCCTCATCTGGAACAAACCATCCATATACCCATTCAAACATGATGTAACCTAGACTTCTTCAAAGAAACGAACCAACAAACATATAGTCTCTTCCATCATCCCCATCCTCACCAAAATTCTCTTCATCATGTTCTAGCAGACCATATCGTATGCTTTTGTCATATCCAACTTCACAATAAGGTTATCATCCTCCTCATTTTAGTCCAAATCATGCATCAATTCTCTCACCAACCTAAATTAGCTGTGAATATCACACACTTTCATGAAAGCACCCTATTCCAATGATATCATATTCAACATCACCCTCGCCAATCTATCATTTATCAGCCTTGCTATCAATCTCACAGTCACATTTTCTACAGAGATGGGTCAGAAGTCCATACCTAGCTCACAAGGGTTATTCACATTTGGGATAAGTATCAGAAATCTACAAAGCAAGCTTCGGTGTATCAACTTTCCCTGGAAGAAACACCTCATCATCTCCCATACATCATGTTTGACAATCTCCCACACCGTCAAGAAGAAGGTTACTGTGAACCCATCCAGACCCGACATTGTGTTCTTATCCATTTCTTTGAGTCCTCAAGATTTCCTCCATGTAGGATATTCAGAATCATGATGTTATCTTTAGTGTTAATCACCTCATCCAAACTTTGCAAGAAAATATCTGCCTTGATGTCATCTCTCTGGCCCTTCTCTGAGAAGAAATCTTCATAATACTTGGATGCCTCCTCTCTCATCTTGTATAAGTCTTCTATCATCACCCCATTAGGACCCCTGATCCTTTTGATCGTCTTCCTTTTGTAGCACCCTCTCACAACCACATGATAGAACTTTGTGTTTCTCTCACCATTCTAGAGCCATTTCACTTTTGACTTCTCCTTCCAGATCCCCTCTTCATACAAACGCCAAGATTCTAGCTCCACTTTTGCCTCCCTCAAATCAAGCCCTCTCCAGCCATCAGGAACCTCATCGAAGTCTTTATGAAGCTGGTGTACAATGTCCTCCAGATCTCTTATCTTTTGGGTACTTCCGCCGAACACATCTCTACTCCAGGTCAATAGCTTCTTCCTCAGGTTTTTCATCTTCAAGTAAAGTCTCGTAGTCAGTTCCGCCCACCCATCACGTGACCATCCATTTTCAATGACCTTCATGCACTCCAGATGATCGAGCCAAGCCCTTTTAAAAAAAAAAGGGTAACTCGGGAAGGTCTCTTTAGAGAGGGAGTCCTTCACCAGCAAAGGGTAGTGGTCAGAAGACCTATCTCTGGTAAGGTGATGGATGTAGGAACTAAACTTTTGTTTCCAGTACTCATTGAAGAACCCTCGGTTCAGTCATTCCCACTTAGTTGGATTACCCCTCTACTTATCTACCCAAGTAAAAGCACTCCCTTCAAAATCCATCTCCCAGATGTCCATATCTACCACCCAAGCATTAAACTCCTTCATCGGTTGTTTTTCCGGTTTGATCGTACCCATGTGTTTTTTTTATAGAAGTCGGGAGGCTATCTTATTCATCCCGCCCTCCCCTTGCGAGCAAACTCAACTGGGTATTACCATCACTACTTGAATTGACTGAATTAAACAAGGTAGTACTACTACCCTTACAAGAGTCCAACACTAAAAACCCTTGGATTTCCTCCGGAGGGTTGTCATAATAGGCTGATCCCCTGTTGTTGTTTTTGTGTACCTTCGCCAACGCATCCGCCACTGCATTGGCTCCTCTTCGAATGAACCTCACTTGCCAGTTCTCCTTCTTCATCCTTTTTATCTCATCAAAGTTTTAGCATACTTGGGAAACTCACTCGGTATGCCTTCAACCATGTCCACTGCTATCCGAGAATCAGATTCAATAACAACTTAGCTGAATCTGCTCTTGGTAGTGATTTGTACTGCCAATTCTATACTTGCCACTTCAGCCTCAGCTACATCCAAAGTCTTTAGTTTATTCGCTGCCTCAGTTACCCAATGCCCGTTGTGGTCCCGTATTACCACAGCAAAGCTAGCGGAGTTTCCCTTCACTGTGGCATCATAGTTTAGTTTAAAGACACCCTGTCTTGGTGCCTCCCAGCGGTGGTTGCCTATTGCTGCCGCAGATCTCTTCTCAGTGGTTTGGAATGCTTCTATTTGGGCCTCGACATCCTTTTTGATACTGCGTACCAGTTGGCTAGTCCCAGGATTTTCCCTTTTGAAGACATGGTCGTTTCTACTGAGCCAAATGTATCGAGCCGCCGTGAGGAGCTGGACAAGAGCAAGATTATCTTGTCTACGGTTGCTTTCGACCCATTCACTTACCGAGCTGGTGTTAAAAGTTCCCATGGCCGTGATTACTCCACCTGCAAGCTGCAACCAGACCTCTTTGGCATACCTATAGTCTCGAAGCGTGTGAATGTGTGTCTCGTCTTCCTCGTTGCACCTCGGACATGTCTTCGAAGTGGCTAAGCCGCGTTGAACGCGCCTCTCATTCATTAGCAATGCCTCGTGAAGCATTAGCCAGGTGAATACCTTATGTCGGGAGGACATCTTGGCTTCCCAAATAGTCTTCCAGTTCCCCGGCGAGTGGATGTCCTTCCCAACCCTCAGCCTATTGTATGCGGTTCTCGTAGAGTACTATCCATCCTTCGTATGCATCCAAACTCTGATGTCCTCCCCGTCCTACTCCCTAGGGGTAGGGAGCTGTAATACATCCTTCACTAGTCTCTACGGTAGCCACATCTATAAGAACTCCTTATCCCATTCCCCATGGAAGTTGATAACAGAACTGACTTTAAGGTCCATTAGCTCCGGCGGAATGGGTTGCAGAGCATGATCCTTTAGGAGAAGTCCGTCCTCCCTCCATCTATTTGTCCAGAAGTTGATGTTCTTGCCACTCATCGGAGACAAGTACGAGTTGGCTTCTATGAAGGCTATTACCAGTGATTGCTGCATTGCTAACTTTTGACATGGTGGTACTCGTTCGGCCTTGCTCGCCTACGATCCTTATTTTAATTCTTTCACTCCATTTTGAGTTTCTGTTGGTGCAGATGTCCCACACGTTTTTATAAATTAGAGCCAGGTTCCATTTGCGCATCCTTTTCAAGCCTAATCCTCCTTCGTTCTTCGGGCTACAGACCTTGTCCCAAGCAACCAAGGTAAGAGAGTTGGATTTGTTAACCCCACCCCAAATGAACTGCCTAATGATGCTATCAATCTTATCACATAGTTGCAATGGGAGCACTGCTGTTTGCATTACATAAGTGGGGAGAGCGAGTAGGGTGGATTTCACGAGGCAAATTCTACCCGCTAATGACAAGCTCCTGGACGACCAGACGTTCACCTTGCTGTTTACCTTCTCCATCACCTCCTTCTATGTCTCTTTGTTCACCCTTTTATGTAGAATAGGGACCCCTAAGTATTTCCCCAGATCTTCAGTTGTCTGGTACTTACTTGTTCTGCATATTCTCCTTCTCAGGTCCCTGTCCACGCTCTTGGAGAAAAAAAGTCTTGTTTTCTTTAGCGACACCGATTGCCCGGATACTTCCTCGAAGGATTTGAAACATTTCTGAATCGTTCTCATCTGTGCACAACTAGCTTGGGCAAAGACGATTAGATCGTCAGCGAAACAAACGTGGGAGATTCTGGGACCATTAGTCCCCATTTTCACCGGCCTCCAATTAGCAGATCTAACCTCCATTTCTATCATCTGGCTGAGTCTCTCTAAGCAGAGCACGAACAGATATGGTGAGAGGGGATCACCCTGCCTCAATCCCCTGCTCGCTCTAAATGGTCTTGAGTTCTTGCCATTCCAGGCTATATTTGTTTCGCCCCCAGTAATTGAGGCCATGATGAACCTCCTGATCCTCGCCGGGATGCCTGCTCTTTGAATCGTATCCTCTATAAACTCCCAAGACATCTGGTCATAGGCTTTAGTTAAGTCTATATTTATTGCCATGGTCTTGGCCCCTTTCCTCCGTTTCATCGCATGGAAAATCTCTTGGACCAACATGATGTTGTCGGTGATACGCCTTTGAGGGACGAAGCTGCTCTGTGCTAAGGAGATCCATCCGGGCATCAAAGGTTTCAGGCGTTTGACCACTAATTTGGTTGCTATCTTTAGCGTCACATTGTTCAGCAAAATGGGTCTGAAGTTCTCACATTTTTCCGGTGCGATGGTCTTGGGGATGAGGACGATCATAGAATCACAAAGGCCGGGTGGCATAGAGCCTGTGCAAATCACTTCCTGCACTGTTTTAACTACACTGGCACCAATGACTCGCCAGTTGTTCTGGATGAAGTGAGCGCTTACACCATCAGGTCCAGGCGCCTTCATCAGGTCTAGTAGTTTGGCCACGCTAAGGATTTCTTCATCGGTTGGCCTGGCCTCGATCACTGCTTTCTGCAGATCCGTCAAGCTAGAAAAAGCTCCTGGGAAGGCACCAAGGTCGAGGTTCCTCTCGCGTTCCGGGGCGGTGAGGGCCTGTTTGAAAAAATTCACGACCATGTTCATTAGCTCCTCCTCCTCCACAACCCAGTGTCCATCGTCGTTTTTGAGTTTACAGATTGTGTTCTTTCTTCTGCGTTGATTGATGAAGTTGTTATAGAATTTAGAATTGTTGTCTCCGTCCTTCATCCAATTAACATGGCAGCGGTGCATCAGATCAGTTTCTTCATCCTTGAGGATCTTGTCCAGCTCTGCCTGGAAATCCGAGCACAACGCATCAGATATGTAGTTGTATTGGTCTGCCAGCTCCATTTGTAACCTGGTTATGTTGCTTATTAGCCTGTCCTTCTTTCTCCTTCTCTTCTTTCTAGAGTCTCTGTCCCAGTCTTCTAGTTGGTTTTGAGCTTCGCGTAGAGCTTCTGTGAAGCCAAGGTCTGTCCTCCACGTCCTTCCGAGAGTAGAGGGAAAGTCAGGGTGATCCTGCCATGATGCCTTCGTAGTAAACCTATAGTTGTATCCTTGTCTTTGTTTGAACTTCACCAATAAGGGGCAGTGGTCCGATCCGAACCTTGGAAGATGTTCGATCTCCGACTCAGGGTAATTATTGATGAAGGCTGTATTAGCCACTGCTCTATCCAGGCGCTCCTGCAGTAGTCCGTGTCTGTATGTAAATTTCATACCGGAGTAGCCCAAGTCGCTTAAGTCTGCTTCCATAAGGGTGCTTTGGAAGATAGAGGCCTCTACACGGTTGAAACTCCTGCTTCCACACTTTTCCATAGGATCAATGACCGTGTTGAAGTCTCATATAGCGATCCAAGGTAGTTTAAACGTATCCCCCATCTGCACAATGTGTTTCCACAGCAGGCTTCTCGTAGAGATCTGAGGGCTCGCGTAGATGAAAGTAATGAAGCATTCATTGTTAACTCTGCATGCTATAAATTGTCTATGACTTTTGATGATGTCCACTCTGCAAAATGACGCGTTCCAACACACCCATATCCCTCCAGCAAATCCTCTGGCCTCTACTCTGTAGGAGTTTGGGAACCCGAGTTTTCGAATGGTGCTAGCAACATTTTCTGCACTGATTCTGGGTTCCAGAATGGCCATGATTTTTGGTTTATAGTAGTTGATTATTTCCTTGAGTGCACATCGATGATTTCCACTTCCGATCCTGTGAGTATTCCAGCACAGGAAGTTGATCATGATAGCATTTGGCGGGGTGGTCAGTTCTATCAACCTTCTAGGGAAGTGCCCGTTTCGACATCTCCTTCTCCTTGCTTGATTCTCGCCCCTTTGTTATGACCAGCTAATCTAGGGCTTTACCTTCTCTGTTCATATGGGGGCTTGGCCCTTGGTTTCTTTGCTTTGGTGGTAGACCCTTTGAGTTTACCGCCTGTTTGGTTGGGGCCGCTCGTCGATGTCGTTTGTTCGCCTGGCTTCCCAGCCGTTTTTTCTCCTCTTTCGCTACCTTCTGCCCGTGTTGTCGCTCGTGTAAGTTCCTCAGCTGTTGCTTCTTCTTCCGTTCGGTCCGAGTTGTGATATCTGTTTCCCTCCTGTCCTGCTTCGTCCACAGCCTTATCTTCCACATGTTCTTCTCTTCCTTTCCTGTGTCCGACTGTGTCCTCGTTTTCCACTTCCATTTCAAGGATCACCTCATCCACCCCTGGGTTAACCACCTTGTGGTTCTCATTTGTATCAGGTTTTTCCTTTCCCCTTGTTTCGTTCCCCTCGTTGTTGTCGTCGACGTCAATGATAGCCTCGGTTCCTTCTGCCGTTTCCTTATCTTTGTCTCCCCTAGCTACCTTGCGCTTGGGCCTCCACACTTTCTCTTGTCTATCAGTAACTTACCCTGATTCCCCATCATCAGTTTGTTGCCTTCATCTGCTGCCTGATCTTCTGGGTCCTCCTCGTACAGCAGGTTCATGAACCTGTTAGTTATTAGCAGGTTGTCCGGTGGCCTGCCTTGTTGCTGTGCCTATTTGTAGGTTTTTCGCTGTCTCGCTCCTCGCCCTTTCCTTTGTTGCCATGTGTCTTCTCTGGTTACGTTGGTATTGTTTTTGATGGCCTCCCTTCCCAGCTCTTCACCATTATCCAGACTGATAGGCACGTACTGACAGTAACAGTGATTATGGCCTATCTTCCCACATGCCGAGCACTTCTCCGGCGCAACCTTGTACTCTACTTGATATTCAAAGTCGTTGATGAAGACTGAGGTACACAAGGGATTTTTGGTATCAATCTCGACCGCAAGTCTAGCAAACTTGCTTCTAGTTCTGAAGGCCGTATGGCTATCTACCTTCACAAGTCTGCCCAGTGCCATGCCTATGATCTCGAACATATTTAGGATGTAAAGGTGTAGAGGCAGATTCAATATTCTTACCCATGTAACCAGGAAGGTAGGTAGTTCCTCCGTCGGTTTGAACGTCGGGTACCAATCCCAGACTGCGAGGCAACACCCGAAGATCTTCCACGCCCCCCCGGTCATGGCCGTTTCGTAATCATCCTTACTTGAAAGTTGGACAACATAGTGTCCCAGATCTAGTTCGAAGATGTTGAATCTTCCTTTAGGGTTCCATAAAAGCTTGATCTTGTCCCTCATTGTCATAAACCCGACGTCTGTTCCAAGTAGCCTTATGATCACGACATACTTCCATGGTCTCGACAGTTGTTCCTCCGCCTCAGGATCAATATATATATCCGGACAGCCTTCGATCCGTCTTAACTCGATGGCTTTGTGGTCTAGATGCCCTTCATACAGCTTGTCCAGGAAGGGTAGTTCCAAGATTTCCGATCCTTGGATCATTTTGGACGCGCCTTCCACCGCGCTCCTGTATGAACGTATCATGTTTCTTCCGCCCTCCGCCGCGCCCATACCAGCGTTATTGGTTTCTTTGTTTTCTGTGACTCCTTCTTCAGTAGGCTGGGATTCGTGGCTCTGGTTTTCCGTTACTCCAGCCATATTTACATTCATCTCCTCTTCCTGGCTCTAATCCCCTCTCATTCCAGCATATTGAAAGGCGATTCCTATTTGGGGTATCGAAACCCTAACCCCCTTTGTTTGGAGTTTTCCGTTGCGCGACCCTTCCTTCTCCGGCCTCGGTCCTTCTTGCATGTCCGTTGCTCCGTTCCTATCTCAGATCGACGTCCCCACATCGCTTCCTTGGTTCTCGGCTCCCACCTTTCCGACGGTTTCAGCGCACCCCCCATCACCCCTTCTTTCACCGTAGACCCCTCCGAGCGCCGCCATGACAAGCAATGATCGTACCCATGTGTTCATCCTCCAATCTAAGCACATTAAAATCCCCCACCATGATCCATGGGTCATCTCCTATGTTGCTTTTCATGTCTCTCATACTACTCCATAACCTCCTCCTATCATACATGTCACATTTTGCATAGACCGCGGTTACAAAGGAACTCTGACCCGTGGTATATTTCCAATTAATGGTGATTTGGTGGTCATCTGCTTCGAACAACACAACATACAAGTCTCTATCGACATAGGCCCAAATCTTACCCCCTTCTTTTTTATTTGAATAGCAACACTCTAGACCGTCTTCCTCCACTAGATCCTCTATATAGTTGGCTCTCACAAAGGGTTCAAAAATTGCAACCACTAGGGGCTTGTGTCTTCTATAAATCCTCTTCAACACTTAGCTTGTCTTCTTGCCTGCAACACCTCTCAAGTTCCAGAAAAGCATGTTACACATAAGACAACTATGAGCATCCCCTCTTGATCTCCCCAACACCCTCAGAAAGATCTCATCCTCCCTCGATATCTATGGTCCCTCCTTCCTTCTCTCCTCCTATCTTGGAATTCCTCCCTACTTATGTCATCATAAGCCCTATACATGATACACTCATCCTCTGACCAAGAGTCCTGGACACCCACATACCTATCCTCAATATACCATAGAAAATATTCATCTCTCCTCCTTCTGTTGCTGCTTCTATCATACCTTCTAGTCCTGCTTGAGAATCTTTCTCTCCTATCATCCTTGAACCTTTTATCCACTATGAAATCATCTAATCTACTATATTTCAGATGAATCCTCTCCCCTCCTTGGACATTTACCTTATGACCTCTTTGTTTCACCTTCTTTGACTTCAAAACCTCACAAAAATCTGTTCCATTATCACATACTCTCACCTCTTTCTCCACCTCACGGTACGGTTTTGTTCTCGAGTCACCCTGCTCATCACAAGATTTAGGACGGTCTTGTTCCTCTTCAAAGATTCCCATGGTACACAAGGTGAACGATTTCAGAGGTAAACCTCTCAATCTCCCTTCCACATTAATCACCACCGATCCTTGATTCTAGAAACACTCAAAAACCATCGTGATCTCCACCACAAAATTTTTATCGCCCATCGAGACCTCTAAAGCCACATTAATATCCCTTTAGAACACCTTTATAGCCACCAGAAGCCCTACCGAATCATTCTGGTTTCTCTGCCAATCTGATCTGCCCTTGACCTCACCCACTTTGCTCATCATCTCTATCACTGACTCATCATCCCTGCGACTACAAGGGATCCCCCCTAACCAGCACGAGAAGAACCTCTTCTTTAGATTATTTGGGACTCAACTTGCATGACGAACAAAGAGTTCACCTCGCTCCATAGAAGGAGCTGCTTCTTTAACCACTATACCCACCTCCCCAATTGATCCAAAGAAGATAATCACTTCATGCCAATTCATATGTTCCCATATCAGGGCCTTTGACCAAATCTCAAAGAGATACTCCATCATATTCAACCAATCCACCTTTGCAGTCCATCCGACCATGATCGCCAATTCAAGGTTTTTTCAGCTTCATCGTAGGTCTTTGTGTTCCTCTCAAGAGTCACCATCATCATGGGTCTTCCACCACTTAGCCAGGCCGGCGCCCGATGATGAGTAGAGTTGCCAAGGGCTGGGAAATCCTCCCCCTTAAAAATGAAAAGACTTTGATCTGGTTGGATAGTTCATCGAGACATGCTCTTCGCTGCGGCATATATAGCACACCCTCATATTAGGACATTGTCTCTTCCAGTGAACTTTCCCCAAACACCTAAAGCACACATTCTTCAGTAGTTCAAAAAATTTCTTCTGAGTCCCTCTACTATCAGGAGGTCCCTTGCCACCATCATCTCCCTCTGAGGCCCTGCCCTTATTCTTTCTACTAGACTCCCAGATACCTCCTTGGTCATCCTCCTCTCCGTTTTCCAGGTCTGGACTAGTACCCTGGTCTACCTCCGACTCTTGGTTCAGCTTGGTCATTTCCACCACAAGTCTTGACTTCGCTGCCTCCATGGACCACACCTCATGGAAGGATATGGACCAACCTCAATCTCCAATGGTAGGTGAAATGGGTAGGGCAGAGTCTATTTGGATTTCTCATTCTAGGTGCGGAGATCTTCCTTGGGGAAATTTGGGGGGAACAACCACACCCAAGATTCCCAAATCCGATTCTCGGCAACTAGCACTAGATTTCTAGTGGGAGAGATCATCAGGAGAATTGATCTCCTAAGGGTAAGAGCTCACCAAGGGGGCGAAAGGGAGAAAGCAGTGGTTTGAGGATCGGGACCGAATATCTCCAGCCCCGACGACTCTACTGCTGGGTCGACAATGCTAGGTCGCCTAACTAGTCGCCTAAAAACACCTTACCTGCTCGGTCCCTCCTGAAGGGTCGTAGTTCTTTCATCCTCAGGTGGTTATGTGAGGTCCCCTTCAAAAGGCAGTGGGAAATTTTGCTTATGTACTTATTTCCCTTAGCATATTTTGAAATTTGGGAACATACTCATGATTTTATTCCCACTCATCTTTTATTCTTGCTCATAGGCTTAGAGGTAGTAGGTATTTCAAGGATGTTTTGGGTCCTCAAGCCTCTTTTGATCCCAAAGTGGGAATTGAAGCACTAGAAGGGGTAGTTGTTTCCTTTTTTCTAGGCTTATGTGGTTTCTATCTTATAATTTATATTTAGGGTGATCAATCAAGAGCATATTGGAATGAGCACTCCTTACATCGAGGGTTCATCTTGTAATAACACGAATTTTTCTACATTTTACAATATCCTGGAATAAGGTTGGCATAAAAACATAATGACACTAAGTTCTAGGTGAATTATAGTGTAAATATTTTGTTCTTGAAATAGTTACGCTAAGAGTTAGCCTGAAGACAAATAAGTCTAAGAGTGAAGGTTATGACAACACTCAAGAAATTGAATTCAAAATTTTTCTTTAAAAATCTTATGTATATGAAATTTCACCTTCTAACGTTAAAGAAACTAAGCTATGTACATTAGCAAAATAAGTATTTTAAGAAATCTAGCAAATTTCTACACAGTTTAGGTAAAAAAGTAAAGGAATGCATGAAAATTGAAATGTAGGACACGGAGACGTACAAAGTTCAACTATTTGCACCCCCAAACGTATCATACACCCTATCCTTAGGGTGTCAAAGATTGAGGTTGAGTAGAATAGTCGATTTTAATATTATGATTTGGTAAATGTCCAATCTAACATTAGGATCTCTAGGGCGTACATCCCTCAAAGGTGGTGCTAGTAATCTTGTTGATAGAATTCCACCTCTTATGTACCTTGGCCAACATTTGCATCTAAAACAACATGTAGAAGCCACATTCATTTGATCCTAGTTGTTACTGTAGGCTCTTGTGGTCGAACTAGTGCTTCTCAAATTTTAGGCCTTCATCGGATAGTCCCCTGCCAGACATCCATATGAGCTCGACAATCATTGTACCCACCTGGGCTGCTTTTTATTCAGTGATGCTTTTATCTATTTTATGCAGATGTGCCATTTTTAAGCTAAAATCAACTTCTGAGCTATTGTACATGATCATTGTTTTCACTTTTATATCTATTGATAGAAGAGTCCAATGTTCATCATATATAATGGGGCCAAAAATGAAGTGTGGTAGGTTATACTTAAGATGATCAATTAGTCATTGTAGTTCTCCTAATTCTTTATTACAAATAATGTCACCAACAATGTCATAGTAGGCCATGTAGACATCATCAAGCTCGTCAGCTAGCAGCAACTGACAAGCTGTCATGACATTAACGTCATATAACCTCATGGCGTGAGTATCTTTTAGAAGTCACGCTTGAGGACTTGGACACTATCACATTCAAACACGGTGATGATCTCATCTTCTTGTGGTCAAAGTTCCTCCATGATGAACATTTGATCTTCTAAAGATAGACCATAACACACTTCTTTGCCAAAATTCTCAAACATGGGATGTGTCAGATATGTGGGTGCTGGCTCTTCTATTTCCTCTTATTCGTCGTGGCATGTTTTATCCTTTTTAGCCTCTTCATCATTGACTCCTAGGTTGGACAAGGTAGGAGCCTCCACCTCCACATCTTCCTCTGGTAAATGCCTACTTTGTTGTGGTGGTGGAGTGGTTTCTACCTCTTGTTGAGTAGTTTCTAGTAAAGGAGATTTTGTTATGGGACTCTTGGTTAGTGCATCAAGTGGGTTTGTAGGTTGTGTTGAGGTATTTGCACCATTGTCTTGGAGGGAGGGGATACTAGGTTGGTTGCATTGATATTTTGAGGAGATGCTTCTTTATCCTCTTGTAGTTTCCTTAATTGCTCTCTCCAAGAGACTTTTACGGGTATGGGAACTAAGTAATACATCCTTCTTAGTATATCTTTGATGTGGTATTTTGAACGCACTAACAAACTCACTCAGGGTTGAAATCCCCGAGCTTTTACCAAAACCAATGTGCAATAATACCACCCGTAAGAGGACGAGTCTTATTGAAGTATAGTTAAGGATCAAACCCAAAGGACAATATTTTAAAGAATCTTTGTCAGTCTAGTCTAGTTTGAGTTAAGGATAATATTTAAAATGATTGGTTGATTTGAGGTTACTTAAACTAATTGCAAGAAAGTAAAAGATGAATTAAAGTTGGGTTTAGATCAATGATATGGAATCACTAGAATGGTATCGGGTTTCACCACCACTACACACGCAAACATATTCAATCGCAATCAATCCAGGCAAGATATATCAATCCAAATAGAGCTGCTGCAGAACCCCCCATACGGGCATTAGGTTCGCGTAAGCATCACCTTAGGCATCATATGTCTCGTCACCAACCGGATCATTTACTTACGACTCCAAAGATATAGAAATCCAATGAAGGTTGTGAGCCCCCTATATAGGCGTTAGGCACACAGAAGCGTCACCGAAGGTTAGATGGCTCGTCCCCTCACAGATCATACACTTACGACCTCGAAGAAATCCCATTCTATTTCTAGTTTGGGAGTCAACCGCATTAATCGATAAGCAATCATGTGATAGATCTACAAACTAACATCGACGATAAACAAAGACGATACAAAATCCAACTAAGGCTGTGGTCCTCCCGGAGGGATGTTTAGACCACAGAAGCGTCACCGTAGGCTAGATATCTCGTCCCCTCACGGATCATACACTTATGACCTCAAGGAATCCTATCAGAAGTTCTCGTCAAGGAGTCAAACTTCGTAAACCGCCATTATATCTCACATATAGAAGAGTTCACAATATAGGAGAGAACAAGATGAAAGCAAGTAGATAATCAACTACGAATGCACCAATTAACAAGGAAATGGAAAGTTATCTACATTGCCACATAGAGTTTAACAAAAGAACATGATTGCATGGGCAGTGAGGCTAGTCCCCGCACCCCAGTGAAAAGGTACTACTCGCTCATGATGCGAGAAACAAGAAGAGTAAGAAAGAGAGAGAAATCCGCCATGAACTCGGTGCAGAAGGTAGTCACAACTCGGTGAAGAAGATACAACCTTCTACGTCACGTCAGAGCAGATCTGGGCGTGAATGGGAGTTGCCAAGATAGAACGGACAGTCTCCCTCGCTCTGTCTTCCTTCTCTCCTCAGCCTCCTTGGTTGCAACATGGGCAGTAGGTGGAATAAAACTGGCGCAGACAACACTGGATTTGGATCGGACCTGTGTACAGGCAGCCTGTCGGCATCCCAGAACCCCCCATAAAATGAGGACCCTTGGGGTCCTATTTATAGGCACAAATCTGTCCCTCTGTGCTATTGGTGTGAGTCCAAACAATTTACTAATGATCCGGAGATATTTTTCCACCAAACGATTTGTTGCATATTCTCATTTGGTCTTCATGCATTTGCTTTATTAAACGATCTGCTAGCCCACGTAGTTTGCATGCAACCAACTCAAATGGTTTTGAATTGTTTAAAGCAACAAACGATCTTGAAGCTTTAACGATCTTCAAATGCAGCTCATTCGGTCGTCTGATTTCATGCAAACGGTCTCCATTGGATGAGGCCATTCGGTCTTCGTGTTACTTGATCAAATAGTTTACTGCTTGTTATTTTATTCACAACAAACAGTTTCATAACTTCATGCCCATTCGGTCTTCAAGTAGCAAATTGCCAGGTGGTTTGCAGCTCATGCGGTCTGCATGTTTATCCAATCAAACAGTCTTCATATTCCAGCAAATAATGATCTTCACGTGTGGGCATGCAACAAACAGTTTACGTTTTTTTGCATGCCATTCAAACGGTCTGCGCAGCTTGCTCATTCGATCCTTCCGCGCCATTCGGTCTTCATGTGGGATATTGCTCAAACATTCTTGGATCCCAACCATTATCAAACGGTTTTGTGTTGTTGTGGCCATACGGTCTGTAAACCATTTTCTCATCAAACGGTTTTGGCCAGCTTTTCATGCAAACGAGCAAATGGTCTCATCATGGCTGCCCATATGGTTTGGCAGATTTCTTCATTCGGTCTTCACATGCGGCATGTAAACGATCTCGCATGCTTGGTTGGTGAGGGTGGCGTGGCTGCTGGAGCAGGTCGCAGCACCGGCGGAGGTGCTGGTTGCTGCTGTGATGGCAGAGACAGCGATGGGCGCTGCAGTTCGTGGGTTGCTTACTCAAATGGTTTGCATGCAATGACCCATACGGTTTTCCTATACAAACGGTCTTGGATCCCAACCAATACTCCAAACGGTTTTGCTGCATACATGACCATTCAATCTACGCAGTTGATTGTCCAAATGGTCCTCGGCGCCGCTCGATCCCTCTCAGCCAAACAGTCTACGCGCATGTGACCATTCGGTCTATGCATACGTTCTGCAGTTCCGATGGGCATACGGTCTTGTAGCAGGTGTCCATTCGGTCTTCCCGTATAGCTCAAATGGTCTTTGCGAGCATTCGGTCTTCGCATGCATTCGGTCTTTGCGTGCATTCGGTCTTTGCGTGCATTCGGTCTTAAAATGGAACTGTCCATTTGGTCTTGAGACTGAATGGTTGAAATTGAATGGTGAGACTGTTTGGTCGAAATTGAATGGTGAGACCGTTTGGTCAAAACTAAGGGTGAATGAAGGTGGGCCCCCAACTAAATGTTCAGCTTTATCAAAACCTACATTAAATCAACATAAATTCGGTTAAATCCTTGATAATCAAATCAATTAAGTAATTTTGTACATTATGATGTATTTTAATATTTAATGAATGAAATTTGATATATTGAGTCCAAATGAGCCCAAGAAGGTAACTAAATTCCATGATGAATATACATTCATCAATCTTCCATGTATTTGTCATAGAAAAATTGTCTGTCATGGATGATTTCCATGACATATTTTCCTCTTAATGAATGCAAGTTTTGGTTGCTATTTGTTGAAGTGAAATTCCCCTATTTAGTGCTTCAACGGTCCTCGGTACTATGAAGCTATTTTCCTCTGAATTAGGCATTAGTTGGGGCCTGATGCAGTCAATGTTGAATTCTTTCTAGTTTGGGCAATACCACCCACCCGTATCTTGAATGAGACATTTTAGAGGGGTCGGTATCACTTGTATAGTTCTTGTCTCTAGATGTTCAAGATCATTCCTCCACATGGTAGGTCTCCAACACTGAAATTGTAGAGCATGACCCACCTTGTGGACAAATCTACCACAGTCAGCAACCAATGGTTGAAGGCTTTGAATGGGAGAGTGATGTACTGAAGTGTTCTTATTTTGTGCAGTATCTCTGTAGCTCCACAACCATTGGTGTCATTCATTTTTGAACGTATAATTGTGCAACTAGGGTTGATGTGGCATTGAAGATTGGTCTCAGATTTTCCTTATACATATATTCTTTAATGATTGTACCAAAAAGGACCTTGAAGAAGACTCTATTGATATTCACTTTATATCTGAAAGTTGGTCGTAGGTTGTTCTTGTCAGGAGGTATCTATTGTTGTTGTAGAGGACATCTTTTCCTGGCTTATCATCATCTAGAATGTCAATTAGTACATGGAAGTCATGGAGGGGCATCCCTTCCACCAATGTGATGTACATATCTTTTATCTTACACGATAGTGGTGGCGGTGCGACTGGATCCACACTTGCTGCAGGAGGTGGTTCTGGAAATACTAGATGTGTCAGTTTGCTGGGGGAATTGATGAACATCCAATTCATTTTTGCCTCATCTTTTTCTATGATGTCCTCCTCCATCTCTATTGAAAAGGAAAGTTGACAAGCCTTGTCAATGATGGGTTCATCTAGTAGTAGTGCATTGATGATGTCCTCGTTATGTTGAGGTGATGGGACTTTGTAGTTGGTTAAAGGGTCTAAGTTGTTCATCATGTCTTTTGTTGTCTCCGATGCTTCCTCCCCTCCCTCTGATGACTTTAGGATGACCTCATTCTTGCCTGATGCTTCAATGTTCATGGATAGGAGGGGTTGTTCTAGAACTTCTTAGGTGCCTTGGTCTTCTACGTCTATGGGTCCCCATTCCTAGTTGTTGTTGGTTGAGTGCCCTGACGAGGCTGTGGAGTTGGTGAGTTCATCCTCCCCAGTGGGCACTTCTCGATTATTTATTGACTCCTACCTACTCTCTTGGAGGATACATATGTAGTAGCTTCTCCCTCTATGAGTGGAGCAACCTTCCTAGATTGTACTTTTGCAAGCACCACGTCCACCTTCAACTGCACGTCAGCTTCTATTGTAGTTGAAGGTGGAGTTTATTTGTTAGTGAGTCATTGTCACTTTGGTAGAAATTTTTCACTAGACGGTGATGTCGGCGACACCTCCTTTCTCGTCATTGCCTCAGTACATAGCCTCTCATTTTCTTTATGTAATTTGTCATGCTGCTCTATGTTCCTTCTTGATCTTGCCTCCTACTCTTCCACCTTTGCTTGGACTGAGACTTCTTATTATCTACTGACGTGCATGCTCTGCTCGACTTCGTGCAATGAAAGGGGTACTTATCTATTGGAGACCTCCCATCTTTAAGATTTTGGTCTGACTGGTCAGAATGGTGAGGTTCTCTCTTATTTTGTCTTTCGCCTCTTCATTAATGTCTTCTTCGACTGGAATATCTCCTTTGAACTTGCTGCTAGCTTCTTTGGATACAGTGGGCAAGATTCCACACTGGCATTGACTGAGGGATCTACAAGTTCCTCCTCACATTGTTCTGGTTCTTGTGGTACCTCTTGTGTGAAGTTTTTGCTTCCATCAATGAAGGCATCCATGAAATCATCTCCTATCCCGACATCCTCATGTATCTCTAGAATACTCAACTTGGGTGCATTTTTTGGATCAACTTCCTCGTATCATTGTGATACCTTTGGTATAACGATGGTAGGTATGATCATCAGAGATTCTAGTCATTCAATCTCTAGATATGATGCATGATGTGTGGGGGACCTCTTTCACTTCGATGCTATTTTCTTTGGAAAGTGTATGATAAAGTTTTTGTTTGTCAGTTTGGTAGTTGTGTTTTCTATATGTGTCAGTTGTAGCCTGGTGATGCTTGTTCACTTGCGGATTGGAGAGGTACTACTCCTTTTTTCATCTTCATGATCTCATCTTCCCCAAATAACAGTTTATCATTACACATATAAGAAGGGGAAGGAAGTCATTGCCCGATAGAATATGTAAATGTACTTATTTGCCTCTCTTCTTAAAATGTTGGCAATTGTCAAATAATTGGCGTCTATCAAACTATCTCCAATGGTTTTCTTGAAAAATTGTAGTTCACTAGGGTAGCCTAGACGATGGGTGATGTAGACAATTAATCTATCCATGAAGAAATCTCATGAACCCTCTAGGCTTACTGTCACCGCCAATCTATATATCAAGATTTCCAATGTTGATTGGAGTCTTTTGTAATATGCTCCAAAAGATGTAGAGGTCCATTTTGATGACATTTCTAGTGTTGGTTCTGAAAAAGAGGGTGTTGGCAAAAAGTTTGTGTACTACACACATCATTCTAAAGTGAATTTTTGCGGCTTTTTCCTACCCCAAACTGAAATTTTATTCCTTCGATAATTTCTCCCATGATTTTTGGATATTGAAACCCCAAACTTCCTTATCTCCTACAACCTTATCTGCATTTTGCAACTTGTTCATCAGAGTCCATGAAAATTGAGTTCAACCATGTCTCAATGATAATGTATTCTTATTTAGTGACTCACATTGCTAATTAAAGGGTCTCCCACACTCTATGGCATCAATAACTATCTGCTTCTTTAGTGATGCCATGAACTCTATAGTGAGCTTATTGTACAAGAATTGGTAGTTGAAGCAGACTTTATAGAGTCCTACATTTATGAGATGCTCCTTCAACCTTTTGTATATCCCTAGTCTTTTGAGTGTGTCCTCTTCTCTGACCTGTGTGTCCTTGAGGTTCTTGTTACTACACATATCCTCCCGAATATGCAGATGTTCATCAACTCTAGGTAAAAATAACTTATTGGGATGTTCTTTGTGGACAACTTATACCACGTGTGGAATGACCTGGTGGAAGGTTCGGTTGTAGATGTAGTCTCTAGTTTTGTAGGCTCTAATATCCTGGTCAATTTTCTTGATCTGTCCATAGAAGGAGAACTAGGTGATCTCTTCTTCTTCGAGTTATGTATTTCCTCTTCTTTAAAGGGTGCATACTCGGAGGCCTCAGTTCCTATCAATGCACTTGTGCCTAAAGATTCATCACTACCATAGACATCCTCATTGTTGGAGGAGTCCTCATTGATGGATGACTCTTTCGAGGGTGTTCCTTCTCTAGTACTATTCTCTGCCTTGTGTACTAGTGGGGCTTGATTCCCCATGCAAGTTGATATATTCTACTTCTTCTTCCTGGTTGATTGGTACTCTGATTATAGTGGTCCTACTGTTGCTTGGTTTCTTGGCTAGGTTACCTACCATTTTATACCTTTTTGTTTCTATGTAGGTATTGAAATACCTCTTGAAAAATTATTCCAACAACTAATTATGGAATATAAGAATTGTTCACGTATGAAATTTGATGGCTTCAACACTTTATGGTTCAAATACAAATAACCATGGGTTTTCATAAGCTTAAAAAGAATCAATGGTTCTTAGGTGAGGGACATGAAAGCAAACAACCAATGGTTGTGTTAAAGAAAAGGAAGAACCAATGATTTTTCAAAAATGGCAAAAGAACTAATGGTTTTGAGGATGTCAAGCTCTATGTGAAGTGCATGCAATGATCTGATGGTTTTCATAGAAGGAAAGTAAAATTATGGGTTCTAGTAGGAAGAGGAACATGCTTAGGGCCAATGAAGAAAATTTGAGCAAAGTATTAAGACCCAATTGGTCTAAATAAACACAAGAACTGCAGATAAAAGAACCAATGATTTCCCTTAGACGGGAATCTAAAGAACCAATGGTTCTGATTGGTGAAAGGGAGTGGGACCTAGGTTGGAAGAATCAATGGTTTGACCAAGAGGAAAAAAAGGTAGGCATAGTTGATTCCTTGGTGAGAATTGAGAAGACAGGCAAATGAGTAAAAAGGGTGGTGGCTCATCAGAGTTAGGAGAATGGAGGCAAAGTGAATAGTGATCGGTTAATAAATAGGAAGTATGATAGGAAGAGAGGGGTTTCCAATCACTAGTCTTCAACCATTGTCCTATGCCTGTATCACCGTCGTGATTTTGCCAGACAATCCTTTGGATTCCTTACTTGTCGAGGTTGGACCTTTACTCCGTCATGATGAGCTTATTTCATTGGAGTTCTTGAGATTCACTTGAGTTTTGGTTTGCTTATTCTTTTGATGGTGTGAGGTAGGAGATAACACTCCATTTTTGAGGAAGATTAGTTTAATCGTCGAGGTTATGGTTAGGTTAAGCAGTAAAGGGAGGTGGCTAGGGTTTAGAAAACTATGTGCTGCTTTTACTTCTTGTACAATTGGTAAAAAGTGAGAGGTTTAGACCCTCTTTCCTTTTATAGCAACTGGGTCTTTAGTGGCAGTGGGTCCCAGTCTGACCATCAGATCTAGCAATACGCCTCTCGATGGTTCTCCCTGATGTAAGAATCTGATGGCTTTACTGACCAAGTATGAACCATCAGTTTTTATGGTCCGATGGATTGGCAGTGAAGGTGCCTTGGATTATTGTCCTATGTCAAAGATCCAATGGCTCGACATTGTCCATCATCTAATGCCCTTACTAGTATCTACCTTAATCTTTTGATGGTAGTACTAGCCTATGGAAGAATTCTGATGGTTTTGCTTTAAAGACTGAAACCAGATGGTTCATATTCCTAATCATCGATTGTTTAATTGATCTTTTAACCATGACAATAATTCAAAGGTGACTTTATCTTCAGATCCAATGGTGAGGCAAACTTGCATCAACTGCTGGGTAGTCATACAATGTTTTTATGGTTCTAAGAGACCAAGAACCGATGGGATGACTGGATTGAACATCAATGCCACTAGATCCTATGGTACCTGTAGTGGAAGTAAAGATTAAATTTCTAACTTTATTCTATGTACACTACATAGGAATCATATAAAATTTCTACTGCTAAGGTAAAACCTAATTTAACAAAATTTATTTACTAGAAAAATATAACAAACTAAAATTCAAGGAAACATGTAAAAGAAATCCTTGGGTTGTCTCCCAAGAACCACTAATTTATAGTCTTTATCTTGACTATCTTTGGTTGGCTTTCTTCAGTTTTCCTCAAGTGGTGCAGGTGGTGGTTCCTCCAACTGAATTTTATACTCTCATTGTGAAAGCCTCTTCATAATATCTTTTGTCCCTATGTCCATTCACTAGGAAAGTCCCATTCTTGCCATTGCAAATCTCCATCATCCCTGATGGGTATATCTCTGATACAGTAAAGGGACATGACCATCTTGACTTTAATTTTTTAGGGAAGAGACAAATTCTTGAATTGAACAGGAGAACTTTGTCTCCCTTAGACACATCCTTTCTCTTTAAGTGGTAATCATTCCACATCTTGGTTTTTTTATTTATAAATTCTTGCATTTTCATTAGCATGGAGCCTTAGATCCTCTAATTCTTGCAACTATAAAAATCTTTTCTTTCCTGCCAATTGTGGGTCCATATTTAGAAATTTGATTGCCCAAAAATCCTTGTTCTCTAATTCAACTGGAAAATGGAAGGCCTTACCATATACCAAACTGTAGGGAGTTGTCCCTATTGGGGTCTGGTAAGCAGTGGGATACACCCACAAGACATCATATAACTTCATGGACCAGTCCTTTTTATCCTTCCCACTATATTCTCCAATATTTACTTAATTTGCCTATTGGAGATCTCCACCTGATCGAATGTCTGTGGGTGATAGGGAGTGGAAACCTTATGCGTTACTCCATGCTTCTTCAGTAGTGCTGCAAATGGTCTTTCAGCAAAATGGGACCCCCCATCACTAATGTAGTGTGTGGGGACTCCAAATTTGGGGAAGATAATTTTTTCAAACATTCTCATCATGGACTTTGCATCACAAGATGAGGTAGCTATTGTTGTTTCTACCCATTTTGACACGTAGTCTACAATGACTAAAATGTACTGATTTTCCTTCAGAGGATGGGAAAGATCCCCTATAATTAATTCCCCATACATAAAAAATCTCCAACTTTATCCAGTCTGAGATGGGCATTTCATTTCTTTTAGAAATATTTCTAGTGTGTTGACACTCCTTGTAGGTCTTAACAAATGCGTGCACATCCTTGAATAGAGATGGCCAATAGAAACCAAATTGTAGAACTTTAGTTGTGGTCCTATCTTTACCTAAGTGACCACCGTAAGGCAAAGAGTGACATTCATGGAGGATATGAGGTACTTCTTCTGGGACTCATTGGCGATATATATTATTGATGCATCTATTGACCAGTAGAGGATCATCCCATAATAATTTTTCAAATCAGAAAATAGTTTCTTCTTCTGATTGTGGGTGACGTCTGGAGGTAGCTGCTGACATGCTAAATAATTATAAATGCCTGCAAACCAAGGCAAAGAGGGTTCAACAGATCTTGCCATCATCAAAGCTTCATCAACATAATTGTCATTGATAGGCAGTGGGTTTTCTTTAGTAACCATGATTCATGACAAATGGTCGACGCCATCATTCTTTGTGCCCTTTTTTTGATAATTTCATGATCGAACTCTTGAAGTAATAGAGCCCACCGCAGGAGTCTATGCTTGGTGTCTTTCTTCTACATTAGTATTTGATAGCACAATGGTCTGTGTCTACCTTTACTTTTGATCCTATCAGGTAAGATCTGAATTTGTCAAAGGCAAACACTATTGTAAGCATTTTTTGTTTGGTAGTGGTGTAATTAACCTAAGCTTCATCTAACGTTTTGCTTGCATAATAATTCATAGGGTTTTTTCTTTGTCTTTCTTCTATCCAAGAACAACTCCTATGTCATAATCGCTTGCATCATAGATTATTTCAAAAGGGATCTTTGTGTCTGTATCCTAGAGAATTAGTTTGATTGTCAAAGCATTTTGAAGTTTCAAAAGAGTTAAGGCATTGGTCTATGAAATCAAATATGACATCCTTAATTAGCAGATTCAACATTGGCTTTGAGATTTTGGAAAAATCCTTAATAAATCTTCTCTAATAGTCCATGTGGCCTAGAAAACTTCTCACCTATGTCATAGATATAAGAGGTGGAAGCTTAGAGATGGATTCTACCTTGCTTAAATCGACTTTAATACCTTTCTTTGATATATTATGTCCGAGCACTACACCTTCCTAGACCATAAAATGACATTTACCCCAATTTAGAACTATATGTTTCTCTTCACACCTTTTTAGAACTTGAGATAGATTCTTCAAATAGGTATCAAACTCTTCCTCAAAGGGTGATAAATTGTCCATAAATACTTCCATGATTTCTTCCAGAAAGTCTACAAAAATTATATTGCAATCATACACCGTTGAGAGGTGGTTGGTGCATTGCAAAGGCCGAATGACATTCTTCAAAAAGCACATGTTCCATAGATGTAGGTAAATGTGGTTTTCTCTTGATCATTTGGGTGGATGGGGACCTGAGAAAATCATTAGTACCCATCCAGAAAATAGAAATGTAAATGATTTTGCTAATCTTTCTGGAACTTGACCTATGAATGGTGATCTTTCTTGGTGGAATCATTTAGCTTTCTGTAGTCGATGCACATGACGCAACATGTTACTGTTTGTGTTTCCACTTGAGAACCCTTTTCCCCTAGGCTTACCCAATTGATGTCTCTTATTGGGTATATTATGCCCACATCTCAGAGTTTAATGACCTCTTTCTTGACTACCTCTCTTAGGTTCTAATTCAACTTTCTTTGTGATTGATCTAGAGGTTTGAAATTCTCTGCAAAATTTATTCTATGCATACAAATGACTGGACTTAGACCATTTGTGTCTTCAACAGATTATCCTATGGAATTTCTTCTGAGCTTGAGTTCACTGAACTTTCTCTTTTTAGTCATATGTCAAGGCAGAATGTATAATCACTGGATTCCTCTTTGCTTTGGGCTTGGGTGTTTCCTTTTCCTCCGGGGTCTACTCTAGAGAGGCATACTTTACAATCTCATAGATTTCATCTTCTTCATCACTGCAATCCTCCTCTGGTTGATTCAAATAAAGAAGAATATTGAAAACTTTAGGATCTTCAACATTTGGGTCAGGGTTGTTCAAGGCCCTCATAAGCGGATCAACCATAGTGTTTTCCTATTGAACCTCTTCACAGTAGTTGTCTATGAAATAGAATGATTTAAAGAGAGATGGTCCTCCAATGCAGTCTTAAACATGAAAATCAATGTGATCATTCCCTAACTTGATGGTAATGTCCTAGATTCAACATCCATCAAAGATCTCCCAGTGGAGAGGAACAGTATTTTAAATATCACGAGACATGTTGGGTTTTTACTGTATCGATGATGACTACATCACATGGAATCAAAATTCATCCTACTCGGATTGGGACATCTTCTACAATCCCAACTGGTTTCATGAAAGAGCGGCCAGCTAATTGAATTCTCATTCCTCTTTTGACCATATTAGTAAGTCCTAGCCTCTAATCTAGAGTAAAAGGCATAAGAATAATGCTTCTATAAGGTATGCTAGTCCTTGTCTCACTTCATTGTATCCCACATTGAATGGGATAGTGAATGCTGCTGGATCGTTTTGCTTTGTAGGCATCTTCACTTGTACAAAAGCACATGACATTTTTTCTGGTCTCATTGTTTCAAGATGGTTTCCTCTCCTCCTTTTCATAATTATATATTTGAAGAACTTCACATACGTTGACATTTCCTCAATGACATCCAGGAATGAAATATCCATATGTAGTTTCTTTACGGCTTCCATAAAATTTTTGTGTCTTCTTTTCAAGTGAGACTTGATCATCTTGCATGGAAAGGGAACTCTTAGTGCATAAGGATACCTATCTACAAAGGCTTCCTCAACTATATTAGATTTGTTCTCTTCCTCTGCCTTCTTTCCTTTACCCTTCTTCTTTGCCTTAACCTTCTTGGTAGAAACCTCCACCTCATGTTCTTTTCTAGTGTGGCTATTTTGAGTTAGGATTCAACAATGGAACTACTTTTTTTAATGGTGTTTCCTTTTGGTTCTTCTAGAACCTTTCCGTAATGGAGAGTTGACCATTTTTGCACTTTCAATGTTCAAAGGTATCCTCCCTTGTGGATTCTTTATCATCTCTGACAGTTGTGCAAGTTGCTGGTCAATTTGTTTTTGATAGGTACACATGTCACCCATTTGGGATGTCACTCCCCCAACTGGATCTACATCGTATTCAACACACCAGTGTTTGTTATATAACTCTGAGTTAGTTTCTCATTCACCAAATCTTGTGTTTTTGCAAATTTGAAAATTTCATACATCATGTCTAGTTGATTGGTATTTCTATTCAGACCTTGTTCTTGATTTGGCCCACTTGAATTTTTGTTTTGTTTTGTCTTTGGCCTTGACTTTGGTAGTTGTTCATAATTTTTTGGTAGTTGTGTTGAGAGTGAACACATATGGTTCTCCTCTTCTTACAAAACTTGGCAGTCTTTTAGGTGGGTTTTTTAGTTGATGAGCATTTTTAATTGCATCCTTATTTCTGTAAGAGAACCTGGGATGATCCATCCTATTGAAGGCTTTTTTTTTGGAAAATTGGGTAAGTATATTCCAAAAACCCCAGGAAGGGGACAAAATACAAGTCACACCCTCACATGTGACTACAAGCTCCTAGAAATTGGTTAGAACAGATCCCAATTCCTAGCAATAATAGGAGGTACATCAAGACATGATTTAAAAGTAAAGTACATTCTCTTGATTTCAAGAGGAAGCTGGTTGAAGATGACAACAAAGTCAGAAGCGCCACCATTATGCAATCGTTTATTGCGTTCAACCCAAACAAGGTGGACAACACCAGTAATAGCCCAGAGTTCAATGGTTTTGGCATGTTTTGACCTCTTACCAAGGTCATCTAGGCATTCATAAAAAGAATAAGAGGACCTGATGTTGAGTTTAAGCTGAGCTCGACCCCAAATATATCTCCAAAATTTGTATCCATCCAATAGATGAGCAACTGAGTCACTGTGTTGGCCACACAATAAGCAAGCACGAGCAGGAGCACCCGACCAGGAGCTAAACTTTTCCAGTGTAGGAAGGACATTGATAAGAGCTCTAAAGCAAGTGAGGATCCACCTAGGATAATACTTGGAGGACCAAAGATTTCCATAAACTTTATCGGTTGGGCACTTTTTCCTATCATTCTCCCAAAGATCCCTATCCGCCCACATAGAGAAGGAAGGCCATAGAGCTACCATACGCCTATGGAAAGTAGAGCCACTCCTGGTATAGGTATCCAAGGAATCACCATACCTACAAGACACCCATGAGCTCCATATGATTTGAGCTTGAGTGATCCTCTTATTATGACGTAAAGTATGATAATCAATGATCTCGTCAAGTCTCTTAAGGCCAAGACCACCTTCAGATAAAGGGTAGGCCAATCGAGCCCAGCAAGAGGGATGTATAGAACTGCCCCATAAGAAATCAGAGAGTAGAAACTCCATCCTACGTAACACAGCTGGAGGAATTTCACCCATTCTCATCTAGTAGCTAATCAAACCCATTGCACAGTGTTTGATGGGAACAATATGACCAGCCATAGAGATTTTCGAACCCGACCATCTTTGAATCATGTCTCTCAGCTTATCCAAGCATTCATGAAAATGCCGCCTCCTAAGATTTCCGCCAGCCATTAGAAACCCAAGATACTTTGTGGGCCATGTAACTTGCTGAATACCCATGCAACTTATCAAGGCATCCTTGTTGCGACAAGAAGAAGAGAGGTATATGTGAGTTTTATTAGGATTGCATTTCATACCAGAAATAGAGCCAAACTCATGTAGAATCTTCCTGAGATTGGTAAGACTACGCAAGCACCCCTCAGAGAAAATAAGAACATCATACACAAAAAGAAGATGGCTAAGAGACTTGGTCCTATTGATAGGATAGCTTCTAATTATTTTTCTATCATAGGCCGCCTCAAGACATCTATTGAATCCTTCCATAGCCAAAACGAATAACAAGGGTGATAAAGGATCACCTTGCCTTAGTCCATTGGAAGTTTTAAAGAAACCAACCGAAGAGCCATTCAGTAAAAGAGAAAAGGATGGAGTTTCCACACATTGCTTAAGAATGGAGATAACACATTGAATCCAAGACCAGCTAGACAATCCTAAAGGTAGGACCAACAGACTGAATCAAAGGCCTTGGTGATATCCAACTTGATGCAAGCAGTAGGAGGGCTAGTCTTCCGGTTGAATTTAAGAGTAAACTCAGCTGCAAGGAGAGAGAAATCCTCAATACTTCTACCTTTAACAAAAGCACCTTGATAAGGAGAGATAATGTTTGGCAGTAGAGTGGCTAGTCTCCTTGAAATGACTTTGGCAATGATTTTATAGAGCATCGAGTAGCAAGAAATAGGCCTAAAATCCTTTGGAGATGAGACAATGTCCTTCTTGGGAATAAGAGCAAGGAAAACATGATTAACTTGTCTCACCATGTTACCGCCTTCAAAAATCCATTTGTTGGCCTTAAGTACATCCTCGCAGATTATGTTCCAGTTCTCCCTATAGAAATAACCATTGAAGCCATCAGGTCCTGAGCTTTTGTGAGGCCCAATGCTCCATACAACTTCTCAAACCTCATTCAAACTCAGAGAAGAACATAGCATATCATTATCAATCCCAGAAACTAGAGGGGTCCAGTCAGGAATACAAGAACTTGAAACAACCTGAGGTTGATTGTATAGCTGCTAAAAATCATACAATATCATCTATAATGGCATCATTATCCTACAAAAGATTACCATGTGAATCAAAAAGTTCAGTGATAGAGTTAATAGCATCCCTTCTCTTAACAATGGTATGATAAACTTTAGTATTCCTATCTCCATTGGAAAGCCACTCCATCCTACTGCGTTGCCAATAATAGACCTCCTTTGCCTTGAGAATCACATCCAACCTCTCAAGAGTTTGTTTTTCAGCATGAATGAGATTGGGGTTAAGGGGGCATCTATGAATCACAGCTGAAATGTCATTAAGCTCCATTATTTCTCTAGCAATAAGATTCTTGAGATTAACGTAATGTTTGGACCATGTATTCAACTTGTCCTTAACAAGTTTGAGTTTATGATAGAATTGGAAAAGAGGATTGCCTTTCACTTCAGTAGCCCAAGTTTCTTTAATGATGTCCCGACAACCTTCCCAATCCATCAAGAAATTGAGAAACCTAAAAGGTTTCTTCTTGAAGGAAATGGGCTTCATGTTGATGTTTAAAGAACAATGATGAGAATAGTTGCAAGTGATGAACTTTGTTTTAGAACCAGGGAACTTGGACAACCAGGTATCATTGACAAAGGCTCTGTCAAGTTTGCAAGCAACTCTTTTAGCAACTCCTTGTTTGTTATGCTAGGTGTAAACCTCCTTACCAATGATAGGTAGTTCAGTAAGACCAGGATTTTCTAGGGCAACATTAAACAAGCTAAGGATGGTTGAGGGAACCTCACGACCCCCCGCCTTCTCCTCTTGCTTCCTGATGTTATTAAAATCACCAATGATAATCCAGACTTCATCAATGTAAGTCGCAATTCTCTCCAAGGTATTCCACAGAATAGAACGATCAGTCATCAAGTTCCTAGCATAGATAGCCATAACATAGATAGTGAGGCCACCTTTAATAATGCATTTTATAGTGACCTATTGATCATCCATCTCAGTCATTATTGTATCCCAGCAGATTGGGTTCCAACCTATGTAAATATGACCATTAGGATCATGCAGATGATTAGAGATCCATAACCATCCTTTAGGGAACATGCGGTCAGAAGTGTGAATCAAATGCGTCTTGATTTTAGATTCAACAAGAATGGCCATAGTAGCTTTGTTTTCAAGAATGGTTCTCCTTACTTCCTTCTTTTTATGTGGCTTCCCCGAGCCATGAACATTGGTCATGAGAAAGGTCATTAAAGACCTTTGGAAGTAGATCGGGTCTTATGAGACCCATCTCCCTTGGATGACTTTAGATTCTTAGACGAGGAGGTAGCAGCACCAGAAGAAGATTTAGATGGATTTGAACTAGCAACGTCCTCCTTCGATCCTCCCCCATTAGGTATGCACTCATCACTTGATGCACCATCACCAGACGTCCTGCCAGTAGAGCCAATGCTACCAGTAGCACCATCACCACCAGTAGCTCCAGACAGCCCACCAGTATCTCCAACAACACCAGCAACACCTACAACACCACTACCCGTACTGATAATAACCACCCAAGGTACAACGCCACCGCCATCACTAGATGTCCTACCATAAGAGCCATCGCCACCGATAGCACCATCACCACCAGTAGCTCCAGACTGCCCACCAGTATCTCCAATAGTACCAACGACACCTACAACACCTACTGGAGGCACTCCACCATCACCAGACGTCCTGCTAGAAGGGTAAGCAACATCATCCCCACTTGAAGCGCCAGCAACAGACACCGCACCACCAGCAACAACAACCCCACCACCACTACTCTGGTCAGATACAGAAGTTCCATCACCACCCGTGGAGTTAGCACCACCGCCCAATGAGGAAGAATCATTGACAGAATCAGAAAGCATCGCAAAGCTGTTGCTTGAACGAGCGGCCTCTATGTGAACCTCATCACCCGTCGCCGCATCTTCCACCGCTACCAATTTGCGCTTCCGACCCACGACCTGCCACACATGGGAAGACTTAGGAGAAGGTACATCATCGACAACCTTAGGATTGATTGGGCAGTCACAGACGTCATGCCTAAAGACCCTACACTCCGTGCATCTCTTGGGAATATATTCGTAATGAATCTTGACAACAACATGCTCTCGTTGTGGCATATTAACCCAGATCTCCTAAGGGGGTTCTTCACCAACTTCCACCTCCACTAGCGCTCACGCCTCACTAAGGGACTCCAAGCCGATCGATTTGTAATCTATTCTCAAGAGTTTACCCACTCCGCTGGCCACAATCCTGACTGCACTAGATGACCAATTCTTGCCCATGCTAGGAATACTAATCCATAGAGGAATGGAACTGAAGCAATCTTTGTGAAGGTCATCACCCGTCTTATAGTCCTTGACAACAACGAGTATGTTATCGAACCATCGCGGTCCACTGTTGATGACATTCTTCTTATTGTTGGCCGAGTTGAACCTGACCAGGAAGAACTTGTCGGGCTTGGAGTAGAGATCAAACCCGCCCTTAGGTTTCAGAACCTGATGGATCCAAGCTAGAAGATGGAAATAGTAAGGGAGTTTCCCCATAACATACAAAATAGCAGTATACTCCCAACACTTCTCCATGGCCTCATACGTTGGATCATCGATGGTAACAAATTGTTTCCCATCAATCTTCTCTGGTGGGTCATAGCGATGCTCTTCAAAGGTACCAGAACCACCGAGAATCTGATTCTAGGCCTTCTTGGCGATGGGCCTAGGTTGGGAGATAGCATGTATCTCCATCGTAGTCATGATAGTCATAGAGAGGGGAGGGGCTCCCCTCTCCAGTGAGGTTGAATCCAGTCACCTCTGCAGTCGCCAGAGAAGCGGCGTAAACCCTAGGGGGTAACACGCGTTAATAAGATAATATCCTATTGAAGTTAGCATAAGAGAAATATTCAATGATTGATTCTTGACTATCCTCCTCGACTCAAGTATAGATACAGTTGTCTATTCTATGTACCCTTCCTATGGCTGACACATTTCATCACTTTTTCGGATTTGTCCTTTCCATTGCTTCCAAAATCCTTCAGTTGTTTAATGTCTAAAGCAATCTTCTGAATCTAGGAAGTTATGGTCTCCAGAGCCTTAAATTTGAAATAAGTACCTTCAGATGGCACCTTCTTTTCCACTCCCCTATCATAATCTATATCATCCTACAATGCAGTCATGTTATTGATGATCTTCATGGTCTTATTTGGGTTCTTACCAAGGAAATCGCTTCCTGCGGTGACATTTAGCAAGGTCCTTTTAGTATAAGTAAGCCCATTGTAGAAGGTAGTGACTAGAAATTCCTTATCATATTTATGGTGAGGGCAGTTTCTCTGATACTCTTAGAATCTTTACCATGCCTCATATAAGTTCTTGCTTGGCTTTTGTACGAATCCAGAGATCTTGTGTCTATTTATGGGAGTTTTCTCAGCTATGTATAACTTGGTGACAAAAGAATTAGCCAAGAGTGCCCATCCATTAATGGTCTTTTCAAGTAGAGCAAGGTACCATGAAAAAGCTTTATCTGTTAAGAAAAGTTGAATTCCCGTAGTAAATTACCTCACGTGACATCCTATTCATCTTGATGGTGTCACACATATTCTTAAAGGGATCTATATGATGGTAGGGGTTGTCATATCAAGAATTGCCCCAAAAGGTTTTATTTTGGATCATGGTGATGGTTGTTGGCATAAGTTTAAAGGTTGGAGCATTAAACCTAGGAATGATGAGGGGGCGTCTAGATTCATTTGCCCAAGTGGTGGCCAATTCAAGAAGGGAAGGGCCCCCATCATCATCGTCGTTGTCACTAGTGTGATTTCTCATGTCTCTTCTATGTCTATCATGACATCCTTCATCACGACACTCTTCTACGTATTCTTCCTCATGTTCCTCCTCATCAAAATCTTCTTCACACACTTCATCACAATGCTATCCATCATCACATTCTTCTTTACAATCTTCTCCACATTCTTCTTTATGTTCATCATTGCGATCTTCTTCACAATTGTTGTGAAGGCCTTCCACCCTAGTGTTGCGGTGGATTCCTTATGAGGAGCAATGGTGTTTGTAATTGGTAGTGGTAATGGTCTGTTTCACTTAGGGATACCAAAAATAGTTTGCACAATCAAGTTATAAATTGGACACATGATACAAAGTATTTGAGGTAGTTAGAGTTAACAGATTCAAAAATATACAGTCAAGTCTATTACTAGACTTGAGGCACAAGTGTATGCTAAGTAGACTCAAGTTATTAACAATACCAGTTGCATAATCCCATACAAAAATGCGAAAAAGTTGGCTGACCTAAATCATACACCCAAAAGGAATTGATCTACTGTAGTCATACTCTTAAATTTATGACATGACACTCAAGCCTCCACAACTATGATACAAGGTCCGATGTAGTAAGACATGATCAATACACATGGATAAGGATGGTATGTGTTAAGAACACAAGGCCTTAGTTTAGTTACACCAACCAAAGAGGTAAGATAAATCCTTATGTTCCTTAGGGAACAATGGTACTTGAACAAACAAGCAAGGTAAAACAAGTAAAACAAGTAAAACAAAGAAGAAGCAAAACAAAAGAACAAGTAAAATCAAAGAGTAAGATATCAAGTATGGATGGGGAAACTTGAATTGGATTTCACCATCTAAGATATCTCACAAACATGCAATACTCACACCCGTTATGTACCCTTAGCAAGTTTACAAGAAATCATCATAAGTGTCTACTCCCTCCTCTCCCGAGCTTAGGGTAGATCTAGATTATAAGGTTATCTCTCTCTCAATATGGCAAACAAAAAACCACAATAAAACCATATTATCATTAGCTTAAGCATGCCAACATTCTCATGCATTCATGCAACTTCATAACACTTAGGTATAGGTTAATGCTACTATTTCAAGATGCTAACAATCAGACAACACAAGATGACAACCAAGCATACATGTGAAGCATTAAGACCAAGAGTATGAAAATAAACATTTATAAGCTTATATATTTGATGCAACCCTATTATAGGGCTTCATCTAGTGTCATATTACACTTCAATCACATCTATGCCTATTAGATTACATGTTATTTCCCCTTATATGCATATTTATGTAAAATTCACTTATGGAGATTATTTGCATGTTTTTCAGTACTTGGACCAGGCCTGGATGGATGAGAGAGATGGAGGGGGCACAAAGAAGGCCCCAAAGCCCCCCAACCTACCCCTAGTGGCCAAGAGTCAAGCTTAAGCAAAGAACTCCATGGATCATTAAGTTTGAAGCACAAAGGGCAAGCAAAGCCTCCAGTACAGCCGTGGTGACATAGAACGACCATGCTGCAACAAAAAAATCATAGGAAAAATCTTAGTTTTGAAGCAGCTACAGAAAATCCTCCGCCACGGCCATGCTTCCACCCCTCCATCATGTCTGTGTTGTCACTAACCCAACACGTCCGTGCTACCTAGCATGACCGTGCCACATATCACCCAACCCGACCTGCTATCTAGCTCCCACCATAATTTTGCCACCAACCACTCAAAACTCCCATTATTACTATGATTTTTGCCATTTTCCACCTCAATCGTTCCACTCCACCACAACCGTGCTCACTCCTACCTACTACAACCATGCTACATGCAATTCTTCTACTACATTTCCCACTTTACCCCCACTTGACCTAGTGCTTCCCCACCACCATATATACTTGGGTGGCGGTTGGGGAATGAGGTTAGCTACATTCTACCCCCTCTTAGCTCCCCATTTTGCCCCTTAGCATTCCATCACCATTTCCACCACAAAAACCCTAGTTTCTTGCTATTTTGGCCACTTTCCACCATCATTCCATGCCCTTGCACCTTAGAGGAAGGAGGAGGACATATTTGTAGCAGCTGAAGAGGAGGATCATCCCATCTACACTGAGCTCCATGGCTAGTTCTCCCTCTATCTCCTTTCATTTTGTATATTCCATTTCCATGAGTATCTAGGCCCCTTTGGTGGGCTGTTTGGGGCAAAAAATGTTACTTTGATACCATGTTGTGGGAAAGTGATATGTAAAGATTATGGTTTCATTTTCTAATGATAATGTTCTTTTTCTATCTCATTCTTTATGAATTTCTTGTTGGTTTGTGCTTAAAATCACCTAGGAATATATGGAATTGGTTATATGTGTGAATTTTGGAATTTGCTCGTAGGTCGAATTCATGGATCCCTAGCTAGCCACCCATCTTTCTACATGCTAATGAATTCCCCTAATCCTAGTTCAGATATCTAAGTAGATAGTTTAGATGAATTTAGTGTGCTTAGCATGGAGTTTTCTCAAGGCTAGATGTGGGTGATGTGAGGCCTAAAACCTCACTTCCACTCCCATTACTACCCTCAGCCCCTAATCACCCTAAAATCCTCTAACCTAGAAACCTAGGCTTGTTTAGACTCTAACTGGATTACACCGAAACCCTAACCCAATTGAGCCTCGTAAGAGTAGTAGGAGGTGTTATGGACAAGTTCCCTATACACAACCTATCCTATCCATGGCCAATCAGTAGTTTAGGGCAATTCATTAGCCTCTAGCTAGTTTTTTAATTTGGATAATCTAAATGAAAGCTTAACGTTCACATGTCATCTCCCTCAACCTAATTGATTGGTGCATCCCCTAGACAACCCATGTTCCCCTTTGTTGCATTAAAACCTTAATTTCCTTTTTGCTTAGCTCGTGTTATGCTAGTTGGCTCTTTGTTTTCTTAGTTAGTTCATTGCCTTGTTCTTGCTTTGCTCTTGCTAATTTAGGTCTTTAATTTCTCTTTTGCCATGTTTTCTAGCTTTAGTATAGTGTATAACTCTTCTTGCTTGCCTTAGTATAGATTTCTCTTTTCCTTGCTTACCTTGTCTTTTCTTGCTTAGTAGAATTAACTATCTAGGGTTAAATTAGGTATTGATCTTGTTTCCTCCCCTTTAATTACTTGTTTGCTCAACCCTTAGTGTAATCAATCAAAACACCTTTAAACCCTTCAACCCTAGACTCCACATGTAGGAACCTAGCCCAAAAACTATCCTAGCTCTAGTTCCCCCTTTTCTTCCTGTGGATCAAACCTATACTTGCCTCCTGCCTATACTATGACATGACCCCATGTGCTTGCGAGTGTAGTGTGATAGTTTATGCGAGTGTATTCATGTAGGCTCCTTATAAATTTTGAAAGATACCCCATGTGTTTCGAGATTGTGGGGTGCACCTAGTCAAACCTAATTGGTTAGTGTGCATCTCTGGAGGAACACACCAAGCTTTCTGTCACCGTTGTCAGGGAGAAAGGCGCTCAACTTAGCTAGTTAGTTTGACTTTGATCTTTTCCTACTGCCCTCATCATTTCTATTCTTTATTCTTTGTATTATTTGTGTATATTGGTTTGCTAACTTTCCCTCTTTTGCTTGGTTGTATCTTGTGCATGTGACAAGCCACTCGAGGAAGACAAGATGGAAGGCCAAAATGCACCTCACAAGACACTTCAAGAGTACTTCATGCCTAACAACTACAACTCACCAATTTCTAATAAAATTGATCAAATGCCAATGGAGCAATTCACCATCCCTCCATGTATTCTTAGGCTCCTACCTACCTTCTACTACTCAGAGAGTGAGAACCCCTACAAACACTTGGACTCCTTTCATTAAGTATGCTCCATCTTCAGGATGCCAACGACTAGTGATGACATAATCAAGTTGACCTTGTTCTCATTCTCCCTCAAGGACAAAGCCAAAGATTGGTATGATTTGAGAAGGGACTTCATGAGTTGGAAAGGGATGAAGAATGCATTCTTAAGACCAATTTTCTCTATTGCAAGACTGACACAAATGTGGCATGCCATAGTGAGTTTTAGTCAAATGGAAAATGAGTAGTTTCACAATGCTTGGGAGAGATTTAAGAAAATGTCGAGAGAATGCCCGCACCATGAGATCCCTTTGTGGCATCTAGTTCAGTCCTTTTACTTTGGTCTATCTCCAACAAGTCAAGCTATAATAGATTTTTCTTGTGGAGGAGTTTTTATGGCCAGACCACCTGAGGACATATGGCTATTGTTTGAGCAGTTGACAGAAAGTTAAAGAATCTGAGCTTCTAGCTTGATGAATGACTAGTGACTGCCCCTTTGGTGTGACATCTCCAGTTCATAGTGATTCAAGCACACAAGAGATGAAGATTCTTGAGATTGTGAGTTCATGAAGAACCAAGCGACAAATGTTCCTTGCCATTCTGTGAATTATGTCAGTTTCTTTGATGAAGAAAACAAGGCACTTCACTAATACATTTACCCAGAATAGCAGAGTCTAAGATATAGCTCAAGGTTTGAGGAGGAAGTTCTCTCTAGGTTGAAAAGCTTTGATCATGTCCAAAAGAATGTTACAAGGATTGATGAAAGAATAGAGCAACTATCTTCCATACTTTCTCTACAAGTGGAAAATTTGTTTTCAAAGCCCATAATGAGTTTTAATGAAGCAAGTGGACCCATGAATTACCCTCAAGTTCTCTATAGTCCACCTCCCATGCAAGTGCAACCCATATACCACTTCCAAGGCAACCCAAAGCCTTATACACCTCCTCACCCTCCATCACCACAACTTTTTCAACAATTCACCTTCCAACCTCAATTACCCCCTCCACCTCAATTTCAATACCAAGTGCCACCTCCACCTCCTCCAAAACCACTCCTAGATCCCCCTCTGCACCATGAGAAAGGAAGTGTTGTGATAGTTCTAAGTAGTGGGAAATCTCTTGAGCAACCCATGGGTCAAAGAAAGGTTGATAAAGAAAAGCAATGGCATCCAAGTGGTGATACTATGATTGAGATTGGTGAAGATGAGTCCATGACACCTCGTGTTGAGTTTGTGATACCATGTGCTTCACTGCACACTCCATTTGCAGGTTCCACCATCTCTAGTACTCCACCTCATGGCACGTCCCAAGAAAATCATGTTGATGTGAGCCAGGAAAAAGCAAGTGAGCTTCCATTCCTTAAAGCATTAGTTGAGCCACCAAAAGTGAAAAGGAGGTAGAAGCACAATGTTGACATTCTTGTGTTGTTTTGCCAAGTGAAGATCAACATTATACTATTGGATGCTCTCAAACAGATTCCATATTATGCCAAGTTCCTCAAGAATCTATGTACTGTGAAGAGTAGGTCAACTAGGAGAATACTAAAGAGAGTCAAGTTGACCAAAAAGTGAGCTCTAACCTCCATCATTCACTTCTCATAAAGAGGAAAGACCCATGAGCCCCACTCATACCTATGTACATTGGGGGACATCGCATAGACAAATCTCTACATGATTTGGGATCTAGTATGAATTTGATGCCATGTAGTGTCTATGTTGATCTCGACTTAGGCAAGTTGAAAGTAGCACATTGCACTCTCCAATTGGTAGATCGTTTCATTAAAGTGCCAAGAGGAAGAGTGAATGATGTTTTAATTATGATATATAAGGAAAGAGACATAGTGTTCCGATGGATTTCATTGTTCTTGACATGGATCCAGAGATAGGAAGATTCCCATCATCCTGGGAAGACCATTCTTATATACAATTAATTCCGAGATACATGTTTGTAGTGGCATAATGACAATCTCTTTCATGGACATGAAGATAAAGATCAACATGTACAAGACACCAACCTAGCAAACCTAAGATGAGGATATTAGACATGGTCACTTCAAGAGTCTGATTGGTCATTTGAGAGAAGGAGATCTAGATGAGAGAATTGATGAAAGATTTTTTGATCAAAGGGATGAGGAAAATATGTTGAATGTAAGTGGGAGGTGCATTTATTTCATGAGTGGACACCCAAGAATTCCAAATGGATGAATGATGCAAGAATCTCCAAGAAGCCTAGTTTAAGGCATGAAACTCAATACTTGTGGGAGGCAACCCACATAGGTTTAGTAAATTTTTCACCAAACCTTCCATTTTTGTCACTTTTAGTTATTTTTACACTTTTACAAGAAAGCACTCACAGACACACTATACTTGATGGTTTTGTTGTTTGTGAATATTTTTAGAACATGTACATAAGAGGAAATATGATGCACATATGATCCAACCAGAGAGAGTATAAAGAATGAAAAGGGAATTGTAAATAAGTAGAAAAGATACATGAAGGTGACCAACATGACTGTTCCACACAACATGACCATGGTGTTGGCAAGACAAAACGACATTCTGCACAAAACAACTGTGGTGACTTGTCCTGTTCACTGGGCACCTGGAGATCTCTCTTTCGTCTTGGTGTTTTTCCTCCACGACTCCATGCCATCTACCCTACCATTCTAAACTTCTATTTCATACTGAGGACATCATGGTTTAAAAGTTTGGGGTGGAAGGGCAGTAAGCCCTTTCTTTACCCCACTTTCCTCCATGTTCCTTGTTCTAAAATTTTGGTAAAGATGATCAAACAATATAACCATCTCTCATACTTGTGTATCCATACTTTATGTGCTTCCTTTACATACAAGCATATTATATTGGTTAATTTCATGCATTTTTTGCATAATTTTAAAAAATTTTGCTCTTTTTCCTTGCACTGCATATCATGTAGATTTTTGTAATTTTTGCATGTTTTATCTAGGATTTGTTTGTTTCTTGCTTTAATTAAAAAAAATCTCTTTTTCCATGCACTGCATATCATGTAGATTTTTGGAATTTTTGCATGTTTTAGCTCGGGTTTGCTTTTTCCCGCTTTATGTTCCATAATGTAGGTCTACATGTGATTAAATGAAATTTGGCACCATTTTGGCCAATTTTGCCCAAGTTTAGAACTTCTTGCCTAAAACGTGTGCTTTAACCCAATCTCTACTTATTGGATTGAAATGATGACCTTTGACATATGCAAGTAAATTATCATGATTTATTGCTAAATGGTATCCGTGCTTGTCTTTTTACATGTGCATCACCTGTCTTATGTTTGTGAATATTTTGATTGAATTGTGATTTGTGCAAGCTATGAACGTTAGAGCCTATGGAATCACACGACAAAAGTGTGAATTTCATGTTGTTCATTCATATGGTGTGATATTATTTGATAAAGTGTTAGAATAGTTCTCATGTAGGAGATCTTATGTTGAGAACCACACTAGTGACCCCTCTTTGACCCAACTTTTCACTCATCATCTTCTTACCCCTCCGTCTCATGAAAAGATGCCAAAGTGCACATATTCAGCCCTGGACCCCTCTAAAAGTTTGGGGTGGCCATATCTATGTCTCACCGCTTCACTCTCACCACCATATGCCCTACCTACACCAAGGGAAAAGAAAAGAAAAAGAAAAGAACAAGCAAAAAGAAAATAAAATATGCTCATGTTTAAGAACATCGAAATAAAGAAACAATGAGTGTAATAACACTCCAATCTCTTACCATAAACCTTTCTTCTATTTTGATACCCATTAAGCTAGCAAACATCAAACCTAGCCCACTTCACCATTTTTACACAGCCGCTTGGGTCACTATGTGTGGTTTGAAGCAAAAGATTGAATGCATGAAAGTGAAATAGCACTCCTAGTCATCTTTGGTTAATGCCATCTTGAAACGGTCTACCCAGAGCTACATGAAAGCCATATGGAGAACTTGTGCCTTCTATGCCCTATATTTGAATTTTGTATGCTCAATGATCTTTTCATGATTAGTTTGTGAAAGAGGAGAGGAGAGAGTTGGAATGCATGTATCTAGTCATCATTTGTCCCATTTAATAAATAATCATCTATTGCATTGAATTTGTCATTTCTTGATAGTGGAAAAATTGTAGAGAGATTGAGTTGGAGCATACTTGAGAACAAGTATGTTTTAAGTTTGGGGTGGTGATGTAACCCTATTTTAGGGCTTCATCTTGTGTCATATTGAACTTCAATTACATCTATGCATGTTATATTACATGTTATTTCCCCTGATATGCATATTTATGTAAAATGCACTTATGGAGATCAATTTGCATGTTTTTCAGGTACTTGGACCACACTTGGATGGATGAGAGAGATGGAGGGTCCCACAAAAGACCCCAAAGATCCCCCAACCTACACCTACTGGCCAAGAGTCAAGATTAAGCAAATAATTCCATGGATCATTAAGTTTGAAGCACAAAGTGCAAGCAAAGCCCCCAACACAGTTGTGTTGACACATAATGACCATGCAACAATGAAGAAATCATAGGAAAAATCTTAGTTTTGAAACAACTGCAGTTAATCCTCCACCACAGCCATGCTGCCACCCCTTCAACACGTCTGTGCTGCCACTAACCCAACACAGTTGTGCCACATATCACCCAACACGGCTGTGCTACCCATCACGACTGTTCTATCTAGCTCCCACCACATTCGTGCCATCAACCACCGAAAGCTCCCACTTCACTGTGATTTTTCCATTTTTTCACCTTGTTCGTTCCACTCCACCACAGCTGTGCTGACTCCTATCTACCACGGCCGTGCTACATGCAATTCTTCCACTACATTTCATAATTTATGTCCCACTTGACCTAGTTATATATATATATATATATATATATATATACTAGGTGGTAGTTGTGGCATGAGGTTAGTTACCTTCTACCCCCTCTTAGCTCCCCATTTTCCCCTTAACCATTTTATCACCATTCCACCTTATTCCACATCCATTTCACCATTTTCACCACCAAAACCCTAGTTTCTTGGTGTTTTGGCCACTTTCCACCATCATTCCATGTCCTTGAACCTTAGAGGAAGGAGGAGGACCACTCCATCTAAACTAAGCTCCATGGATACTTATCCCTATTTCTCCTTTCTATTTGTATTTTTCATTTCCATGAGTAGTTAGGCCCCTTTGGTGGACTGTTTCGGGCCAAAAATGTTACTTTGATACCATGTTAGGGGAAATGATATATAAACATTATGGTTCCATGTACTAAGAATTATGTTCTTTTTCTATCTCATTCTTCATGAATTGCTTGTTGGTTTGTGCTTGAAATCACCTAGGAATATATGGAAATTGGTTATATGTGTGAATTTTGGAATTTGCTCATTGGTCCAATTCATGGATCCCTAGCTAGACACCAATCTTCCTACATGCTAATCAATTTACCTAACCCTAGTTGAGAGATTTAAGTAGATAGTTTAGTTGAATTTAGTGTGCTTAGCATGGAGCTTTCTCAAGGCTAGAATGTGGGTGACGTGAGGCCTAAAACCTCACTTCCACTCCCATTACTACCCTCATCCCCTAATCATCCTAAGATCCTCTAACCTAGAAACCTAGGCTTGTTTAGACTCTACTTGGATTACACCTAAAACCTAACCCAATTGAGCCTTGTAAGGGTAGTAGGAGGTGTTAGGGACTAGTTCCCCTATGCACAACCCATCCTATCAATGGTCAATTAGTAGTTTATGGAAATTCATTAGCCTCTAGATAGTTGTTTGGTTTCAATAATCTAAATGAAAGCATAATGTTCACATGTTATCACCCTCAACCTAATTGATAAGTGCATCCCCCAAACAACCCACGTTCCCCTTTATTGCATTAAAACCTTAATAGTCTTCTTGCTTAGCTCATGTTATCTTAGTTAGCTCTTTGTTTTCTTAGTTAGTTCATTGCCTTGTTCTTGCTTTTCTCTTGCTAATTTAGGTCTTTGATTGCTGTTTTTCCCGATTTGCTAGCTTTAATGTCTTGTAGATATCTTCTTTCTTGCCTTAGTATAACTTGCTCTGTTCCTTTCTTACCTTGTCTTTTATTTCTCAGTAGAATTAACTGTCTAGGGTTAACTTAGGTTTTGATCTTGTTTATTTTCCTTTAATTGTTTGTTTTCTCAACCCTTAGTGTATTCAATCAAAACAAACTTTAAACCTTCAAAATTTTAAATTTAAATAAGAGCATAGAAATAAAATTGTAAGAACAAATGTGATAAATAGAATAATGAAAATTACATGATTGGGAGGGCCTAACAGCTACTCCCAACCCAAGTTATGGAGTTTAGATACCCATTGCGCATAAAAGAAAGAGATTAAAGCTTGAGTAAGTATTGATAAAGAAAATAGAGGTAAGAAGTCTATACAAGGGTACTCTAACCACCCTTCAGTTTGATCTAACACAGAGGTCGATGGCCAACAATTGATGGCTCTGCTCTTCCCCATGATCCATACTTGGTACAAGTAGATTTGCGGATCCATCGATGGAAGTCGATTGAACCCCAAGCAAAGAGATTGATGGTTCGCTAGGTCAATGACACTAGATCAGTTGATGGATCTATACTTGGGTTTTAAACTCGATGGCAAGCTTTCAGCTTATTGAATCTAAAATCCAAGATACTCTGAAGTGATGCCTTGGGGGCCTATTTATAGGTTTTGACTTGTGTGTTGTCGATCACGGATTGGTCCACATGGCATGGACTCTTCTTTCCCTACTGTAAATCTCTATGGTCAATGAGTTGATTGATTGACAAGTCTTCATTCTCTCTTTCGACCTTTGTGAGGTTGTTAGGAGGGGCGGTTGACATAACAGTTGACATTTGAACCATCAATGTAAACATTGATGAAAGTCCTATCAACGTCATGGTCGATGATAGTGTTCGATGGTTTGAAAACAATTGGAACCCCTTGACATGAACATCGATGAGTAATGTTGTCAGTTAGATCTCAATGGGTCTGTCCATCAATCTTTGAGAAAAGGTTGAAATGTCGACCTAGTAGGTCGATGATTAGTGGGAGTTTGTTAATCAGTTTTTAGTATCAATGGTTAGGCCATCGATCTTGATGTTTTTGTACTAAATTCCTTCAAGTTACAACAAAACTTAGTTAAAACTAAGTACTAGTAATTTGGGCATAAAATGAACGAAATTGGATATCTTAAAAACTAAATCAAAATACCTTTATTCATGAAAAAGACCATAAAATGTGCATCAAAACTGATGTCATCAACTCCCTCAAACTTAGAATTTAGATGATCTTCAAGCTATTGGAATCATTATGTAAATCTAATCAAACAAGTAGATTATATTGTTTACTAAAAGATAGTTTTTTGATCAACCTTTTATCAAAACCGTTCACTTTATCCATAAAATGATCTAACTCAACGAGAACATTGTTTTTCAAAAGATTCCTTATTTGATTGTTTCTTATTTGTTTTTTTCTCATAAGCTTATCTCTGGCATAAATCTCACCTTTCAAAGTATCTTTCACTCTCATAAGAATGTTGGTAGTGGAAGGAATAGGGAGGAAAAAGGCTTGTTGGTATCCCTTCCTTCTTCATGGGTCATTCAAGTACATGTCTGTAAAATGGGCAAGTGGTCCCTACATTCCAAGCTAGTTTGTCTTTGAGCAGTGTTCGTACATCCTAAGTGCCACCGCACTGGATTACAATACCTTTAATGAACACCATAGAAATTGGGGTGTGTAGTTTTGGTCTTAGAGTAGAAAAAACATTTATGTGTTCATGGCACAATAAAACACCATTTCAATAGCTCTTTAACAATTATGGCACAACTTTCTAGTTCTTTTCACTTCTCACTGTTTTTTGGATTTTGCATGAAAATGGAAGATGGAATGTGGAATGAGGTAGCTCTTTATTCTTGTTTTGAGAATATGCCTTTGATGGAATATGAATTTTTGGGTAAGAAGTGAATAATTTTGGTAAGAATATTTTGATAATGTCTTGAGGTTAAAGTCAAAAAAGAGGAAGAAGTAACATTTTCTACGAGAAAAACATAAAAGCAACATCAATAAAGAAAAGAATCATCTTGATTTTTGTTATCATTCAGTTGATTTGAAAAAGGTATAGTTTGAAAACAAATTAGATTCTTTGTATAGCGCACTTTTTATCATCTGCATCTTCATGGATTTGTCTAAAAAAATTGTCAAAAAGTTTGTTAAAAACAAGAAAAACTATGAAAAATTACTAATAAGGGAAGAGAATGAAGTTTGGTTTGATAGTATGGATGCCTATCTCACAGGATTACAGCCACAAAAATTACAACACACACTATACTCAAAGTGTGAAAAATAAGGAAAAATGTAAACACATCAAATTGTCATTAGAGGTCTACTGCGGCCCACTTAGATTTGAGAAGCATCATGGAGTATTTGCCGCAGAGACAATGATAATTATCATTATGAGTTTCTTTGACTGTAGCATGTAGCATTCCAATGGTGTACATCTAGTGTAAGATGTAAAAGCTACAACCGTTTGAGAGATGATGTTGTTGTGGACTGTGGTGGATGAACTTTAGAAGTTTTCATTTCATTGGTTCCTAAGACGCATAACCATTGCCATGCTGATGGGTTAGAGGGACGACTGCCTTGGAACAAGTATCGACAATGTGCTCATGCTTGGTTTGAAATAGAAAAGAATATCTAGGGCCATCAATGATTAAAGTAGCATCAGAGTTGTTATAAAATAAGACTCCTCATTTATGAGTAAATATAACAAGTAAATCCCAATGATTGTTGTGGAGTAAGGGTAAGAAAATATATCGTGGGAATTTAGTTTGTAAACACTGAATAAGCAACCCATTTTTTCCAAAATCATTTCCTTTACAAAGTTCAACTTGAAGGTCTGGTCCAAGCATGTAAACATCATCGATATTTTGGCTGAGAAGAAATTGATAAGAAACCATGAAGCCATCGGATAGATAACCTTTAGTCTGGAGGTTTTTAAGAAGATTATCCCTCATCATAAGTAGATCATCTCAATTGAAAATAACAGAAATGCAACCATCCTTGAAATGCTTCATAAGCATTAAAAACTGACTGTATAAAAGTTCACATCTAGAACTTCTATCAAAAATTTCAAATCTGGGCTCAATAGAAGCCGCTATAAATGGGAAATGGTTCAATTTATCTAGGAAGATCAAAATATCAGTAGCTTCACGAGCTCAGGTAGTAGTTGTAACAATAACCGATGGATACATAGCAATAAGTGATGACATTATCTGACCCACTTCCGCTATTTCTCACTGTAGAACTATGGGGAAGGGTTCTTTTGTGGGTTGACGAATAAAAGGGCAATGATCTCACAAATGGTCAATAAGCTATGGGTCCTAAAAGAAATTACAATCATGGGCAAATTCCATGGCATATTGGACACAAAGAGAAGAAAATGCAGAGGGATCCAGATTGGTGACATAAATCTAGAGATTGAGTGCCTCCATGATGCACACTATCACCCTTTTGCTGATTTTGCTGATGAACAATAGGACCGATCACATAATTGATCCAGTTAGAAAAGTAATAAGGGACTTGGCGTATGACCCGTTGAAGTCGGATAAGAATGTGAGGAAGATTGTCTACATTAGGATCCTAGAAGCATATGTCCTTATTTTAAAGATCATATACACGAGGATTGAACAAAGTGATCTGGTGCTTAATCAGATTAGCTACACATAAAAGCCATTGACTTCTGAAGTGAAAAGGTAAGAGGATGACTCTTGTGTGCATAGCTTGAGTTTGTCAGGAAGTGTCATTATATAAGGAGCGTCTAGACGGTTCTTAAATATACATTCGACAAGGGAGGGCATTGCATTGAGGTAGGGGCACTCCTTATCACTGGGCATCACATCCTCCAGATAGTAGATGCCAACACTGTGAATGTCTTTTTGTAACTTTTGTAGGGCTATGAAAAATGTCTCGTAAATCTTCCCTCGAAAGAGAAATAGATCCATTGTTATAAATTATCTAAATTCTGTCATGTTTATCATCTAAAACATATTTTAGGATAAAGATGTCATGGATAGGCATCCCATTCAAACAATCAGAGTTGAGCCTGCTCATCTTAGAAGAAAGATGTAGTGGAAGTGGTAGGGGCGGTTCACGAATGATTGGGTCTAGTAGACTTGGAATTTCCACTGAAACAATGGTGGCTAGATCACCATTATCTTTTCCAGAAGAAGCATGCTCATCATCAGAAGGATTGTCATCATCTACATGTAGGTTCAAATGAGTGGTATATTATCCTACATAAATATCTTCCTCAAAGATATGGCAACTACAAAGAGACCAAATAGGGTTGTCATTACCCAACAATGCCTCATGCAACTTCTTCATTAGACCATCTTTAAAATAATTTGGATCTGATCTCTGAGTGAGAGGAAATCATTTTTATATGGGTGAGCATTGATGTCCTTGGATGGAATCATAGAGGGATCTATGAGGGGAAAAGGGATTTCACTTGGAGGAAAAGGTGATCGTTGCAACTGGGCTTAACGAGACATGGTCATGCAAAAGAGCAAAAAGGAAAGAAGAAAGAGATAGAAAGCCATGGATCTCATGGATGCTTCTTATCCTTCACCTCCTAGTTTCTATAGAACATCCTCCCTCCAAGATGGGTGAAGAACATGGAAATGTAGGGTGTTATGGTAGAAAACCTAGAAAACTAGGTTTGTATGGTGGAAATGGTAGGTGGAGGTCTTGAATGCAAGGGAGTTGGCAAGGAATACTTTAGAGTAGCTAGGACGGTGCTAAGGAAGCTAACCTAGTGTTGTGCCTGTCACCGATGTATATATAGGTGGTGGAGGAAGCATTAGGGTAAGTAGAGGTATTGCTAGAAATTCAGTGTAGAAAAAGCTAGTTTTGGGTGGCAGCACGGCCGTTCTGGGCAAAATGGCCGTAGTGGATGGAGGATAGAATGGTCGTGGTGGCAAAGAACGACCATGGTGAGAAATGAAAAATGTCAGGTTGGAAGTGGTGAAATGAAGGTTGGTAGCATGGCTGTGCTGGGTAGCATGGCTGTGGTGGGGGCTAGGTTGAATGGCCGTGCTGGATAGCATGACTGTGTTGGGCGAGATGGAGTGGAGGTGGTTCTCTTCAGTACGCCCATTTTGATTTTTGGCAGCACGACCGTGCTAGCTGGCACAGTCATTTTGGGGGCTTCTGAGAACGACTGTGTTGGGGAGAATGGCTATTTTTGTGGAGTTGTTGTAGCTTGTAAAAAAGGGGATCAACTTGTGACTTTGGCTTTAGAGAGCACGTCCGTTTCTTGGCACCACGACTGTGCTGGGGTTTTCAATAGCACTTTGAGATTGAAACTTCACGATCCATGGGCTTCTTTGCTTGAGCTTGACCCTTGGATACTAGGGGTATGTTGAGGGATCTTTGGGGTCTTCTTTGGACCCCTCCATGGGTGGAGGAATCCCAGAACTCCTTCATTCTCTCACATCCATCCAAGACATGGTCCTAGTACCTGAAAAACATGCAAAGAATGCCCATAAGTGCAGTTGATGGTAATATGCATATTGAGGGAATTAACTTGCATTCTAACATGTTTATATTTTATTGAGATGCAAAAAGACACAACATGAAGCCCTAAAATAGGGCTGCATCACCACCCCAAACTTAAAACATACTTGTCCTCAAGTATGCTCCAACTTAATCTCTTTTTTCAATTCAATCATGATCAAGGACAATGCAATCGTTGTGATGTTATTGGATAAAATGAGTTCACATGAGGAATTAGGAATGCAATCCACTACTACATTTTTTTTTCAAGTGTGAATCAAGAACTGAGCACAAGAACTTAGAATATGGGTCACCATTCACATATGCAATTTTTATAATGCTCCGGGTAAACTGTATCATGCATGAAATACATTCAAAAGGTTAGGATTACTATTTCACTTGCTAGAGCTACCTCATACACTTCATTCACTGCTCATGACCCACTTGGCTTGTGTAGAGGGATGAGGACTAGAGTTGATTTACCCTAACCCAACTAGGCATACAAAGAGAATAAATGGTTATGAAAGGGAGTGGAGTGCTATTTCACTCATCTTTTCTTGGCTTCTCTTAAACTGGAGCACCCTTTTTCTTTTCTTTGCCCTTAGTGTAGGTAGGGTATATGATGAAAAAAGTGAAGCGGAGAGGTAAATTTATGGTCACCCCAAAGTTTTGGGGGTGGCCAAGGTTGATATGTGCACTTTGGCATCCTTTCATAAGGCAAAGAGGTAAGAAGGTGGTGAAAGAATTGTCGGGTCAAAGAGGGGTCACAATTAGGGAAATTCATGTATAATCTCACCAAAGCAAGTTATTCCATGTAACATTCACCAATCAAATAAGTCATGCATAAAATTAATATTATAGTAGATTGCATCCTTTTCATAAAGAAGAAATAAATCCCAAGTGTTCAAGACTTGCAAGAATCACCCTTTTATTCAAAACAACAAATTAGTTCAATAGGCTTGGAGCACATGTAAAATTCCTACATAGGACTCATTCTAGCCTGAAACATCAAAAGCAAGTTACATTGTCAAGATTTAACCATGCTCATCACAACAGATAGAGATTCAATTGAAACATACTATTGGGCAAGAACATTCAAATTGGGAAAAATTGGCCAAAATGGTGCCAATTTGCATCCAATCACATCCAAACCTACACTTAGGGAAATTTAAAACATAAAGTAGAAAATCCTAGTTAAAACACACAAAATTACCAAAGTCTACATGCAAATGCAATGCATGGCATGGAAGAGCAAACAAAACACAATTTTTGGAAAATTATGCAAAAATGCATGAAAAAGAACTACATGTATGCATGAAATGCAAACAGAAGGAAATTTACACTAGATAGAGTGAAGTTAATCAAACAGAGATCAGGTGAGACATGCACAAACAAAAGAAGCTGAGAAAAGAGGGCATACCACCCTACCACCCCAAACTTTTGAATCATGATATCCTCAACATGAAACTAAAGATTAAGAATGATAGTGTAACATCCCTGACTTGGGTTATACTCTAACCCTAGGTGTTTTAATTAAGAAAGATGATTATATGCTTAATTGCATCTTGTGAAAAGTAATTAGGGCTCAAGAGGAACTTATATTGCAATTCTAGTCCTTTTTGAACATTGTTGAAATCAATGTTTTGTTGTTTTGGACTAAAGTGCAAATTACCCAAGTTGAGGGGTTTAAGTGCAAATTGTGCATTATAATATGTTCCTCATGTGTTGAAGCATCATGAGAGTGAATATGATGCAGAGGTATGGCTTATGGAAGCCTAAGTACCAAGAAAGAGTTGATAAAGCAATGTATGTGCATTAAAACCTAGTTTTGGTGTAATGTGCAATTTACCCAAAACCTAGGGTTCAATATGCAAATTACCACTTCAATAAGGTCCCTAATGTTTCTTGGCATCATGTAGAGAAAATAAATGAGAGGGGCGCCTCATTTGAATTAAGTTGGAGGAGAGAGAATCTTGATATTAAAATAATCAAGATTTAATCCTAATTGAAACCCTAACTTGATTTAGGGCAAAAATAAATGTATTAATTAAAGGGCCTTCAACCAAAATTAAAATGGTTGGATTCAGATGTATGTGTGAACGTCCTTGAGCTTAGAAAGGATCGAAAATATCTTAAGGAGGTGAAATTCCACTCACCTTATTATAAAGAAAAGAATTCCCACTCAAAAAGATATAATGATATTATAATGGATTAAGGTGCTTATTTTCTTTTCCCTTAATCCATGGGTAATGGAAAGGAGTTCGGTGTATTTGAGTTGCCTTTGTATGCAATCAAACCATGGAGGAAGAGGTTGTACCATTTTTGGAATTAATTGATTTTAAATAAAACATTTTCTCTTTCATCAATTTCCTTATAAAAGAGCCTTTTCTAACCCACCTAAGGAATTTTTCGGATTTCCTTTCTTCCCCTTGCTTGCAAAACCGACCAATAAGTCTAAGGAAAGCATGTAGCACGTCCCCAACCTGTTGGTAAGCCTTTGATCTTCGTTCTTCCTGATTTGATGGTGAAAATCATAAAACAATGTGTAATTCCTTCATTTCTTCACTCCATCTTCAACCCTAGCCGATCCTTTCACTCCAAAAGGTTGAGATACGATCTAGGGAGGATGCTAGAGCTTCAACCACCATTTTTGCCGTGAGCATGGAGCTTTGGAGATCAATTGGAGGCGGGTTTTATAACTTGAACCCTTAATCTTATTATTGGAATCAATTCTTTATCAATTGGTGAACATTTCTACATTTCCAAAATTAACTTTAGATGATTGATGCAATTTCCATGGAAATCACAGTATATTTCGTGAGTTTGGAGCTTTATTATGATGAAATCATCATACACACACACCTCCCCAAATATCTTGGGCAAACGGTTTCAAAGTTTGGTTGGACCAAACGGTTTCACCAAACCGTTTGGGAGCAAACGGTTTCAAAACCATTTGAGATGGTTGACCAAGGGTTTACCGTTTGGTATTACTGTTCATAATTATGTTGGTTGATAACCCTACAAATTTGAGGTATTAACTCTAAAGGAATCGTGAGTTGAAGGCAAATCAATTAGGAAAACCTAATTGGATTAAGTGCTGATTTTCAACCTGATTAACTTGACCTTTTTGGGAAAACGGTTTCAAAACCGTTTGATATGGTTGACCAAGGGTTGAATGTTTGATATTACTGTTCCTAATGATGTTGGTTAGAGACACACCAAATGTTATGGGTTAACTCCAAAGGAATCATTAGTTTTAAGGCCAATCAATTAGGGAAACCTAAACGGATTAAGTGCTGATTTTCAACCTGATTAACTTGACCTTTTTGGGAAAACGGTTTCAAAACCGTTTGAGATGGTTGACCAAGGGTTGACCGTTTGATATTACTGTTCCTAATGATGTTTCTTAGTGACCCACCAAATTTATGGGTTAAATCCAAAGGAATCATTAGTTTGAAGGCTAATCAATTAGGGAAACCTAATTGGATTAAGTGCTGATTTTCAACCTGATTAACTTGACCTTTTTGGGAAAACGGTTTCAAAACCGTTTGAGATGGTTGACCAAGGGTTGAAAGTTTGATATTAATGTTTCTAATTATGTTGTGTAATGACTCACCAATTTTTATGGATTCGTTCCAAAGGAATTGTGAGTTGAAGGCTATTCAATTGGGCAAACCCTAATTGAAATCAGTGATGAAATTCCAATGAGTTAATTTGAGATTTTGGGGTTGATTAGCCCAAACGGTTTCAAAACCGTTTGGGGATCACCCAAAAGGTTTCAAGACCGTTTGGGGATCACCCAAGACCGTTTGGAGGTCTGGGGTTAAGTATAGTTGACCAATTGAAGGTCCAAAGGTACCAAATCATATTGCAACTAAGTGCTGATTTGTTGATCAACTCAATAGACTAAACCTTGATGGAATTTCACTAGAATCCAAGGTTTGGATGAGCCAAACGGTCTCAAGACCGTTTGGAGCTCATCCAAATGGTCTCAAGACCGTTTGGAGGTCACCCAAGACCGTTTGGAGGTCTAGGGGTGAGTATGGTTAAGCAATTGATGATCCAATGTTACTAAGTTAAAGTGTAATCAATTGTTGATTTGGTGATCAATCCAATGATCCAAACCTTAATTGGTTGACTTGGATTTTGATGATATGATGGGAAAACGGTCTCAAGACCGTTTGTAGGTCATCCAAACGACCTCAAGACCGTTTGGAGTCAGGTCATGTTCAATTTGGATGATAGTTCAATGGTTTCAAAGTAACTAATCTTGCATTGATTAGTGTTGAAGGATCATCGATTCCAAACCCTAATTCAATTGAATCAAACCCTAATTGATGGCTAATTGAGGGTCGAATGAGGGTCAAATAAGTTGAAGGTTGACCTATTTAACTCAATTGAAGTATGAGGATAGGTCCAATTGATGATTGTTTCCATGAATTCAATGATTGAAGGAATCAACATTGGAATCCCTAATTGAGGTTGATTCAATGTGAATCTCTAATTGAGGTTGATTCCATGTGAATCCCTAATTGAGGTTGATTCCATAAGAAAACCTAATTGAGGGTGATGCCATGAGAAATCCCTAGTTGGGATGAATAGTAAACATTAAGTATAGGCAATGAGATGTGAAAGCCTAATGAAGGATGATGCTACATGCAATCCTAACTCTGATGAAGTATGATAGCATGTGAAATCCCAAAGCCCTAATAAAGGGTAAATGTATGTGAAACTCTAATTGGAGTTATAATACATAAAGCCATAATCTTTGGCAATATGACAATGAATTATAATCCTAATTTTAAATAAGGGTATAAGGAAACCCTAGTGATGAAATAAAAGGAATTACCTTGTAAAGGTGAAACATTTCATGTGGTTTATTATAGGCAAGCTTATTGTAAGCAATGCCTTAATCTAAGATGGGTCCATATCATTAAAGATAGTGGAACCATTCTTATGTGTAACCTATGCACTTTATGATAAGAGTGATAGGTTAGTGGATGAAAGGATTAAGATGGGAAATACCTTAATCCAAGAAAAGTTGATAACTTAAGAAAGTAGTATGTGATGATCAATGATGAGTTAAAGGAATTAAATTCCATGAACTGTGTAAACATGATTGTCTAACTCCCAATACCTGGAATGCACAAGATTGGCTAACTCCCAATACCTGGAATGCACAGGATTGGCTAACTCCCAATACCTGGAATAATAACACAGGATTGGTAATAACCCAATACCTGGAATAGTTGCACATGATTGACATAGATAATTACATGGGATAGTTGCACATGATTGACATAGATCAATACCTGGAATAGTTGCACATGATTGACATAGATCAATACCTGGAATAGTTGCACAGGATTGACATAGATCAATACCTGGAATAGTTGCACATGATTGACATAGATCAATATCTGGAATAGTTGCACAGGATTGACATAAATCAATATCTGGAATAGTTGCACATGATTGACATTGATCAATACCTGGAATAGTTGCACAAGATTGACATAGATCAATACCTGGAATAGTTGCACAAGATTGACATAGATCAATACCCGAAATAGTTGCACAGGATTGACATTGATCAATACCTGGGATAGTTGCACATGATTGACACAGATCAATACCTAGAATAGTTGCACAGGATTGACATAGATCAATACGTGGAATAGTTGCACAAGATTGACATAGATCAATACTTGGAATGGATACACATGAATAATATAAGTCTAAGACTTGTACTAGTTGCACAAAATTGGTGTAATCCAATGCCTGGAATATTTTTATAGGATTGGTATATACCAATGCCTGAATAAGACATGATGATGTACACTCTCATGTCCAATATAACAAAAATATGTTTAGCAGATTGGCTGAGGCCAATAAGTTGAAACAAGAATGTCTCATGGGTGACATATCAAGATAATGAGTGTCACAAGAGAAGTTTGACATGATGGTATAATATGGAGGATAAATGATATACATGTTCTTCCTATTCCTTATTAAGAGAATAGTTGATCTATTGTTCTATCATGAATAGTTACAATGCTTTAAGATGAGAATGCTTTAAACTGCTTATCCTCTACCTAGTTTTATATCATTAAATTGCAATAATAATGTTTTGGCGGAGAGTTATATCTCTCACTGGGGCAATTTACAATTGTCTCACCCCCGTGGGATCCAACATTTTTAGGTGGACGCGGACAAAGAGGTAGATACTCTTTTACAGGAAAAGGAAAGCAACAGTTTGGACAGTAGTGAGATCTCAGGTGGAGGCACTGACTGTCAAGTCATATAGATAGAAGTCCTATGTGTCATCTCTGCACTCTCAGGTCCTCGGAGTTTATAGTTAGTGTTTTAATGAATCGATCTGAGATTTTGGCTTGATTCCTCAAGGTTTTATGATGTCTGTATATAATGTCATAAGACAACTGATGTTGTATTTCTCAAGAAGAGATAGTATAAGACATGTACTCTGAAATATGATGTAAATGTTATTCTATGGTTCTTGTTGAAAAGATTTCCTATGATTGGATTTCTTTGCAAAAATTTTTAATTTTTTTAGTGATTTTTGGTAATCCGCTGTTAGTGATTTCTTCCGCTTAGTTAATAACGTTTGTCCGATCGACGTTGTTACAATTGTGGTATTAGAGCTCTAGGTTCACTGAGTCTACAGAGACATAGGACTAAGGTATCGAGTCTGTGTTAGTGTCCTCCAGTATACCCTATAATGATTTTTGCTTGTCCAGAGAAAGGGTAAAGTTTAACATGATTGGAGAACACAAGGAACACATTGCTGAGAGAAATGTTGTTGCACCAAGAAGAAGTGCAAGGGATCAGGAAAGAATAGAATGAGTGCCTGAGAATCCCCATTAAGACCTGATCAGGATAGAGAATCCTATGATCGTGCTCTTGTTGGGCAGATTAGGGAAACAGTAATGCATTTAGGGGACTGGATACTAGCCTTACAATCTAGGTTGTCAGTCCTTAATACAGAAATCTTGAGCTTTAAAAAAGTTCCTGAATGACTTAGTCATGTTGGAACAAAGGAAAATATGGAAAAGATTAACTTATGGCAAGGAAGTAGACTCTGCCACGAGTTTAGACAGATAATAAATCTGTGATGGCAATGCCCAAGAAGGGGCAATAAACTGAGAAGTAGGGAATGGTCTCTATAATTTTAGAGACATTTGCCTAATGGTTTTAAAAAGCCAAGTTTTTGGTATTAATAGTGCAATAAATGCATAGTGTACCAGGGCAGTAGCCACTGAGTAAGTGCAAAGGTCTTAACCTTTCACCTGTAAGATTCCATGGCTTAGTTTTTGTTTCAGTAATAAGACTAATAAGACCATGATGTGAGGACAAGGTGTGTTATAAATGTGTACATGTTAAGTACACTAAACCCTTTTTGTTATAAAAAGGAGGATTGTTGATTTTGTTTTCCCTATTGGTTGCTATATAGGGAAGAAATGATGAGAACTAGAATTTGAATTCTGTTCAGTATTCTTTTAAATGATCTATATTGTTCTTACCTCTATGAAAGAGGAAGGGGTATAGGAGAGATGTCTGGATAAAATCCAGGAATGTTAAATCTTATGTTTATGATAATATGAAAAGCAAGGAATATGATAGCATGTAAGTGCATACTACTTGATCTCATTATTTATATACCCTAGCCAGGTATACAACTATTGATGATAAAGTGAGTATGGAAACTCTTAGATTGTAATCTCTCTGATTGCCCTGATCAAGCAGTCATTCTGATATAATCTAATGAGTATCATGAAATAAGAAATATGGAATGAATAAATGTGTCATGTCCTAAGTATAAGAAAGACAAATCTGAGATAACTTCAGATGAACATGTTTGTATGAGGAAATAAAAGTATAATCCTCTTAAGATAAGAATGAGAATAAGGGATAATGACATGCAATCATCCTTACAAATTCCTATGCTGAAGGCAAGGAAGTAGAGGATGATATGAGGAGGAAATATCCTACTCTTTTCTTTTAATGTTTTGTTGATGATTTCGGGGAGGAAATCATTGTAAAGGGTGGATAACTTGTAACATCCCTGACCTGGGTTATACTCTAACCCTAGGTGTTTTAATTAAGAAATATGATTATATGATTAGTTGCATCTTGTGAAAAGTAATTAGGGCTCAAGAGGAACTTATATTGCAATTATAGTCCTTTTTGAACATTGTTGAAATCAATGTTTTGTTGTTTTGGACTAAAGTGCAAATTACCCAAGTTGAGGAGTTTAAGTGCAAATTGTGCATGATAATATGTTCCGCATGTGTTGAAGCATCATGAGAGTGAATATGATGCAGAGGTATGGCTTATGGAAGCATGAGTACCAAGAAAGAGCTGATAAAGTAATGTATGTGCATTAAAACCTAGTTTTGGTGTAATGTGCAATTTACCCAAAATCTAGGGTTCAATATGCAAATTACCACTTCAATAAGGTCCCTAATGTTTCTTGGCATCATGTAGAGAAAATAAATGAGAGGGGAGCCTCATTTGAATTAAGTTGGAGGAGAGAGAATCTTGATATTAAAATAATCAAGATTTAATCCTAATTGAAACCCTAACTTGATTTAGGGCAAAAATAAATGTATTAATTAAAGGGCCTTCAACCAAAATTAAAATGGTTGGATTCAGATGTATGTGTGAACGTCCTTGAGCTTAGCAAGGATCGAAAATATCTTAAGGATGTGAAATTCCACTCACCTTATTATAAAGAAAAGAATTCCCACTCAAAAAGATATAATGATATTATAATGGATTAAGGTGCTTATTTTCTTTTCCCTTAATCCATGGATAATGGAAGGGAGTTCGGTGGCTTTGAGTTGCCTTTGTATGCAAGCAAACCATGGAGGAAGAGGTGGTACCATTTTTGGAATTAATTGATTTTAAATAAAACATTTTCTCTTTCATCAATTTCCTTATAAAAGAGCCTTTTCTAACCCACCTAAGGACTTTTTCGGATTTCCTTTCTTCCCCTTGCTTGCAAAACCGACCAAGAAGTCTAAGGACAGCAGGGAGCACGTCCCCAACCTGTTGGTAAGCCTTTGATCTTCGTTCTTCATGATTTCATGGTGAAAATCATAAAACAATGTGTAATTCCTTCATTTCTTCACTCCATCTTCAACCCTAGCCGATCCTTTCACTCCAAAAGGTTGAGAAACGATCTAGGGAGGATGCTAGAGCTTCAACCACCATTTTTTCCGTAAGCATGGAGCTTTGGAGCTCAATTGGAGGCGGGTTTTATAACTTGAACCCTTAATCTTATTATTGCAATCAATTCTTTATCAATTGGTGAACATTTCTACATTTCCGAAATTAACTTTAGTTGATTGATGCAATTTCCATGGAAATCACAGTATATGTCGTGAGTTTGGAGCTTTATGATGATGACATCATCATAAGCACACACCTCCCCAAATATCTTGGGCAAACGGTTTCAAAGTTTGGTTGGACCAAACGGTTTCACCAAACCGTTTGGTGACCAAACGGTTTGCAAACCGTTTGGGAAAAAACAATTTCAAAACTGTTTGATATGGTTGACCAAGGGTTGACCGTTTGGGATTACTATTCATAATTATGTTGGTTGATAACCCTCCAAATTTGAGGTATTAAATCTAAATGAATCGTGAGTTGAAGGCAAATCAATTACGTAAACCTAATTGGATTAAGTGCTGATTTTCAACCTGATTAACTTGACCTTTTTGGGAAAACGGTTTCAAAACCGTTTGATATGGCTGACCAAGGGTTTAATGTTTGATATTACTGTTCCTAATTATGTTGGTTAGTGACCCACCAAATTTTATGGGTTAACTCCAAAGGAATCATTAGTTTTAAGGCTAATCAATTAGGGAAACCTAATTGGATTAAGTGCTGATTTTCAACCTGATTAACTTGACCTTTTTGGGAAAACGGTTTCAAAACCGTTTGCGATGGTTTACCAAGGGTTGACCGTTTGATATTACTGTTACTAATGATGTTGGTTAGTGACCCACCAAATTTTATGGGTTAAATCCAAAGGAATCATTAGTTTGAAGGCTAATCAATTAGGGAAACCTAATTGGATTAAGTGCTGATTTTCAACCTGATTAACTTGACCTTTTTGGGCAAACGGTTTCAAAACCGTTTGAGATGGTTGACCAAGGGTTGAGTGTTGGGGATTACTGTTCCTAATGATGTTGTTTAATGACTCACCAAATTTGACGGATTATTTCCAAAGGAATTGTGCGTTGAAGGCTATTCAATTGGGAAAACCCTAATTGAAATCAGTGCTGAAATTCCAATGAGTTAATTTGAGATTTTGGGGTTGATTAGCCCAAACGGTTTCAAAACCGTTTGGGGATCACCCAAACGGTTTCAAGACCGTTTGGGGATCACCCAAGACCGTTTGGAGGTCTGTGGTTAAGTATAGTTGACCAATTGAAGGTCCAAATGTACCAAATCATATTGCAACTAAGTGCTGATTTGTTGATCAACTCAATAGACTAAACCTTGATGGAATTTCACTAGAATCCAAGGTTTGGATGAGCCAAACGGTCTCAAGACCGTTTGGAGCTCATCCAAATGGTCTCAAGACCGTTTGGAGGTCACCCAAGACCGTTTGGAGGTCTAGGGGTGAGTATGGTTAAGCAATTGATGATCCAATGTTACTAAGTTAAAGTGTAATCAATTGTTGATTTGGTGATCAATCCAATGATCCAAACCTTAATTGGTTGACTTGGATTATGATGATATGATGGGAAAATGGTCTCAAGACCGTTTGGAGGTCATCCAAACGACCTCAAGACCGTTTGGAGTCAGGTCATGTTCAATTTGGATGATAGTTCAATGGTTTCAAAGTAACTAATCTTGCATTGATTAGTGTTGAAGGATCATCGATTCCAAACCCTAATTCAATTGAATCAAACCCTAATTGATGGATAATTTAGGGTCTAATGAGGGTCAAATAAGTTGAAGGTTGACCTATTTAACTCAATTGAAGTATGAGGATAGGTCCAATTGATGATTGGTTCCATGAATTCAATGATTGAAGGAATCAACATTGGAATCCCTAACTGAGGTTGATTCAATGTGAATATCTAATTGAGGTTGATTCCATGTGAATCCCTAATTGAGGTTGATTCCATAAGAAAACCTAATTGAGGGTGATTCCATGAGAAATCCCTAGTTGGGATGAATAATAAACATTAAGTATAGGCAATGAGATGTGAAAGCCTAATGAAGGATGATGCTACATGCAAT